>JAXRJS010000041.1:6137500-6737500 GCA_037127375.1 Dione juno | reverse complement strand
TTATCCGTATCGAAGGTAGTCGCCAAGGTGTCGCTGATGCCGAAAAGGAATTAAGGGAAATGGTTATGAAACTTGAAAATGAGAGGACGAAAGAGGTATTTTTTGATCACAGATATATTAAATCCTTAATTGGAGTTCGAGGGGAAAAAATTAAAGAAATTCGTGAAAAATTCGATCGCGTTCTCATCTCACTACCTGACCAAGGTCAAAAACGAAGTCCAATTAAACTTAGAGGTCCACAAGAAGATATTGAAAAATGTGAGAAATATCTACACAAGTTAATGAAAGAGATAGCCGAGTCCTCCTATGTGCAAGAAGTGCCAATATTCAAACAATTCCATAAATTTATAATTGGTAAGGGTGGCGTTAATTTACGAAAGATTCGAGATGAGACTCAGACTGCCATCGACTTGCCCGCAGAAGGTGTCGATAGTGACGTCATTACCGTTCGAGGTAAACGCGAGAATGTAGAGGAAGCTGTTAAGAGAATACAGCAGATACATAATGAAAAGGCAAATATTGTTACTGAGGAAGTTACTATTGCGCCTAAGTACTACAATTCCTTGATTGGTGCTGGTGGAAAATTAATTCATTCAATTATGGAAGAGTGTGGAGGTGTACTAATCAAATTCCCGCCCGCTGATAGCGACAGCGATAAAGTTGTGATCAAGGGACCCATTGAGGATGTTGAAAAGGCTAAGCAACAACTTCTGGCGCACGCTACTGAGCGCGAACTAACTTCCCACACTGCCCAAGTACGTGCCAAACCAGAACACCACAAGTTTTTGATTGGCAAGAGTGGTGCTAACATTAAAAAGATCAGAGAGCAAACTGGAGCTCGTATTATATTCCCGACGGAGAAAGATGAAGATAAAGAAGCTATTTTCATAATTGGTGAGTAAATATTAGTTATTCAAGTTTTTTGATTATATTTAGTAGTATTATAAAGCTATATTATTAATGTAAATCCTTCGAACATAGGTCGCGAGGAGCAAGTGGAGGCAGCGCGTAAACAGCTGGAGACGGCAGTAGCTGAGATCAGCAATGTGTCAGAAGGCGAGATGTTGGTGGAGCCGCGCCACCACCGGCACTTCGTGGCGCGCCGCGGCGAGGTACTGCGCCGCATCGCCGACGACTGCGGCGGCGTGCAGATTTCCTTCCCGCGCCAGGGCGTTAACAGCAACCGTGTAGTTCTGAAAGGGCCCAAGGAGTGCATTGAGGCCGCCAAGATCCGCATTCTTGAAATAATAGAAGATTTAGAGGCCAAAGTAATAATTTTTATTTATATTCCATCTCTAATACATTAATTTTATTAAAAGAAAATTATTTATATATTTTTTTTCCATAGGTTACAGTAGAATGTGTCATCCAGCAAAAACATCATCGCACAGTAATGGGGGCACGTGGTGCGAAAGTAAAAGACATCACTGCTGAGTTTGATGTTCAGATCAAGTTCCCTGAACGTGACCCTACAGAAGGAGCAGACATACCTGTGAAAACTGAAGAGAACGCTGAACCAGGTGCCAATGACATTATAAGAATAACTGGACGTCCTGAAAACTGTGAAGCTGCCAAAAAAGCTCTTCTAGAACAGGTATGGTATATTTATTTTTAACAGATTAAATTGCTATCCTTATTAAAATAAATAATACATAATACTATAATTGAAGTAGTAGTAATACATGTGTGGAAAAATCGAATGTTTACAGTTAATTGGTACCATGTTATATGTGAACCTTTTTTATCTCTTCTTTCTCAATATTTTTATCTTTTTTTCAGGTGCCAATTACCATAGATGTTGAAATACCCAATGATCTTCATAGATTACTTGCTGGTCAAAAGAGGCGTGAATTAATGCAGACTTATGATGTCCACATCCAAATGCCACCTAATGAAGACAATAGTGATATTGTTAAGGTACATATTATATATTGTATAGTGTTACTATATTGCATATAGTCATATGCCCATATTTTAAGAGATCTTATTTACTTACATATTATTAATAGGTTACTGGTACACCCGCAAATGTTGAAAAAGCTAAGCAAGCTCTTGTTGAAAAAATTGTGGATATGGAAAAAGAAAAAGAAGATAGACTTCTGAGGTAAATATTTTAATAAATATTGCTTTCAATAAAAAATATTTATAAGTATTGAATAATTTTGTGGTAATATAATCAATAGGTCATTTGAGCTGAAATTTAAAGTCGATCCTGAATACCATCCATTGGTTATTGGAAAAGGTGGTTCTGTTATCACCAAAATCCGTACTGATTATGGAGTGCAAATTAACTTGCCAAAGCGTGGGGAACCAGAAGATGATACCATCACAATTCAAGGTTATGAAGACAAGGCGATACAAGCCAAAGAAGCCATTATGGCTATTGTGCATCAACTTGTAAGTGCATCACTTACTCACACATATATATATATATATATATATATATATATATATATATATATATATATATATATATATATATATATACATACATATACATATATATATATATATATATATATATATATATATATATATATATATATATATATTCACTTTTATATAGTAAGCCAGAAACATAGTGAATCATAATATTTACTTTTAGGATAATCAATTTAGAGACGAAGTGGATATAGACCCTCGCGTCCATAGGAGGCTCATAGGTCTAAAAGGCAAAAATATTCGTCGTATAATGGACGAATATAAAGTGGACATTAGATTTCCAAAGCAGGGAGATGACAGCATTGTTGTTATTACTGGAGATGAAGATAATGTCCTAGATGCAAAAGATCACCTCTTGAATTTGGCTGAGGAATATGTATGTATTATTTTTAATAATTATTATATACCAATAAAAAAATGTTGGTGTAGGAGTTAAACCCCTGTGCCTTGGAGAACGTCGTGCGACGACGACTACAATTGAACTTTACCTTGGTTTACCTGCACGAGAACAACATATAAGTTAATTTGTTAGCGCATTTTGTGTTAAAGTTTGTATATTATTCATATTTATATAAGAAAATTCATAACATGTTACGCATATTTTGAGACAATGTATAAATTTTTTTATGAATGGATGGATTTGATAACCCTATAATATCTATAATATCTTGCAAACTGTACAAGTGCTCTGACCATTATTTGGCCATACAAATATTAAATAAATAGCATTTCTCCAACATGATTCAATGAAAAATGCAAATTGAAAATCTTTATAGATATACACATATCTATATTTTTCTAGATTTTTACAAATTACCGCTACCCAAAAGATTATTAAATGATAAATAATAAGTTATTAAAAATATAAGAAATTCGACGTATTTTAATAAGACTACGCAGCCAAGTGATCAGTGCTTGTATGGTTTTGCAATAGTTATGTTATACGTTATTTCAAAAATATTTTTCTTTTATTGGTGTGAAATGCGCTTTAAAAAGATTGTTATGTATTTAAACATTACTAGCATAACATTTAATGGGTATGTAAATATTTGCAGCTGCAAGATGTGGTAGACCGATACCAAAGACCAGCCGCTCCGTCTCTGGGTGACTTTGGCGACGTGCTGAGTGGGGAGGTGGCAAGTGGTGCACCGGCGGCCGCGTTGGCTCCGTCCACCGGTTTTGTGGTAAAGGGTGGGCCGTGGGAGCAGCGCGCGCCCGACACCGCCTCCACCCACGAGTTCCCCACCATGCCCGGGGCACCTCGCGCCGCCGCGCCCTCCGCCGCACCCTCCACTGCCTGGGGACCTCGTCGCTAACCATATACAAGCTCCCTACCCGCAAATGATAGCTCACATCTCTTTTATAACTAAGCTCGACTTTTAGATCCAACTTATACATTCTCAGGTTAAGACATTAACTGTTGTAGATGCAAGTTATAGTTCCATGCATGATGAGAATATAATTATAAGTAACTATTGATTTTTCCTTAAAACTTTTGGTTTTATTAGAATTTTTTATAACATAATATGTTATTGGGTGTTGCAGTGGGCGCTATTATCATATATATACCATATCGACCCATTGCATTTTATTCTTGAGCCTTCACGTTTTGCGATTATCAGGAAGGCTTATTTTATATGCATTATATAAATATTCTTATATCTTATTATGACGAATTTCTTTATTTGATTAATAGCAGGTCGCGTGACATTTAAAGTAATGTATGCCTACTTATTATTTAAAAGATTTAAACTTTTCACTATAAATTGACATTAAGCTCATTCCTCCATTTATAGTTTCAGCGTAATATGGTGTAAGGGTTATAAATTTTTGATAATTTTTAGAAGTTAGTGCCGGAATACGCCATACGATTAATATATAATAATGAAAAATAATATATATATATATATATATATATATATATATATATTTATTAAGTACCATTATGAGTTGCTGAAGAATATGTACTTTGTTATGAAGCATAATTTTTTATATGGAACAATATAACAACAAAGTGTTAATGCTTATTATATTGTTTATCATAAACATTTTTAAGCAAATAAGTTATGGGTAAAGCTTGGAATCATTGCTACTAAGATTAATATTAGCAAAGCAGAAATATGTGAATTGTTTAATTATCAATTTTAATATTATTCAATCAAATTAGCGTAAAGTTCTCGATTAATATATAAACAGAAATAAATAGGAATAAATATGTTGATAAAGATTTTTTTGTTGACAAACACAAAACTAATCAATCACAAATCAAAATCAATATTTATGCAATATGAGAATATTTAATCTTAATAAAGTCTGAAATTAATTATATAGACATTGATGTGTATTCTATTATTTTCTGTAATTTCCAATCTTTAAACATAACATATTAAAATTAAAAATGTTCAGTTGTACTTATTGGTTAAAATATAATGAAATATTTTTTCATAATAATTGTTTTTTTTTCTTATTTTTTATAATTGTTGCCTATAACAGTAAATAAATCATTAATAATAAGATGAGAATGAATATTTTTACAAAGTAATTTGTATGTACATAGTGAATTCTGTTTGAATTATAATAAAATCTTTTACAGGACTTCTTTTATTTTTGTTCATGATTTATCGTAAACTCCTGTTTTCGTTTATTTCTATAGAATAAAGGAACTGAAAATGAAAAAGGTAGCATAACATAAATAAGGAGGCAGGATTTTTATTTAGCTTCAAGCTGTTTGCACATAGAGAAGTAGGCAGTGGGCTTCATTCCCCGATATCTGCCTTTCCAGATATTGCGTTTTGGCGTTATATCAACGTCGTGCTTTGTCATCTTAACAGAGCGAGGAAAATGGAAATAATAAGTCGCAAATGGTAAAGGCGAAAGGTTTTTATACCATGTGGGCCGACGACCTGGTCAAGCTCCCGAAGCCGCTAGATGCAAGCATAAAAAATGTTTCACTGAAGTCCGTCCAGTAATTCTGAAGTTGCCTGTGCTTAAACAGACAGAAAAAAACTAAAAATAATCATAGATATTATAATAGTGCTTTTCCATCCTCCTAAAAATATATCACAATATAATAGTAATGAAGTAGTTATGTTGATTTAAAAGACTACCCATTTCTCACAAAATTGTTATTTTCCATAAAATAGAAAAGCTTAAATAAATATTGCATTTATAATAGTTGCCGTAATAGCCGTAGTGATTTTGACGTTGCCAACAGTAAACTATAAAACGAATATCACATATAAGCTGCTAGTCGAATTTAATTAAACAGGTGTGGTTAGTTTTGTTAAACAATAAAAAAAATTGTACTTTTTATTACCGCTTTGCTATGCAACAATTGACAAAGCTAAATGTCACAACTCACAACTTTTTAAGAAATGAAAATTAAGGACAATAAAAGTAAGGAGGGCCATTTTGTATTTTAAGGCAATTTGAGTAAGTGTCCACCCGCAAATAGCAAATTATTGTCATTAGAGTAAGCAAGTGGAAAATAATTATGTGGACACAGTAGTTTTAAACAGAGTAAAGTATGCTGGTTTGAAAAAAATATATATTTTTCGTGTATTTAAAAAAATATTCAGCATATAAAATCTCAACTATTTAGTAGATTCCTTTTTGTTTAGTGTCTAGTCTAATAATAAAATTCTTCCACATGCTACTGTGGTGTCACCGTAATTTGCACCCTTTCAGCGAACACTTTAATTTGCTGAATGCTTTACTTTTACGCTCCATAGTGAAATTGCAGCTGCTATGATATGAAGACATACGGTCTTGTAAGTAAAGTATCGACTGATCAATGCAACCCGCTTATCCCCCAGGCCGCTCGTCGGCCGCAAGCCGAAGCTCGAGTCCCGCAGGGACGCCCTTGCCCGGCGGCCTCTCAAGCAGACACGATAGTGCTTGCTACTTCTCAGGAACAAAGTACCCTCTTCCTTCCCCAACCGGTGTCGCTGTCAAGGCCAATAGGGCTAACAGCATTTAACTCACAACAAAAAAAATTAACGCAACCTGATTGTTCATAGGTAAAAAGTGTATAATATCAGTGAATTTGTGTACAAAAACAAAACCAACTAGATTCACAGCAAAGTATAATGGCGTTCAGCGACTTAGAAGTTTATTAGAAGCTTCGGATCCAATTTAATCATTTTTAAAAAAAGGTGGAATAATTTAAATTACACCATGTACCTACATTAATATCTGACTAAGTCCAATAAATTTGGCCTTGTCTTTTCGTTAACAGTTTATTTAAATAATATGATATCTATTGATTATCTGCTAGAAAATATATCCGAAAAAAATCATAGGTCAGGCGTTTCTTCAAGCAACCCCAGTCGCTTTCTCTAGCAGCATGTTTCCCTATATACGGCCAGATCGAATTGATATAGAACCTGGAATTACGTCGTCGGCCATCTTGAGATGAATACATTGGCGATATACTTTTTATAATTTTCTGACCGAAGAATTTCCTAATCATGTGTCGAATACTATAAAATTAAAATTAATTAATTAATTGACGCTACTGTGAACGACTTAACAAAACTTACATTAAATCAAAAATTGAGATACATACTCTTGGCATCTCGTAAGCAACAAACTGGAGAGTCTATTAATGAATATTTACATGTACTTAAACAATTAGCTCATAATTGTTACTACAAAAGATTTTCAGCTGAACAAAAACAAAACGAGTTCATATGTGATGCATTCATATGTGACAAAGCTCAACACAAATACATGTGCAAATAGCTATAATTTATATAAATTTGAATTTGGAATTCCTAACCAAAGAGGAGAAATTTGTGATTAAAGTGGTCAATACAACAAAACACCAATTTCATTTGTAAGGACCTAATGATATGAAGAACAATAATTTAATATATATACATATTTAAATTTATTTAAATACAAATCAGGAGAGCCAAGAAAGATTTTAAAGAGATAAGAAATGTCTTACCAGGAGTGATTTAAAAGTGATTAAGGCTCTTTGGGATTGGAGACAGCGAACGTGTGTGTTAATTAAAATCTCTAACTATTCTTTAAGGTATAGAGCAGTTAAAGGATTAAACAGCACGCAATACAGAAGGTGTAAAATATGGGCATTCCTGCAAAGTCTTACAGGAAGTCACTTGAGCTGTTTGCAAGTGTCGGAAATATGGTCATATTTGCGGAGACCAAGAGCCAATTATGCGCGCACACACACACACACACACAGTTTTTTGGCTTATGACGCATATGGGGGAAGGACCTGGCGACCTGAAGTAGTCCTAGCTCAGGCGTCAGTCGCCATTCCAATTCATTTATTTGTCGCCGTGCTAGAATAACATATTTATGTAAATTGTAAAAATTTTGTGCTCATTTCTTTTGTTTTCTATTGTACTTACAATTTAATAATAAAAAATAAATTATAAATGATAAAGTTGTTAAAATTGGAATTATAAAATAAATGTTATTAATATTATTATATTATAATTTTAACACCCCTTAGCCATGTCTCTTTTGTAGGAAGTATGTTATAAAACCATAAAAATGAATAAAAATATATATCCTTGTGCTGATATCATTATCGGCCACGATCTAATAAAATGTCACAAGTCTTTAGAATTTAACGTTTGCCTCAATATCGTCTGCTTCACTTTTTACTAAATTAGCTTGTAATATTAAGCCTGTAGCTAAAAAATCTAGAAAATATAATACAGACGATGAAAACTTCATTCGTAATGAGATACCAAAACTATTAGCCGATGATGTTATTGAAACTAGTACTTGCACAAGTTTTAGTTAGTTTAGTTTAAGGATAATCGATAAGTGATCGACTTATCGATTATCCTTAACAAATTTACAGAACTAGACGTACATCCTCTACGAACGTAGAATCTTTAGTTTCAACTGTTGCTAAATACCTAGTCAGATTGATCTCAATTTCCAAGAGTTTCCTTCTTTCTTTCTACAAAGATTTCTACAAAGTCCAAGAAAAAAAAAACTGTATTTGAAGTATGTGATACTTTATTTCAGTTTTCTCGTATATAGTTAGGTTTGGCAGCGTTTTAGAGGACTTTGCAACATATAATACAAACTGAATGCTTAGAATCTACTTTTGCGTATCTCGATGATGTTACTGTGTGCGTGTGACAATCTGAAAAAAAAATATGAATACCGTTACCAAACATCGACTTACTTTAAACTTTTTTAAGATAAATGTTATTTGTTTCCCAAAGTATTAATATTAGAAAATAATAACATAATATAACCAGACCATGATCGCTTAAAACAATTTATTCAACTTAACATACCTGA
The DNA here is from genome assembly GCA_037127375.1 of Dione juno. Taxonomy (NCBI): domain Eukaryota; kingdom Metazoa; phylum Arthropoda; class Insecta; order Lepidoptera; family Nymphalidae; genus Dione; species Dione juno. The sequence goes on along the minus strand of JAXRJS010000041.1, from coordinate 6,728,767 downwards.
AGATGCGGCGTCATTGAAACGTATGCGAAGATTGTAATAAATAAATTCTCTTGTTAACAAATTTTATGTAAGGATGCTAAAAAAATCAAGTATGCCAAAATTGAAATTGTATTCATCTTTTAAGTCCATAAAAGATGATCAAAGGTTTACCGTTCATTCTGTTTCAAAAAAAAAACCAGTAGCATTCTTTTGACGCTCTCTAATGAAATATGAATGTCGTCATTTCTCTATTGAGAAAAAAGCAAGTGCGATTTAAAAATCAACGACGATACTATCTTTTTGGAAGATAAAGTCAAGTTTTTGTCAAGTCTAAATTTTTAATAAATTTTATGACCTACACGGCCGCTTTTGTCATCCTGGAAGTAACTCAGAGTAATCGCATGGCCCATTGGAGACCTCGAAGAACTTGTCTTATACTATAACTGAGATCAGATCGTTACTACATCTTGACGTGTTTGTTAAGAAATTTCTATGAAATAAAAGCCATCTCGAAACCATAATCATAATCCATATTGAAGCCTTGGCACTTTTTGAAAGACTAAATATTGGTTTTAAAGGTTCCTTACCAACAAATGCCTCTAATAAATATCTACTTGTTATTATCGACGAATATTACAGATATTTTGGATTTTGTATTTTATACACTTTATACATTTAGATGGTGATTCGTTTATGTCTGAAGAATTAAAGAAGTTTCGCTTCTAGCAAAACGACTTGGTTTAATGTAAGTTTTGTAAGTATTGGGTGTCGCTACTAGCAAAACGACTCTTTATCATCCCAAAGGCAATGGACATATAGAGCGCTTTCATGGATTAATTTGGAAAGCTATAGCAGCTTCAATGTCGTTTCAAAAATTTTGATATCCATTATTGGGAGCAAGCTCTCCCAATAGCTTTACATTCAATACACTCTTTGATTTGTACTAGTACGAACGCTACATCCACATCGTTCTCCTACTGAAAAGTCTATTCCTACTTAGCTGCATAATCCATAGCCAATCTTATTAAAAATTTTGGTAGATCAACAGAGTATGAACGCATAGTAGAATAAGTCTAACTCTGCAGAGTAAACCCTTTAATCTTTCATCATATATCCGGTGAGTCTCTAGTGCTTTTACATTATAGCAGATAACTTGTTCATCAATTAAACTTTGTGGCTCATTTAGCTAATTTCTTTCAAATGTGCATATTATTCGAATACAAAGTGAATGATTTACCAGCAATAACAGAAGATATTGCATTGGGAATTGTAGTGGGAAGAACTAAACATAAATCGATCAACCAACGTTATTGATGACCACTTTATCGTCTTACAGACTTGACGACTCGTCACGACGACAAACTGCTGATTCGAAGTCACGAAATCAATTGCGAGATTCCGTTACATAAACAGACAGGAAAGCTGCGACAGGCCAAAGTTAGGCAAAGATGATAAGTGCCAGAAATTAAGCGTTCGTAAGTAATCACTTAGAAAAAGTTTGTAAATAATTTAAAAAAACACAATTCATTGAAATTAACTCAGCGTTATCATCTACTTGATATTAATCGATTATATCGATTTAGTTTTTCAATTGAATTGGATAGATTCGACATATCGTGCCGAACCTCGAGTGAATTTGATCCATGAATTTGATGTATATCGAGAATTCATCAAACCCGTCCTCGGGTTTACTAATCTGTTATTTTATTTGACAGATATTATTTTCCTTGATAAATACTTGATGTTTTTCGCAAAAAGTATTTGACAACTTAACTATATGTTTTGATTTTTTAATATAGTCATGTCGCAGCAACTGCAAAAACGAGTGTTAGTTTTTTATATATATTATAATTATAAAAATTATTTATTAACTGATATTTTATAAATTAAAATTTTTAGGAACTTAAAAATTCCATTTGAAAACGAAGAACAAGCTATATTGGTCTCAGAAATTCTCAACGTTGACAAAGAACTTAAAGGTAGCGGAATTAAAAGAAATATAAACGTCGAAGATAGTATTCTAGATGTGTAAGTCAATAAATCTGTAAAATATCATAAATTATGATGTAATTATTTGTCATTCATTTACTTTTATTTTCAGGATATTTGAAGGTGTTGAATACAAGAAATTAAGAGTTTCAATTAATGCTTTTCTAAAAAATATTATTTTAATTGTTAAAACATTCAATGTTCTTTAATAATGCCAGAACACACTCCGGCTCCGACTTCTTCTAGATCTTTATATGGTTTCTTTATGTATTTGTTTAGTAAAATTATTTTATTAGTTTATTGTATCTGGGCATTCATACCTGATTATTACTTACACTATTTAAACATTCATTATTATCCACAAAAGTATTGGGCTACTGCAGTACCAATACAATGTTTAGTAGGATTAACAATGTTTGCATTTTTTGTCTATCCTAGTTCAAATTTGGTGCTTACAGTAGAAATTAATAGTGCAAACACAGTACATGACCAATGTAACAATGAAATCAGTAAAGTTATTAAAAATAATTACAGCAAAAAATATAAATGCATATGTAAGGATAGAAATAAATGTATGAAATATAATTATAAAATTAACTCCAAAGAGTTGCATGAAAATACTGTTTGTAAATTAAAAGATTTAGACATGAGTTTTGTCTCTAAAAGGCTATACCTTAATAATAGAAATAAATACCCAATCTGGTAAACATTTTTCATTTTTCTAAATATGAAAAAAATATTATTAGTAATTATATTTTACATACTTGTTAATTTCAAAATAAAGTGTCTTAGAATGGGTGTATAATAGATATTTAAATCTAGTGCATTAATCATAATTTAACCTTGCTAATAATATGATAATGGTCCTAGAAATTTTGAATTGTATCTATATGACTGTCACTGTATTCAGGAATTAATTCTAAACTATTGTATTTTCTATTTAATAATACAATATTGTTGTCCACATAAGACTTAAATAAATTGTTTATAAATTAAAATTTATAAAGCAGGAGTGCACCTCACTAAAATAATATAATTAAATAATAATAAAATTAAATTAAACTCCCTGCTGCATCTTATCGAAGAGGAGTCGTGCAAGGTAAATCTTTAATCAACCAACTTTTACAAAACAAATCTCATCAAAATGATTTTCATATACCTAAAATTACACTTGAAAATTCTTTAAAAGTATTTTTAGTATTTACTATGTCTACCTTAGAAACATTTATGAGTATAGTAGATTCTGACTACAATTCAATGATAAATAGATTTACTAACTATTATATAAATAAAATATGTAAATTTATTTTAAATATGAATCTATATGCGAGTAATTCCTATTGTTATTATAATGTGTAACTACACTAACAATATTCTTATGCACTAGTCTTCATAGTAAGTATATTATTGGTTTCATACTCCTTGATTTTTAATGACAACAATTCCACCAAGGTCTTTTATTTACTTACTTATATCATAAATTACGAAAAAAGTTACATTATTTATTATGTAATAGAATTACATCAAAACTAGAAACCGTTAAAAGAATATGATATATTCATATTTGAATTCAAATTCAAATAATTTTATTTAAAGTAAGAATACATGATTAATTTTTTGAACGTCAAATACATTACCACCGGTTCGCCTCAGGCCTGAGAAGAACCGGCGCAAGAAACTCAGCGGGACTTTTTTTTTATTAGTATTAGTATTATTATACAATTATTCATTGTTGACAATGATACGCTTGAGATAGACTGGAACGAGCATTTCATTCCCAAGGTGTGTTATCATTTACAAAATCATTAATCAGGTTTCATTAACCTTTAGCACACAAACGTCGTTTCACTATTTTTTTAAATTGTGATATAGAACATTCTCGGACGTTATCTGGGATCCTCTTGTAAAAGCGTCCACTCTGTCCCATGAAGGAATTACGGACTCGGTACAATCGAGTCATATGCGCGGTAAGTTTCAACCTATTTCTAGTATTAATATTGTGTACATCTAGTATTAGTAAAATCATTAATATTGTTTTTTACATATAAAAAATTTTCGAGTATATATAGAGACGCAACTGTCAATATATTAATTTCCTTAAATTTGTCTCTTAAAGATTTTTTAGGGCTTAAGTTATAGATTGAGCAAACAGCTCGCTTCTGCAGGGCAAAAACTGTATTGACCGCGGCTATACTATGAAAATACTATATTAGGTTCTTTTACATTATGTACTATTATTATATTTATCGCGTGATTGTATTTTATTTAATTATATTGTGGATGTCGGATGACCAACCAACCAATACAGTACGTACAGAATATTCACTCTCACGTTCGGTATGTTACAACCTTAAGTTGAAAATTTCTCCAATCAGACTCTAGTGTCAGGTAAAGATGATAAGTATGTATGTATGTATATCTGTTATAGAAGACTACGTACGAATTATGGTTTTTAACGTTAATTTTTAAATATTTTAAATGATTTAGATATCCATTTACGGAATGAGAGTCAAAAATAAAATTAGGTTTATGATCGTATACCTAAGAATTAAAATCATAATATTTTTTGACGTTCATTGCATTAGATGTTACTAATTATCTTACTCTCATATATTTAATTCAGTCTTTATTTTCAACTTTCTATCTCTCGATTTTGACTATGATATCTATGACTTTGAGAAACAATTTAAATAATCGGCTTTGTATTAACTTTTCAGTAGCATATATTTGCATTGAGATTTAATTTATAAATTTACTTATTCCGTGACCCAGCTCAGCCACCGCTAGCTCATAGAATAAACAACACTTTACTTATTTGCTCAGCTTACTTTTAAGTATGATAAACGCACAACTAAGACAAATATTTAGCTTTTGATGCGATAGATCCTACTAAAAATTCCTCAAGTTTCGGTATAATTTGGAATAAAAAATGAGTTTAGCATTCTATATTAGCTTGTTTATAAATGTAATTTAAATGTTTTAACAGTTACTTTTTGTCTGTTGTCTAAATAAATGTATATTATAATCGGTTATAATAGATTTTGATTTTTTCTAATTTACCACAAAAAGAAAATAAGCAGTCATAATCAGGTCATACCGAAATAGGTAATTTCCAAACAACTAAATACTAACTGGACTGCGTTGTATAGAAATTGCGATTTGCGAGCTCAATATCGACATAACTCAAATAATGGACACGCCCTGTAAGGCTTGATTTTAATATAGGCATATTGCTTATCTACCCCAAAAATATTAAATGTTGTTTTAAATATCAGCTGACCTAAATATGAACATGAAAAGGCCGTACGTTATAATGTTAACAAAAAAGCTATGCGTGACGGTAATTTCATCATATCGTCACACGTTATCCGATCGTTTTTGGGTATAAGAAATATACCATTTTAATGTTATTTTAAATATTATCGGTAAATATTACAAATATCCGTAACTAACCTAAATATAAAAAAAAAATTAAACCATGAGTTTTTAAGATTCTGAAGCAACGAAACTCACAACTGTTTATTGGCACATATTGAGAGTATATTTTTATCATATAATAAAGACTACATGCATTTTTTTTTCAAATCTATACACCACTAAGGATAATCTAGGCGTGACTTATTAAAACTATAATAAATAGAGCTCAATGTTAATATATTTTATAAGGATAAAACAACACTTCCCATGATTAGTACAAAATAAAATTAAATATATTGTTAGTTTTTACATAGGTAAAATTTATTTAAAAGTACAGAACATATGAAGGACTACACACTGAATTGAGATAAAATACTTAGAACTGACTTTGAAAATGATGTAAGCCACTTTAGTATTCACAATATGAACTTATTGCATTGATTAATAATTATTTGGCAGACCAAAAGAGATTTTCCGACAGTGCATAGGTCATTAAACCTTATTAATAATATAAGTGAAGTTTGGAATAGAAGCTGTAAGAAAATCTGCAATTAGACTAGCCACTACATCTTATATACCGAAACATTATTGACTAAGAAAATTTAATAATGTGATGTTCCAGCATACAAGTTTAGTTGCATGCAGGCAACAAGGGGCCAGCATACACCCAAATATAAATTAGTTAAGTATAGTTTATAGATAGTAATTTAATATATTTTGTACAATAAAATACAATTAAGTACAACTTGTAGCAAAGATATTAAAGAGAGTAATATTTATCTCAAGTGTTAAAGCTGCAATAACGTGTGTGTACGCACAAGGCATATTTACACAGCACACACGTATGGCAACAACACACCATGTGCTGCACACTATAGTACATAATTAATTTTATTACTTAATAGATAGAATATAAAGACACGCCCAAGCTGAGAACTTCACCACATACTTTACATATTTCAATGCATGATTAGCCAATGAACATGCCTGTACCTCACTAGCAGATCGCTATTAAATAATACATTGATCGACGCTTAATATCACAGCTAATTATGCTTTGAAAATTATAGACATGTCTAATTTTCACTAATGTAGATAACAATGTAGAGTATAAGTAGATCATCTGAATAAATTTACATTACAATATCATGTCTTTTCATATGAAAAATTTTAAATTACATTACCAAAAAATTAAACAGTGCAGCGCATTATAAATAAATGTGCATACCTTAATATTTAATTGACTAAATAAATTTGTTGCCTGCAGATCTGATAATTATTTTAAATATCGAGAGGTAATATCTTAAAGAGAAATTTTAATTTCAACTATTGAAAAAAAGTTAAATCCAAATTTAAAAATATTTAGTATCTATAATGCCTATTCCCTTCAAATCCACCTTGTTATCATGAATGTGAAATATCATTCCAAAAAGCTGAGTCTCCGTCACACATATTTCACTATCACTATAATTGTGGGCCATAGAATTAGGATTGAAGAGAAATTGAAGCGAGCACTTCACGAGTGTGCATTACTGTTAACATGAGGCTTTTTATCTTGTGCATCTGGAGTACGCTGCCCATCTCTACGTGGTGGCATCCGTTCATTAATGGCATCTAAGCCTTTTGCTTCAGCAAAGGAGGTAATCTTGTGGTTGGGCGAGAATCCTTGTAGAGCATTTTTCAGAGAGGTTTTACCACCTGATAGTGCACCCAAAGGTAAAGCACCAGTTGGAGTGAGCCCCTTAAGCTGCAAAACTGATTCACTTTCCTCACGAAGTACTGAAAAGACATGTGCCATTTTTCCAATAGCACGGATTTTATTACGAATTACTTCTTTTCTGAGATTAGCTTCCTCCAATGCATCATCACCTTCTGACATTAGCTCATCATCAGAGCAAATATTTAGGACATTAACAAGCATCTCTGTCACCTTTTCCCCTACAAATGGAAGTGACCAAGTAAAAACATCCATAAAGTTTGGCAGCCAATATGGATGTGGAGAACAGTTGAACTGTCGAATATTCATGACATTGTTCTCATACTTTAAAACTGCAGCTTTATTGTTGTACACATCCAAGTAATTGGGGGCAGAGAAGATTGTAATAAGACTTGGAAACCCAGTAGTTTGGCTTTTGCGATACATTCGATAACCAGCATCTTGAGCTTCATGGGCACGAATGATTGATAGTAAATTGTTTCTCTGTAGAAAGTCACAACAAGCAGCATAGCTGTAAAAATATGAACAACCTCTAACAGAGTTGTGCGAAAAATGCTCTGCATTTTTTTCATTTCCAAAGTCTTCAAGAGGATCGGACCACAGCAGGTCACACATAGCCCCAAATGCAGGGGGTTCTTTGAATCTATCTAGTTTACGAATATCATCTAAACTGTTAATCTCTGGAGAAAGACCTCCATGTACACATAGGAACTGCTGGTTCATAAGAGCAGCAAGAGGTAAGCAATCAAAAGCATCCATACATGCATCATAAACTTTTTCAGAATACTTAATTTTGCATTCTTGTTTGAAAGTAAAATATTCTGTCAAATGTCGGCATTCATGATTACCGCGTAATAGAAATAATGTCTTCGGATAACACAATTTCAATGCCCAGAGGTAGAGAACACATTCTATACTAAAATAACCTCGGTCGACATAGTCACCTAAGAATAAATACTTGGTGCATGAAGGAGAGCCTCCCACTTCAAATAATTTCATCAAATCGTAAAACTGGCCATGGACGTCTCCGCACACGGTCACCGGTGAATCAATCTCGATCATAGTTTTTTCAGATCGTAATAAGGTGGCACCATCTTGGATGATTCGTAAAGCTGCATTTTCTTCAATTCGACCCTCTAAGATAAAGTGTTGCTTCAGTACATCTGGTAGAGGTTTTCCAGTTTTTTCGTCGAATACTTCAGACACAGTAAGTTTGTGGCTAGGAGGGAATGCGACACTTTGGATCATACGCTGCGTAGTCGACACTTTATCATTGCTCCCGGACATATTTGTCACATAAAAAACACTAGGTCTAATCCATACACGCCACTATTTTCAAAATGGCAGAATAGATATAATACTAAAACAGAATCCCGATTTCACGACAGAGAAACTACTGCGCACTGGAAAACAATGCGCAAACATCTGGCGAGTGGTCAATAAAATAAACAGGGATATCGAGCGCGTTTTATTACTTTTGAACATATCATTTAAATAGTAACACTGGCGATATTAGCATTAGTTGCCAGAAATTTAACCCACAATGAAATAAATACTACTTTTAAAGTTGCAATATATAAAATCACATATACACGAGAAATAATTTAAAATATGTATTTATCTTCGTTCTGTTCCATTTAAAGTTCCATTTCTGGATTGTTGTATACAATATATCTATAGTATCCAAAAGCTAACTTTTAAGAAATGACTTGTTTAAATACTTTTAATAATCCACCAACTACATTAGAGTATCGTGTTTTCATTTTATAAAAATAAAATAACTAGAATTTGATATTAGTTAACAAAATTTATAATTACTTGTTGAATGTGGAAGTCGATTTTGGATATGTTGCATTTCTAACTTAAAAAATCTAAAATCGTATTCTACTATGTGATTCTACATTTTATTACACGTCACCCAAACGATTATTTTTAACGTTAGCGACTATTTTTAACCCTAGGGTAATAATTGCTTTGTACTATGTCGCGGTTAAATATAATCATTCGTTTAGATTCTGTTAAACTGTAACTTGATATAGTAGAAACATATTAACATTTACTTTCGATTTTATTTATATTATATTTGTCTGTGCCAAAAGCTTTATGAGTATTTAGTATTGATCTAATTCTTATATTACTAATTCCATAACGGTACTACTAGCCAGCAGCTAGCATTCCTTAATCAAAATAGGAATTTCAGATATTCGATTATTTTAATCGAATCATTATTAAATTCAATGACATGAAATAAAAAGGGCATAAGGCCGTGTATTTTTGAATTTAAGGGTAAATTATTAATAAATGAACTATTTTTAAAGATGTCAGATTTAAAATGTCCCAGCGTTACTGTAGCCTGTTCATGTAAAATATTATCTACAGTAATTAAGCAAAGAATAAAAAATACTTTATAAGTATCAGGTTACGCAACCAATTTGGAAACGACAAAAGCTGTGAAAATTGGTTACAAATTTTGATTAAGTAAAATACTAATTCATTCCTTCAAATACTAATTATTTAAAAAGTGTTAATGATTTATGAGTAATATTTATCACAATTAAACATTTTAAAACAAAATAAATAAAATTCCTTTCAAGTGTTATTATAAGCATACGGTGCCATAGTTTGTGCATATAAGTATGGCAAAAGATTTAAAAGAGTTGCTTGCGTTTTATTAAAAAAATACATAAGAACATAATATATTAAATACTTTTAATATATTCGAGGTGTTCCGTGATTTACAGAGATATTTTAACATTTAACGAGCGGGAATATTAAAATAATTAATCCTCCCGAATGAAGTCGGAACCCACAACCATAGATTGCGTTTACGTCAGCTCTTCCACTGCGTCACGATGGCCTAATTATTTAGCTACATTTGTATTATTAAGCTATATTTGTATAATTATTGTGTTCTCCTTCCTGTTTTCACTTAATAAGACTTGCTAGAAATCGTTGAACTAAAAAGATATAAAATTTTATAAAAAAATGGCGAGCCAATCCACAATGATCGCGTTCAACCATACCTTGGAAGACCTAAATTTGTAGATATTCAGTCTCATATATAAAGATACAAATATACATTTTTTGTTTCTCTTTGCACTTTAACTCAATATCATTTTACATTTTCACTACTAAGATTTATATGTAAAATGTAAAAACAGCTTAAAAGCACCATGGAATAAAACTGAAACTACTAAGTTTGCATAAATATATCCCATTTTTGCAAGTATAATTTTCTATCAAATATGATTTTTGAATTCATAATAAAATATAGCTATGAAGACTTTCTCAAATTCCATTTTATCCATATTTTTAAGTGAAAACTATTTACATTTTCAAACAGTTTATTGAATACGTACGTGGTCTTTGATTTTTATATGCCAAATGTGTAAATGCTCATCATACGGAGCATCTTCCTAGGAACCATTTCAATATTCGTTAGATCTTTACTTCCTGAGCTTGGTCTATCAGTTTCAAATTAGATATTATCTTCATGGTCAAACCCTGGTCGCTGATCTGTTATGGTTCAACATCAGGTACTCCAATATTCAAATCAATTAGATAAATTTTTTTCTACGCCTCTTTTGTTAGTATAGCTATCAGCTAAGATATTTTAAGAATTTCCGAAGTATGCGCGTACAAACATATAGTTTTTATTGTTATTTTACAAACAAAAAGACTGCTCATTATATGTAATAATTTATACATATCATATACAAGAAATAAAAACCATTTAATACTCTTGCAAAAATTTATTATCATATGTAATAATATATTATTTTCATTTAGAGTTCCTAGTAATTACAACATGTAAATGTCAGGAACTTTCGCAAACATTACAATTCTTTTTGTTATTCAGTGTAAGTAATTAATGAGTAAAAAATTTTTTTCCCGAATGAGACTAAAACAAACAATCAAACAATTTTTTAGAAATAATTTAATACATTGAAAATATGTGTTTAGAAAAGATAAGGATACAGAAGGTTGTAGCAGAATACATAAAAATATTTAAAATGATTAAATACTGCTCAAGTTATTATAAAGTATTTATTTATTATAATGTTGTAAAATATTGATAAGCGAAACTATATTACATAAATAAAGAAATACCAACATTAGGCTATTACGAATTCTTAACATAACTAATAGTGATTACTCAAGATCTTTGGTGCCTTTTTACAGCAATGTAATATACTGAAAATATGTAAAAATTCAATATAATAAATTTTTACTTTATTTTAAATTCAGGTGAAAGATCAAGATCATGTTAAATTATGTAGATGCACTTATTTGATGACACTTGTTTTAATATTAAGTTTATTTTGTTACTTTATCTTACCAATATATATCTTGGTTAAGAAATATTAAGTGTATATATTGCTACTGGAAAATATTTTAATATATTACACAAATATATATAACATTAATTAAAATATCTGTCTATCAGATTTCATACAAAACAAATAAATGTCAACTAATATGAGCCTTAATTATACATATATGATACAATAAATAAAAAATAAAAAACATTATAATAAATTTTGTATTTCTAAAAACGTTTGCATACAACAGTTTTTAAACTAATTTGACTTCTCACACTGTTTTGGGTATTGTTTAAGTAGATTGACAGTCATTGTCAGTTCTCAGACACCGCTGGATCTACAGTCCGGTATTTAGGCTTGCTGTGAGTGAATGGCAAATATCTATATTTAATCATGTGCTGTAAGAAAAAAATTGGCATCAACTTTTTGTACAATTAATATTTATTTTGTAATTATGTGCTATTTATTATACTTTCAACTAAGATGTAGTTTTTATGTAACACAAATAAAATGAGTTTACTCAGTACCCATTTCAGTTACTCTAAATCTTCTCATTATAAATAAATTTCTTCTGCATATATAAAACAAGCATCATTAAAAAATATGTTGAAATATTTATATCTTATATTTACTGCCAGAATATAAGATGTTGCAGATTGATTGAGATCCATGACCGTTTTGTCTAACCAGGGAAGGGAAATGAAAATAATTCATTCTCACAAGTGGGGATCAAACTCACAACCATTATATGTGCAATCAGACAAAAATATCTACAAATTATGCAGCACCACAATAGTATAATATCAAGAAATTAATAATTGACTTCTGGGTATTATTCTATTGTGATGTGGTTATCCTTTCAATTCATGCAATTAATTATTTATAATGCATACATACCTTTATTTGTCGCTTCATAGTTATACAAAACAGGGTAATAAAGTACATAACCAGTATTGGCCAGAATACTGGAATATTAAAGGCATCAATGAAGGTGCAGAAAAAGGCTATTATTGTGCTCTTAGTAACAGATAGCCAAAACTTAAATTCAGGTAATCTTCGAATAAATGGTCGGAATTCTTCTGTTGACCTTGTAGGAAGTGCAGGTCCATTATCATCATCTCCTAAAAAGTTAGATGGGATTTCAATAACGAATTTTCATAATTTTGTTGACAAACATGTATATAAATATGTATGCTTCTTGTATTGTAGACTTACATATAAAATTTATGTTTTTTTAATATCATTTATACACAATTTCAGTACTGAAATCAAATACCACACTTGATAATTAAAATAGTTGATTATACATTTCATTCATACATCAAAATAAAATGTCTCTATAAAGTAAAAAAAATATTTATAATTAAAAATATAATCTAAGTCAACTCTTTAATTTACAGAATATCAAATGAATAATAAAATATTTTTTATATATGTTACAAAGGTTATCACCACTGTATCTTTTTCTAGTATAATATATGCCATTGTACATTATACCTAAAATGGGCAGAAAATGAAGAATGATATAGCTTTAGCTTTGCATTTGATGAAAGTTTTAAATATACACAATTGGTCCAAAAAATATAATTGTACTACTATGACATAAAGCAGTGATTTCCAAAGTGTCAAGTGTACAATCAAACACTTTAAGGGTCACTTAATACTTATTGCATTACCTATTGAAGGGTCCATGGTTTAAGAAAGACTCTCTTAAAGATTTTTATATCAGGCAATAAGATAATAAAAAAAGGTATTTACCATCAAAGTCCATTGCAGGATCAATTTTTGGTGTAAGGAATGCAATAAAGAGGTTTAAATGGTAAATTCCTAAGGCATATGTGACTATATACCATCCCTGAAAAGTATAAATCATTATAATAAATAAAAGCATTTTCTTGAATTCTTTATGAATCATGTGGCAGTATTGCGAGTCTGTAGTAAGTATAGTAAGTCTGTTAAACATAACATATCAATAGCAACAATTCATGTTTTAATAAAAGATACATGTATTTACTCAAAAAATATTTATAACTCTATTTTTATGTATAGTTAATAAATAATACTCAAATAATTAGTTTTACATAGTAGCTTAAATATTTGAATATGCAAAGCACTTTGGAATCGATTGAAATTGATTGGAACTGATTTGAACTTAATATATTTTTATTGCACTTTTCACTTACTTGTTTTAAAAATATTCGCAGCACAAATATGGCTAATAATAATGCAGAGGCTACCCATCTGCTTTTAGCGTGTGGAGTCCATTTATCTAACAGGCCTTGATATATCTGTAAAATTAAACACAAAATAAAAGCAAATTATTACCAAACACATTTATCAGGACTGAGGCTTATCATAAAATGTTTCCTTTTATATTTATTACATTGATAACAATATACACATTTGCTGTAAAAATATACTTTTCATTGAAGTACTTAATACAATTTGCTTGTTATTAAATGACCTTAGAAGAAATATTGAGTTTATAATTTAAATAACCCTTTATATTTGTAATATGTCTATATTGAGTAGTGTCTTTAGCATTCAGTAAAAACTATCACGTTACACTTTAATAGGAATTTCATATAAGTTACTTGGGAAATTCTGGTCCATCCTTGTGATATGTAGCCTTTTCTGTTAGGCTCAGAGGCTATATCATTTCCATCCATCATTTTGTATGTTTTCTTGATTGATCACTTTGATTATTAATGTATAAACTACAGATGTAATAATGAAATAATTAATAAATAACTAATACTATATATATAAGATTACCGACTAGTACTTATTTCTCATTTCATTCCATAAAACACTTTATGTACTTTGTTAATAATGATCTTGTCATCAAAATTAGACGTCTACAATCTAATATTTTATTTCTTGATTTAACACATTCAGTGTTGCTATATAATAAGGTAATACGTGTAATGTCTGTAACACTAATGGCACCATTGTAATGCTTAATCCACTGGCAAGGTTTGCACTGGAAATTGTAAAAACAGTGGATTTATTATCTCATTCAATCAATGAACCTAAATTGTGTTGTATCATATATAACTTGATTTTGAAATAAATGTTTTTCAAGTGCATATAGATAATAAAACAATAGTAAAAACACAACAAACATTTTTAAAATGATGCCTATATATCTTTTTGTTTGTCTCCAGATCAACCAAACCGAAGCAAAGCAAAAATATCAGCTATTTTTGGATTTTCAAGCAGGAGGAGCAGGTATTCGGTTATTGTTGTTGAGCAATGTGGAGCAACATACAGGCTACTCTTTAATTTGGAAACTTGGTGCGAAATTCCGCGCTAGTACCTACGGCCCCAGTAAAGTTTTGCATATATAATAATATTATTAGTTATGTATTTTTCATAGACAGTCATTCAAAAGAAAATTATATATATATATATATATATATATATATATATATATATATATATATATATATATATATATATATATATATATATATATATATATATATATATATATATATATATATATATATATATATATATATATATATATATATATATATATATATATATATATATATATATATATATGATATTCGTCTTGTTTCAAAGCCGGTTGCTCAACTGAGTATTGCACTTGCGCATATCGTACAGCCATTCTATGGTTAGTACAGGGTGATTGGGTCTAAATAAAGTTAAATTAATTATCCATTATTAAAATAAATTTAAAAAATACGAATAATAATATAAAATATATATATATATATATATATATATATATATATATATATATATATATATATATATATATATATATATATATATATATATATATATAATAAACTATAAAAAGCGGGCATAACGCTAAAAAGCATTCTAAGCCAGCCAACCCTGTTATGTGGAAGAATAAGTGTGTAGATGTGCAAGCACATACATTTGCGTAATAGTAAAAAAAATATAACAACTTTACATCCCATATCTAATTAACTAATTAAAAAATACACGTATATAGCTAATATACAAACATGGGAAAATTAATATTATAAAATTAAGAGTATGTCCGAGAACATCCAGCGAAGGGGTATTTGAGTTTGAGACTTGAGTGAAGCCATGGGCGAGTATAAATGGTAATAATACAGTAAATAAACTGTGTCTGTAGATTGAATATATTTATAAAAAAAATGATGCATCTTTGTACACGCACATCTTTGATCTACTGGACGGATTGAATACAACTGTTTTCTTGTATAGTTCTTAGTCAAAGCTATAAATTATTTTGAAGACTGGTACACCTGATGCAGAATCAAAGCAATCCAGCTGAATTATATGAAATAATAAAATGCTCTCATAACACATAATAAGTTGATAACACACGATATTGAACATAATAAGTTCTTTCCGTTAACGTATAAAATTCAACAATCTGGAACACCTGACATAAAAATACATTAGATTAGTTGATAGGCACTTTTGTGTGGACTTATAAATCCAAGATCTGGAACATCTCGTAAAGAACCATAACGTCGAGCTATACTATGTGAACTAAGGAAATGGTTGGCAAAAGTTGTTGTTCACTAATGAATGCCAATTCGACTAACCAATCTAATTGGTTAATCGATTATGTGAATCGATTACTATTGTTCACAATTTTAAAATTGTATATTTATTTGCAGTTGTAGCAGTAGCTTGTCTACTAGATAGACATTTTAAAAAATCTTGCGCTCGGAACAGTTTTTAACGCAACAAGTGCTCACAACGTTGTCTCGATGGATTAACATGTCTTCAAAAAAACATATAAGGAACTAACAAGCCTCTGTTGGAAAGGACAAACAATCTTTTACTAAAAGATAAAATACCCAAACCATGAATATATATAATAAGAACCCTTATAGCGTTGGCCGTCTTTTGTACGTCCGTCTTCATATCTTTTGATTGCGTTGATTTCTGTTCTGTTCTGTTCTACGGTAATGGCGTTTCGAGCGTGCCAGTTGAGCACAATTCACTTCGCCAATGTCACGTTGTATGGAGAATACACGAAGGAGAATGTACGGTGAAAAGATAACTAACTTTACACAATAATACAATGCATGTAAAAAAAGAGATCCAATAAAAATTCTTCCTTCACCTACAACAAATTAAACACATTCTAATTACAATATATATACACAATAAAGTAGGTTAGTACTAAATAGTATTTTACACGGGTGTTAGTTTATAATCGAATATTATTATACTTAATGTATTTACATAGAAATTTACATAAGGGACTAAAGACAAACATTAACAAACACTGAACATTAAGAGGACGAGGAGCTTTATTGGGAAGAACATCATACAAGGAACGAGTTAATTTAGAACAAGAGAAAAGGATGTGAGAAGGGGAACCATCGTCCAGGCCACATTCACACAGTGAATGGTCCCTGACCCTGATCTTAGCCAAATGCACAGGCGTACATGCATGTCCAAGGCGTAAGCGGCAGATTGTTGATATAATCCTCCGTTCAATATGTTTTTGAGAAAAAAACCACGGTCGCTTTGGGATATTAGGTTGAATTAAGGCATAGTACTTACCTTTGGTTGACTTTGACTTGTCCCAGAAATTACTCCAGGTCTTATATAGATGAATATCAGCAGATCCTGGGCCGAATTGAAAAAGTGATCAGAAGTACCACACTGGATGGCTAATTTGGCGCAAGAGTCTGCAGATTCATTCCCACTAATTCCAGAGTGACCTGGAATCCATACCAAAGTAACGCCCAAGCCCCTTAGGTGACATGAGTACAATTCTTCACGAATCCTTAAAACAATTGAAGATCTCAACCTACTATGGAACGGGTTTCCCTTTAACGCCATTAAGCAGCTTAACGAGTCCGTAAAAATAACCGTCTGTTTAAAGTCGTGGGAGAGTGTAAACAGGATTGCTTCTAGCAAAGCAACAGCCTCACCTGTAAACACTGACGATTCGGAAGGGCATTTAAATTGTAAAATAATTTTGAATTTTGGGATCCAGCAAGCTGCACCAACACAGCTTTCCTTCGAAAGCTTTGAAGCATCTGTGAAGATGAGGATATAATTTAGCCATTTTTCATTAACCAGCTCTTGAAATTTTGTGTTGATGCTAGGATCTTCCTTAGTTAGGCCAAGATTTGTAATGACACGAGGGCAATGGACAAGAGCATTATAAGGTGTACGGAATAGTGGGTTTGATGGGAATGAGGACAAGGGGTGGGGGCTATCTAGCAAGTAGCGTAAAGGCTTGGCACGTGGAATAAGATCGGCTAATTTATATAACTTAGACCTCAATGGATGGGAAGACAGCTGTAACATTTTACATACAAATCTATCGGCAAGAAATTGTCGACGGATAGGGAAAGGCGGGTCCACACACTCCACTTGTAGTGCATTAGTAGGAGTAGACCTCATTGCACCTATAATAATCCGTAGACATTTATGTTGTATACGATTAATTTTTTCTGTAGCTACTTTATTAAAGGGGTCCAGAACAAACAACCCGTAGTCAATATGGCTACGGATTATAGCATTGTACAGCAGTTTTTGAGAGTAAGGATGTGCACCTCACCACACACCAGACACAGCTCTTAGAGCATTAATGCCTTTTTCACATTTCTGGCTGATATATTCAGCATGAGCAATTCCGTTCAGTCTTTTGTCGAGTAACATGCCTAAGAATTTGACATTTTGTGTTATCCGTATGGGAATATTTTCACTTACAATTTGGAGATTTGGAACTACTTTGCGTTGATTTATAAGTTTGATTTTCTGTGCTTCAAGAGACTTGGACATTTGATATAAATTTCAGCTTGATTTTTCCACGTGATTTCGAGAAAATGGTCGTGACAGACGGACAGACAGAAATACGTATTGCATAAACAAAGTTATCCTATAAAGGTTGCGTTTCTTTATTTTGACGTACGAAACTTTTAAAACACAGTTATTTTGAAATTACAAATTCAAATAATTTTATTCAAAATAAGAATACATAATTATATTTTTGAACGTCAAAATCTTTCCAGTGGTAAAGAGTTCACTAAAGAGAAGAACCGGCGCAAGAAATTCAACGGATATTTTTACAAATAGACACTTCAATTTTATTTATTTGTAAAGATAGATATTTTAGCTGGACAATTATCGTTATACATTCAGTTACATACATACATTAATTAGTTCATGAGATTTTATTCCACATATTAGATTTTTATATGTCAGCGAAAAAGATCATTTAATCCAATAACTTTCACTTATCTATTGTGATTCTAGATCCTTGATTTTTATGTATTAAAATATTAATATAAAGTATCCATATATTAGCCATATATTTAAGCTTGGACATTAGTTCTACAGTTGTTCTTACGAAGATTTATAATGTCATTGGTTCTTCATGAGATCTTGTATTTTTATATGTCGCCGAATATCAACACGCTTAACAATTTTCACTATTGTAGTTGTTCATCAGATTAGCGAATTCCTTGATTTTTATGTCAAATAAAAAATATATATGCGTTGATAAAGTGACGCTCAATTAATAGATCGTTTAAATATTTTTAAATATTGTGTTTGAATTCAAAACATCTTAAACAAGCATTAGAGTTCAACATATTAGCAATAGAAGCCATGGAGATATGTATTAAGATAACTTCTCTATTTATGCCTCCACGAGATTCTCATTACAAGAAAAATACTTATTGCAAATGATCTACGGTTTACTAGCAATGATAAGTATATTACTTTTATTCATGATGACATAAATGTTAATAGGTAATCCAATTCTACCGGGTATGTTATACATACACATATGCTCAGTAGAATTGTATTAAATAGATTAGTTTTAAATAAACCAGTCACTATCATTACTATCGTTCCCTAAATGATATTTTAATATGCATCAATATAATCTGGTTTGATGTTGACTTTTGTTTTTTTTTCAGTAGATAGTTCTCTCATTTTCATATACCATTCTAACTTTTTGGGATGTGGATAATAGCTAGTGAATAGAAAATGGAGCTTTGAGTTTTGATTATTAAGACAGAGGAAATATGCGCGATAAATGAGGCCATGCTTAAAATAAAATTAGAGTGAAGTGTTTTCTTACATAAATGAATATATAATAATTTTTTTATTTATTCGGTATTGTCAGTAGAAAGCTGCACTAAATGTTGTTAAAATTGTATATTAATCATATTTTTAAAAACATACATGTTTAAAAAAGTATGCGTGCGCATTGAGTGTAGGAACTGAACACTGTTGTCTTATTACCAGAGCGAGGATATATGAAAAATTAATTCGGCCAAACTGGGAACCGAATCCACAACCGTCGCGTTTATAGTCTGCAAAGCAAAACCGCTTGAAAAGGTCATAAAGAATTCTTTTCAAAATATTTTATAAAATAATAATATTTAATAAATATATCAATATAAGATTTCTGCCATTTAGGTAGTTTCTTTCGTTAAGCTTATATGTGTCCAAAATTTTATCTGTATAATAATTAAAAAACAAATTAATGCTTAAGAAATTTAATGAAATAATTGTTCTAGTTACAGTTTATACACAATTATTTTACAATACATAAGGATATTTTGCTTTAGAGAATAGTCTAAAGGATTAACTATAAAATACATAAAATTGAATTGAGATATTTTCTCCTTAAGCTACTATTATTATGTCTATTATTGCAAGAATTTATTTACATCGTAACTTACGGAATATACATTAAAATAAGTAATACATATTTTAAACTAGTATCATTGTTTTGAATATAAAGGAAATTTTGGTCCAGCTATATCCTATGCTAAGCACAACTTCTAGAGGAATAATCGATATTGCTATCAAGAATACATTGTTAACATAGGATTAATTAATATTTTATTAGGCAAAATTTGATTTTGTTTTACCTAATATTGTGATGTCTTACAAATTAAACACACTCTTTTGTGCGCTTCAAGATGTTAGATCATCGTTTTGCAGAACATCTGACATTGTATTTAATTTTTTTTTATACTTACAATACTAACTAAAAAACTAATGTTTTCAAAAATATTTAAGGCGAAACATAGTTAAATATTAACTAATGAATTGCTCATAATTTTATTATTATTTTTGAGATACTTATTTCAATTTATATTATAATACATACCAATATAATTATTGCTTCCATAAAGCAATATGGATAAATAGTTTGTTTTTACATCATTGAATCAATCAATTGCAGGTATAAACAATGAAGCTGAATTGGAGGCTCAATAGCAAAGGTAGAGGTATTGAGATAAATATATATTTAACAAATTGCTTATTGACAAAAGATTTCATCTCAAATAAAGAAGTTAAAAATTATACAGCAGTAGACATAAAAACTTTTTTGTTTGTCAAGGCACTCCCAAATTTAAAAATTAAATTTTTGTTACATGTCGAAAATTTATAATATTTTTCTAACATGAGGAAACCATTTTGGCTGTGACACATTTTTATAACAAGTTTAAAAATAACTGTAATTTAACAAGGCAAAATATCATATTAATAATTTTTAATTATTATTCACAGCTTACTTTCAACCTTGATATGTCTTCCATGTCATTTTTTTTATTTAACAGCTGAGAAATTTTGTATTTGATTATTTGTGTTAGAAGCTACCCAAGAGCTGAAGACATCTCTGAAAAATAAAAGTATAAAAAAATATAAAGACTATTTGAATTTAAAATATATAATAAAGTGATTGTAAGTTGGTAAGATTCAATCAATATAATTTACTATTTAATTATAGATTATTATAGACTACACTATAGAAATAAAACAAATTATTGACTTTAAGGATCTTTACCTGCAATGACTGACAACACATTCATTTGAGCAGTATTCATCTTCCCATTCACTGTTAGATATAGCAGGATTCGTACAGCCTTGACGAATACAAGATGGTGTGCCTCCATTATCATTTTGCTAAAATAAAATAAAAACATTTACCATAATGAAAGCTATAATTATGAATAAGTATGGTTCTCAAAGACACATATGCAATCAGATTCATATGCCAAAAGTATGAATATATACTTTTGTTTATTCATGATTAACAATCTATAAAAAAATTAATGTCATACCTCTGGTGACTGGTGCGGCATTCCGGAATTTGTGTTTACACTACTGGGTGATGGATCAGGTTTCTGTATTTGTTGTCCTTGTTGCTGCTGGCTTTGTTGTTGTTGCTGATGTTGGATAGGCTGTGAAGGTTGCTGGTGTTGAACTTGTTGGTGTTGTGTTTGTTGGTGTTGAACTTGTTGGTGTTGTGTTTGCTGGTGTTGAACTTGTTGATGTTGTGCTTGATGTTGAACTTGCTGGTGTTGGGCTTGCTGGTGTTGGGCTTGTTGGTGTTGGGCTTGCTGGTGTTGGGCTTGTTGGTGTTGGGCTTGTTGGTGTTGGGCTTGTTGGTGTTGGGCTTGTTGGTGCTGTGCTTGCTGGTGTTGAATTGTCTGTGGAGGAGATTGATGCATTTGTTGCTGCGGTGGAGGATGTTGATATTGCTGCACTTGGTGTGCTTGTTGCATCTGTTAAATAGATTAATAAGATTAAAAATGTTAAATGCATTACTGTTATACTTTATATGTTATATATATATTCAAAATTCTTAAATACATTTCAATGTCAAAGTAAATAATATACATGTAATGTTTACTATATAGACAAATAGGTAGTAATAAATTAATCTGTTATGCTTACTTGTTGAGAATGATGATACTGCATTGCAGCATGAACTGACTGAACTGGAGGAGATTGTGATTGTACTTGTCGATAGCCTGGGGGCGATAGTCCAGAATTAGCAGCATAGGTTGGCGATTGTGCTGCTTGATAACTCCTCGGAGACTGCACCATATTGGGCTGACATGCTTGAGGAGTTGTTGTCGAGTTAACTTGGTAGCCTTGTGGTGACTGACCTGTTACCCCCTTGTGAAAAAATATAAAGTTTTACAATCATATTTAAAAAAAAGAACTATAATAAATAGTAAGCTCACCAAGGGCTTAAAAAGATTTCTATTTCACATTCACAAAATCCATGTGCATGCTGTAGTAGTTATTTTAAAACAGGAGGTAATAATGAACTCTTGTCTGTGTGACAAACCTGGTAAGTTTGAGAATTATGACCCATATTTCCTTGATAGCCTTGTGGTGACTGTTGAGGGTTTGGGGGGTAGCTTTGAGGTGGAGGTCCAGCAAAAGTAGATGGTGGTTGGCCTCCAGAAAAGTTTTGCGGTGTATAAGCTTGTGGTGTAGAATTTGGTGCATAGCCTTGAGGTGGATGTCCATTTCCATAGGCTTGTCCTTGATAATAATTTCCATAGTTTGCATTTGAATTATTGTGATTGTACATCACTTGGTTTTCTTGTTCACCTCCCTTAGAGAAAATATTTACATATTGAGTATTCTTTATTATAATATGAAACCACCACATTAAAAGAAAAGGAGAATACTTAAGAACCATTTAATTATTATTTAATTGCATAAATATTCCAAGATTATAGTAGTTTCATTGCAAACAAAGAGAATGGTAATAACTAGTTGTAAAATAGCTATAATGTCTAGTATTCAGTTGTTTTAGTTTATATTTCTTTTAAAAGGTCGTAATAAGTAAAAGCTTATTGTAAGCTTACCGGTTTGAAAGACGCGTGGAATTAACAGAACACACGTTCAAGTCGTAATTATAATAAAGAATTAAAATTTTCTCACTCTCGCACCAATTTAAATATTATTGTTTCTAATTATTTACCATTATAACAGATTTTATGTAAAATACGGCAACTCTCTTATATAAATTAAAGCGGACTAAATATCAAACGATGTACAATCAAGCATCGGTATTCGGCCGTCACTGAAGCGTTCTCTGTGTTGCCAGTAATAAAAATGATCACGTTTAGTTTTACGTAAATTTCTTACGTGCAACTTGTAATTTAATTATCGAAAATACTATCTGCTGTAGGTAAGTTTGCTTAGTTGGCACTTTGGTCGGGTTTATAGAAAAGTGAAAACGGATATTAATATAAATTGATGTCATTTATCATACATGAATATAATATATATGGCATTTCGAGCATGTCAATGTCTGTTCATTTTACTAATTACATTTATTAAAATTTTATAATAATTTAAGAAACGCATTAATTTTTTTGCTATTTAGAATGTAAAACATGTGTTAATATGCTAAAATGTTAATTTATTCTGAATGGAATAATATTTGTCTAATACATAAGATAGTAACTCTTGAATCTTATTTTATTAATCCTTGATATTACACAATTCACTACAAATATTTTATTCATACAGCTCTTTATGTATGTATAATTATATGTATGTATATAATACATACATAAATACATACAACGAAATGATGTAGAAAGATATTTTTGCAAGACATAATATATTATAATAGTTACATATTTATTTATTTTATGTGGTATTAATAGTAATCAATTTTATTTATTTTAAAACTTTGTATTTTTTATTTGCACACTATTGCCTATTGCTTGCCTGGCAGAGATTGCTATTAAGCAGTAAGGCCATCTATTGACCATTTCTTTATTTTTTTACTATATTTCTGTATCTTTTCTTTTAGTGTACCCATATTTTAATAAGTTGCAGATATTTAAACTAGCTTTCTTTTGCCTTTGAATAATCGTATAATAGCTACAATTGAGGCTGCTAGGACCAGAGTGACCTATTTACATTTTAACAACTTTACCCTTTTAACATATTTGTAATGTACAACTATTAATCTACAAAATCACATTTAACTGAAATCGTTTACATGATTTTTACAAAAATGTCAGCTTAAACTTATATCGACTTTGCTGTTGCATAGCTGTGCCATAGTGGCTTATATGACGTAGGCCACTATGACACTGTCAAATTAAAATAATATTATTAAGAAATTTTTTAAGAAAATGTCCATTAAAAAAACAACCTTATGTTATTTTAACATAAGACTTGAGATAAATATAAGAAAATAAGAAATGCACAGTAGCACAGTTTCTTCAAAATGGCGCCATAATTTATGATTAGAGACTAACATGGTAAAATTTCTATCCTAATGTTCTTTGAAAGATTGGGTAGCGTCATTAAACACTCTATCTGAAGAATATCTGCTTTATCAATAGGGATTTGGTTAATAGTTTTTTAGACAACGGTCTACGGACATCGCCATGATAAAATATTAGAATACATACATGAGGCGATTCTTCTATCAGTAACAAAAGCATACAAAGAGATAACAACTGATAAAGGTTTAAATGAATTAGTGAAAGAAGGCTGGTTTGCCTTACTCAGTTTAAACAACAGCTCCTGATTCTCACGAAGGGAACGTATGGCAAAATCTGTATCTATCTGAGAGGATATTGGGTTAGTTTACTGTAGAAGCCTTGAGCGTGTAATATTGGTAAAACTTTCAATTCTCTAGAAGAGAAATCACCAAATATCACACAATTTCAATTTTACTTTTTTTTCGTACTCTACTTCGAACTTACCAACGCTTACTTAGAAATTAACTTTAAATCGTTAATTTGATGGTGGAAGTAGAAGTGAGTTGTATAATTGCGAAACAATATTCAAAGAAATCTTGGGCTTCTTAAGAATTATAATTTGTTCATTTCTAGAACATAGCAATTTTAGAATATTTAGAACACACAGAAATTTTAAAGTTGTAATTGTAATTTTGTTGTTATATTAGTAGGATTTTCTTAGATAGGGAAAGAACACAACTACAAGCTGGAATTGGGTTAATGCATTTTAAGGGGCTCATAAGTCTTACGCGATGTACACTTGCACAGCTCTATGGAAAGTTTGAGAATTACTTTTCTTTTCTTTAGAAATAAAAAAAATACCTGTGAGGTCCAAAGTATTATTCAACGAATGAAATACCAGTTAGGGAATATGCATAAAACCGTTTTTCCAAAAATATAATGAACATTTTAGATAAATAATATATTATCTTCTTCTTCTTCTTCTTCCTGGCATTAGTCCCGGCTTTTTGCCAGGGTCTGCCTTCCGACTAAGACCAATCGGTCCATATGAGTGGCGAAGTGGTTTTTTGTGGAGCGATTGCCATCTGACCTCCAAACCCATTACTGGGAGAAACCAAGAAAGGAAAGGGAATAAGAGGCAGAAAGACTTGGAATATAGGGGAGGGACACCACTTACATGGATTGGATCGGGTTATGAAAGTGGTGGCTCGAGGTCCCGGGGTCGCGTACCCGTATGCCGGAAACCAAATATCGGACAGATAATTGGCTAGACACCCTCTGAGATGCCAACGCCACGCGGTGTTCCCAGGCGGTCACCCATCCAAGTACTGAACGCGCCCGACGTTGCTTAACTTCGGTGATCGGACGAGAACCGGTGTGTTCAACGTGGTATGGACGTTGGCGATAAATAATATATTATAATAAATAATATATTATATGTACATGTATAACCGCCTAACTTTATGTTTTCATACATTCATTGAAGTTACTTAATGCCAGAGAGGCCTACTTGTAAGAAAACATATGTATATCCAATACATACAATAAAATAACTTTAACATAAAAAATATACGTAAATTCACTATTCATAAAAAGTAATTAAATACAATATTTTTGTTACAGTATAAACAGTAATTTAAATTGCACATTTTTTATTTCCTTCATACTGACAATTATTGTTTTTGCAGTTAGGGTACTCTGGTTCTAACATCCTGAATTGGTAAGTGACTTATTGTATTTCAAGTTTTAGACTAAAATCTAAAAATTAACCATCTCAGTCACACTATCCAATGCGTGGATTAGATGATAAGAAGTAAGGTTAAATTACTTTTACAATAAACATATTTAATAACTTAAATATCATACCTTAGACACTAAGCTGGCTCGATACGCTGCCAGGGCTTTCAAATATTCTTTCTTTGCTACTTCAGTTTTTTGTTTATACACCTAAAGAAAAATAACAATAGTAACAATAAAAATAATATTTCTTTCTGTAAAAATATAAATAATTTTACATTACCACTCACACTTTTATGTTCAGAATCCAAACCATCCCACATAGATGCTACTATTTTGGATACTTCTCCAAAACTTGCATTTGGATTTTGACCCTTAATTGCAGCTTGTGTGTCTCGAAAAAATAATGCATATGCTGATACAGGTCTGTAAAAATTAAATTTGAATAACTTTTCATTTAGTTTAATTATATATTATTTTAATAAACTTACTTTTGTGGTTCATTTGGATCTCTCTTTTTTTTCTTTTTTTGCACTTTGGGTTTTTTTTGCATTTGTCCACGATTAACTCCATTATCCATTGGTTCTGGTGAAGATCTCTTAACTCCCAAATTGCTTACACCAATCTATATAAAACAATGTAAAAGTTAATATTTCTTTTTAACTTTAAAGTGTTTAAGTTCATTGGCAATACATATCTACAAAATCATTTCTTAAATTTACACCAATCTACAATGTAAAATGATAAAATTTGCCTATACCTGATGTAGCGTAGTTTGTTGCTGCCGGCTCGCTGAGCAATAATGGATAGGCAGAAGGCTTTCTGCATCACCAGGCAACTACCAACAAACAACGAATTTATTAGTTTTTATAGTAAATTTCACTAAAGACTATATAAAATTATAAAGAAATGTATATGCCAATGAACTACAGATTAAAATGTTTTTAATAAAATTCCTCAACAAGTAAATCTTTCTTAAACTAACTTTATAATAGAATAAGCAAGTTAATTTAAAATAAAAAAAAATACTTCTTGTTCACGAGTCAAATTGATATAGTTTTTGATATTAACACCCAAAACATTATACTTTAGATTGTTACAAGATGTAGGAAAAATATTATTTGTTGGATTAATGGTTAATTGTGCCTGGATCTGCTTAGTGTTTACCTGAGAATGATGTGAAGGCACACTATCATCTGAGTCATCACTTGTGGTGCCTGGAGGTGAAGCTCTCTGTGGAGATCCATAAACAGTTCCAGGCTGTGTTGGAGTATTTGGTGTGGGTGGGCCACTCATGACTTGACTCGGCTGTAGCATTAGCAACTGTTGCTGACCACCAGGCTGTTGTTGTATCATGTAATTACCTGCTGGTGCTGTAGCGTTACTGCAATAATAAGAATATGTAATAAATTGGTTAGAATAAAGTGAAATAATGTTATTAATTACTAATACGCACTTATGTGATGTAACAGGTGTATGTGGCTCTTGTAAGTATAAAGGTTGTTGATATGATGGTGCTCCACCTGGAGGAGCAAGACCGTCTTGAGCCGGATTTATCATTCCCACCTGTTATAATGAATAAATATATATTACATAAAAATGAATAAGAATAAAATACAAATAAAAAAAAAGAAAATACAACGATAAAAGTTTAAAGGCCTACACCATAATAAATGTTTAAATGCTTTAAATAACATGAATTAAGTTTTATCTCAATCTGACATATCTCATATGACAGTTGATAACTCTATATTTTTGTTCAGTCAAAATATGTGTGTTTTACGTGAGAACAAAATAAACTGTGCTCAATTGACACGCCTAAAAACCATAATATCATTAAAAAAAAATGATAAAATAATATAAATTAGCTATACTGGAAATGTCAAAAAAATATTCCAATTTATAAGTAATTGAAAGAGGTTTTGAGATATTAATAAATACTCAAAATATTTGATTTATATTGAATTAACATTTCGTATAATATTTTAATTTTAATTCGCATTCGCTTAATGAATATTATTATTCATTTCATTATTCTTATATACTTCACTTAAGGAGGACATTAAAAAAATATAGCCTATTTTCTGTCTATGCTCTGAGTTTTTGCATTTTAAAGTTATTGTTAACTACCACCCAGGTGCATTAATCGACAGTGATCGGAAATACGAAAAGATAACTTAGTTACCTATTTTCTTATACAGATTAATTACTTAGGTGAAACAAACTTGCTACTTCAGTTTAAAAATTTTAAGGGTGTTATGAAAACACATCCTCGACCATTTTAATCTGTTAGGAAGGTTTGTCCTTCTGGCATTGTGACAGTAGAAAATTATTAATCTAAATCCATCCCATCATCAGCAAAATGTTAATCTGTTATCCATCCCATCATCAGTAAATTATTAGTCTGCTATGATTTGTTTTGATATGATACAGTGAAGTTACGTTAACTGATAAAATAAAATGTATAATTAATGAAAATCATTTAATAACTCAGCTTTTTGTCCAGTTAAAACGGTATTAAATTGATAATGTCTAAATGAACGTCATAATGAGTATATAGTCAATATAGTCATAGAAAATAAATATAATAAATATTTAAATATTGTCTGTGCCAATTGATTGCCTGGTAAATATTACTATTGTTCATTATTTAGATACTAGCAGTTCTTAATATTTTTATCAATTTTATCCCTACGTACTGTTATTTTATTATCAATAAAATTTTACGAGGGCCCTAGAAATGTAATAGCTGCATTGCATTATTACATCTAGTTTAAAAATATCTTTAATAGTGATCTAAAATAACTTCGAGTCTACCGCCTACTTAACGGAATTTATTCAAAGGCAATTTCATTTCAATAAAAGCAATCTAAAAAGTAGGGCAAATGATCGAAGACGTATTTCGTAAAAGTTCCGACTATAGAAT
Organism: Dione juno; assembly: GCA_037127375.1. Lineage (NCBI taxonomy): Eukaryota > Metazoa > Arthropoda > Insecta > Lepidoptera > Nymphalidae > Dione > Dione juno. The sequence continues at coordinate 6,699,685 of JAXRJS010000041.1, read as the reverse complement.
TTAATGAAAATACATAATGGTAATATTATTACGTGTAATGTTTTGTCGTAAACGAATTAAAATACTTAACGATAAAAATTTATAACATTTGTGAAGGACTTTACTTTCCAGTATATTTATATATACTCTAAAATAAATAGAAATTATTGTGTACATCATACGAGAATATGATATATTACGTTATATTTATTTGTATTTTAATATTGTGCAGCTCGTATGTATTCTACAAATAAAATTATTAATTTAAGTCAGAACATTTTGACCTCCAGAGAATTTTTTGACTAAATATTACTAAATATGATAATTTTTGCATCTTTTTAATTTTAAACAGTCAAAAGTTGTCAGTTACTCAACAAACCTGAGGTGCAGCGTGGTGAAGTTGAGAATATTGTATGTGTGAGTTTTGTCCGCCAGCACCAGTCGCATGTTGACCATGAATCAATGGAATATCAAACTCTTCGTCTCCAAATGATGGCGTATGAAAAGTCTAGAACAAATTAAACCTTGTTATAACATTGTCATTAACTGTAGAGTTCTGACTTTCATAAAGTTTTACAGTTATTAAAAATAGTTGAGGGTTCTTGACATGATCTTTTAAATTTTCAAATTTTCGATCCCATTCGTCCATTTCTCTTGCATGGTAAAGCAAAGCAAAGCATCGTAAAAGCCATTCATGATAAAATATATTTACAATGAAAATATAGACCAGAACGGAGTACCTGAACTGTGCTCGCTTTGCTCAAATCAGTTATGTCATGTTTAATCTAAAAATATGGTTCCTTAAGTTATCATGACAAAAAAATGCTACGTATTATTAAAGAACTATTTTTTTTTCTAAGCTTTAACAATTCATAAATACTTAAAAGTTTCTAAGTAAAATTATATATTCATTTATATAAGTAATTATTTCTGAACATTACTGATATATGGTACTAAAGCTATTAAAAGATATACTTTAAGTTCCATCTCCAGATCATGAGTATACCAGATCATGAGTGTACCAGATCATGAGCCTACGTAACAAATAAAGAAATATATAAATAGTACTTATTTAAATATATTATCATTTTTACAACTCATTTTAGAAGTGCTTTTTTTCAATTTATTCTACATAAAGGTTTTGGTTGTTAACGTCGCACATTATTCCAGTAGCATTCGAAAGAAATTAAACTTTTAATTACCTCTACATTCGCCGTGAAGAGCTTCGACATTGGTTACACAAAAAATTGGTGAAGGTACTAATTTCTAAAGATACAGATTAGTCCTTTTCCAATTGTTCTATATTTCTAACTTACTCTAGATATATTCATAATATTTATTATAAAGACGTTTTTTATTTTTTGAAACAAGCCAGTGAAATGTAGGGAGACGTGTAGGTCCGTATGTGAGGATGGTAATGTAAATAAATTGTAATGTAAATTGTGTAATGTAAATTAAAGGATTTCCTCAATGAAATTAAAAAAATTATATTATTAAAAAAATATACATTTTGTCCAAAATATCCATAATAATTAAATAAAGGGCAGATATTTATACGATAACTTGAAAAAGAGGCTATTTGTAGGTATGTGTTTGAATGATTACTACTAGAATATATATAAATACTTTATTAATTTAAGCCTCGTTACTATTGGAGTGAAAAGTGTATGATTGTTTGATTAAATTTCACTATTACCTACAAAGTTAGTTTACTATGAAAAATATGTACAACGTAATATAATGTTTAAATAGTTAAAATATTCTGCAAAAACTAACTGTAAATATTATTTGTTAATTTAACTTAATCTTTTGTTGTAAATTTAATTTATAGAAAATATTAGCACCATTATATTTTGTATTCATTCATTTTAAGGTCGCCTTAATGCCGCAGAATGAAAGTTTCCGAACATAGCCATATGGTTGGAAAGAAAAAAAAATGTTTTTACATAAAGCAATTAGTGACGTATGAGTTAGTTTGTACATTAATACATTTTTAGTTCATATCATCGCCTTAAGGTAATTTTATTATAATACTAATAAAATATAGAAGACCAATTAGTTCTTTCTTTATCTTTCTTACCAATTAGTCTTTAATTATATGTACTTTTGTTGCACTAAAATATATGTTGGTTTTTAAATTAATAAACTTACTATTTAAAAATACTATTTAAAAATAAAAGAGTTTTATCTATATATTTTTGTTTTATTGGTTTTTAGTTTTATATAATCTGTCTGTTCAGTGGCATATATCAAATAATATTTAAGTAAATAATTTGCATAATATTGAGTGGTAAGCAAGTCATAGTACCAACCTGATCATTCATCGCGTACACAGCCTTTGTGTCGCGAGACAACTCAAGGCCCTCTGACCTCTGAAAAGATGAAAAATAGTTTTAATTTAACCATAAAAGGAGATTTTAATTTAGTTACTATATTATTATTAATATTATAGACATATGGAGCAGCATAGTATATAGTGAAAAATCAAACAAATACCATTGTAGAATGTTTTGAAAGTAAATAGAAAAACAAATGCATTTTTAAACATTAGCATTACTAACACAGTTTTGCTAATCAAACAGGCATTTTGTTTGGTTTTCATCAATTTATGGATTGAGACGAAGCAAAAACATATATTTATCTACCATATAACTAAGTTGTCCTATAATTGAACATAATCGCGGTGGAAGATCATCGTCTGGTAAACATTTAATTTACCTCGATGTTGAATTTATTACAGCGTGCCACGATGGATACTTATTTCCTGGCAACGATACGGGAATGGACAAAGTAACCACACAACAATCTCGTTAACTTTCCGATATGATGGTTAAGCTCACTTTTATATTTTATATTAATTTTATACATCATTATATCTCTCTTGGTAACGCTGATCGTTAGATATATAGGACTTAAAACAGTGTATTGACTCGAATACTATAAAAAACACAATCGCTGATTACATAGTTTGGACAAGTGGTAATAAGTAAAATGTACCACTCAAGCCACGTTGGTTTCAAATACGCTGCGGCCTAACAAATTCTATCATAACATGCTTAAAACAAACTTTAATAAGTATATTTTGCCAATTGGCAAACAGATCTGCAAAATATTAAAAAGCAGGAAATTCTAGAATACTTTAAAATTGTTTGTAAATCTTAGTTATTAAGGCTCTGAAATGTAACTTTTCCTTTTCAAGATCTTAATAAAGGCTATTTTATTTTATATTTTATTATTTTATTTTATAAGTATATTTTGACTACTATTATAAACTGAATAGTATGTTTGTCGCATATTAGCATAAAAAAATTATAAATATTAGCTTAAAAAATATTGAAAAATAATTTTATGTTGGAAAAATTAATCAATCATAAAAAAACAATAAAGTTCATTTATCCAGGAAAGCCATAGCCAACATCACGCTATAGCCAATAGAAGTAAACTTACAATAAAAAAATACCAAAACCGGGAGAACTTGAGAGCTTCCGTTAGTTCTGGCAAAGATAATAATTGTATAAATTTTACATGAAGGCAATGTTTGCCGAATTGGCTAAATTATATAATGTTTTATGCTTAATTTGTTAAAATATGTGTAACTATCACAAATATTACAAGTAAGTATATTGTATTAGTTACCCACTTTATTAAAAAAAGTCGTATATATCGTTACACCATTTATAACTCAAGTACGACTGGACCGACTTTTATGTTTTTACATGTATCTTCTTCCGAAATAATATAATAAATACTAGGTAAAATGTGATATTCATAAATAAAAAAATATATATAAGAATAAAAACATTGGCGGCTGTAACAAAACGCAGTTGACAGATCACATTATGTTGTCTATGGTTTGTTTTATTCAAATAACTACCAGCTCACGTAGTATTGGCCAGTAAAAGAAGAAATAATATAAAAATATCGGTCAAGTGCGAGTAGTACTCGTGCACCGAGATATCTGTACAGTTGGTACAGATTGTAGGACACCGGAAAGTACAATTTATTAAACTTTAGGTTGCGGTCCTATATACCAATTTTGTGTAAAATGGACTACAGGTACAAGTTTGTAGTGGTTTCAATATTTTTCTTTATTTATATTGAGAACTTATCTCATTTCTGTTCAATTTTCAAAAGTCTAGGTCAACCAAGTAAAACATATAACAGTTGACATAACTCTCTTATTATGTATAAAATGCACATATAAGCTTATATTGGTTTCTTTCTATTACCCATAAATAGTCCAATTTTTTTTTGTTTGACTTCTTACCAAATTTCATAACTCTACGATAACGGAAAGTAAGTTCTGATACCCTAGTCGGCGAATTTCATAGAAAGTGTAAAAAAATCAAGGATAAACGCTTTTATATTTTTATTGCGTTGTCTCAGAAGTTTGATTTTTTCTGTGTTTCAAGGGACAACAGATCTGGATAGGCGATGTTAAATAACCTTTTGACATGCTTATCTGAAGTTTTCGTTGCAAACGTCAGTATGGGGGAAGATTATGAACAATAAATATACAATAATTACATGCTAGTTACTAATATTCAAAATATCATCTTTCCCCTTAAACGCCTTTTTTGTAGGTTACAAACTCAAAAATGTAATGATAAAAATATTACTCGTGTGCTCAAATTTTATTGGAATTTTCGTGATAAAACAAAAAATATGTAGCATAATTTAATTATTACTAACAATAAAATGTATCTAACGAATTACTATTTTATAACACTACGTTACTTTTACTTAAACAATGACATTCCATTATTTATATATTATTAATATATTGTATTACATTTTCAAAGAAGCGTAACAATAGATACGTATGTAAGTCAGTCCATGTTATAGAACTAGAGATATTTATGTAATCACTTATTTAAATATTATTATGAAAACATTTAATATTATATTAACATCATTTTGAAAGAAAATTTCAAAATCAATTCGTGATTTTTGTTTGTAGTTAATTTTAATTAACATTTTCTTCCTTTCTCTTCTAAAAAATATAATAATATTCAGTATTCCAAAAAAAATGATTGATCAATATTATACAGTGTCTTGAGTTGGAGTCGGTCTCATTCCACGACCGGTTTCCGTAACACACCGGCTGCTGCGGTCCCAATAGGCTTTATATGTTGCACACTATCAACTTTAAGTGAAAGGACAAACCGATATAATTGCTCTCTGTGTTATTATATATTGTAATACCTAAAATTTATAGATACTTGTAGTTATAAATATGCTTACTTTATTAGATAAATTGTTTATAATAATTCATCTAATAAAATATATTAGTAGTTTTTGTACTCAGCAACATTTAATGGTTTTGCTTAAATCGTAATTAAGTAATGTAAAATAATTGTTATAGGTTTATTTTGGTAATCAATTATAATATGCCGTCCACATTAAAACTATGTTTCTAATATGTTTTTAGAGCGTGGAAAGTAGAAAGTTTTAAAAAGTAGGCAACTTTAATAAACATATCTCGAAAGGTATCTATTTGCCTAAATTATATTTCAAATATTTTTGGTTAACACAAATCCTATAACGACTACCACTGCATTATTATTTACATCGTTTTCGAGTTTATATCACCTATTGTTAATATGTAGGTACAATGTTACCTTCCGTAAAGTTTTTTCGAGTAAATCGTCAAACATATTTGTTTACTCAGAAAATTATATAAAATGAGCACCAAGCCTATAAAGAGTATAATTTTATTAATGCTATACTTTAGTAAATAAATTGATTAGTAATTTGTTCAATTAAAATAAAAGAGTGCACAATTGTTTTAATTAATTCAGAAATAATAATGAAATGGACCTATAGATTTATAATATTTTCCATTAGCGCGGAGCATTTGAATATCGTAAGAGAGCGTGGATTCATTATTAATGTCGGTTGTGCGGTAGAATTCTTTAGGAGGACATAATTGCCGGTCGGTGACCCTGTTTAGTTCCTCCCACTAAAACAGCGTTAAATCAATTGATGTTATTACAATTGGAACGCATCTTTCATCGTAATCTGGTTTACTTACTTTTTTTAGGGGGAGTTTCTAGGACCTATGAATAGTAACAAAATAAGCACAATAATGTATTTGGTTACAGTAACACTTTTTTGTACACTTGTTAAATCATATACGTTTTTGATTGTTATTCAAAATGTATACCTATATGTTGTATTTATAAGATACGATACGAGATAAGATTTATATGTTACGAATTTTATGTAAACATTTAAGTTTTATATTATTTAAATTGTGCTTAACTGGCACGCTCGAATCACCAAAACTAAAGACAACAAGAAAATGTAACTTTTTTTATAAATTTAAGACGGACTTCAGACCACTAAGACTACTACAGTGTTTCAAAGATATCGTATTAGATTATATACTGTAATATTAATTTTATCAATTAGAGTCAATTTAAAAGTTTGGCCTAGATACCTCGAACACTCGTATATTTTTACGTTATTAATATACTAGGTACCGTGTAGGTACCTAGTTAGCTATTTTTCTAGAGCCGTTTAAAAGTCATACATAGTATCTTTAATATAGTCGCTGATAGTATCATTATTTTAATTGTTACTGTATCGAACACGTCTCATAGTGAAGTACAAACTATTTGAATACGAAAATCGTCTTATTTTTAATGATTATTTGTTTTATAGTCTATTTATGTTCCTATAGTCTATACACATCACCATAGTTAGGATTAAATAGTATAGTTATACGATTGATTTAAAATTTAATTGATCGGGTAAAAGTTTTTTTTCTGTGGTATTTTTTATAATATTTATAGTAAATCTAATCTATTTCATAAATGTGATGGTTGTAAGTTATATTAGCACTCATAACACACACATTAACAGGAATTACTTATTTTAATGTCCTCGCTCTGGCAAGACAAAGCACGGCGTTGAGTTCCGCCACTTAATACATAATTAACACTAAATCGGGGAGAAGTGTAGAAGGGAATGCCTTGACTAGGTTCTCACTCTCACATGCTGAAAGAGTGATCAATCTAAGCTATTTATGTAATTAAATATAAATGAATGTTTAACGCACGATCTTATCAATAATATCAATGGGTATATCTTATGTATCTTACGCCCCACTTTGTCAGTAGATAACATTTTATCGTTTGTGTATACACTGCATGAATATATTTTATCGTATTTTAAAATTAATTGAACTGCTATTTTTGGTGTAAAATATTGAATTAATAATAATTATTTGTAACAGTAATAATACCATAAATAATTTACCGAATTCATTGCATTTTACAAAATGTATCTATTATACTTAATTTTTTTTAAAAAACAATTAGTAAAAACAATATAAGTTCTTTAAATATTATAATGGACATTTTGTAAGTATATATATATTAGGGATAGTGATAAAAATATTGTTATTTATGCAAATATAAGCAAAACAGTTTCAAAATGTTTACCTACCATTCAGCTTGTTAATGATATTACATATCCTATGAGCAGTATATTTAATAAATTCTTGACTTTAATTAATTTCGTTCCGGTTCCATGTAATATGTAATTAATCTATCGAGGAAGTAAAATTATAACAATTACAGTTTTAATTGGATAGAGCACTAAAGTTTCTTCACAATATTAAATGTCCGTTGATGTTCTAGCATCCGGGAAACATATAGTCACTTGGAATTAAGAAAGAATAAAATAACACTTTTACGTAAGGAAATATAACGAGTTTGAACGAAAACGATTACTTAAAGTTCGATGTAAAGACACGCTAGACACACGTGTGGACCGCGCGGGAAGACTGCGTGGCGGTCGCCGGTCGCGGCGCGCGCTGCGGTGGGGGGCCGTTAGTACACGTGGCGGCCGAGCCACGCTGGGGGCGCTTTTGTTGCCTTAGACCTCTGCTGAATCCACATTAAAAGCCTTTGAAACCACTATGTGAATCTGAACGCCGATCTTATCTGAAGGGTATTCCTGATGCCTTTTAGGGCTAGAGTTTGTCCTGATTAAGTTATAGGGCACTCCATATTAGCTTAGTGTATATTAATTAGTAACTATCTACTGAAAATTAATTAATGGAACATTTTTTAGATTTTAATTACTACAATGGTTAATAGATATATAAACGAGAACATATTGCACCATGTATCGACATAAAATTCAACGATTATAATTTAACATTTCATGATTTTTAAACAGCGTCGTGGCGTAGTTTGTGTGCGTCTAGTTGTCCACAATGCATTGTGGATTCGATTTAAACTCAGAAAAATGTTTGTGTTGGAATTAAAATTATTCGTCTGTCTGTCGAGAGGAATATCTATATATAAAAATCACAATTAAAATTATTCAAATTATTTGAATCGTACCATTATGAATTTAAATAATGAACAAGCTTTTATTTTAAATGTTTCCCGTAATCAACGAATACTGTACTTGTAGCTTTAGGCCCTACAAATAGTCGAATTATTAGGTCCTTACATAAAATTATTGTTTTGTAGTACTGGCCACTTTTATCACAAATTTCTCCACTTTTGTTAGGAATTTTACACATGTATTTGTGTTTCGTTAACCGTCATTCATTTGTTTTTTTTCTGTTTTTTCTGTTTGCATCATTCAGCTTACAAAATGGAAATCTTGAAATATCGCGTTATTTACGAGTACGAGTTACACACCACCACCACCAGTTGTTGACACCAGTGATGCTGAAACGACTCGAAGGTTAAATAATATGTATGGTGGTCTTGTCGCAAAAGAAAACACAGTGCGTTTTTGGTTTCAACGTTTGCTTTCTGGAAATTTCGACCTTCAGAACAAGCTCTGTGGATGGCCGGAGACCCAAATTAATAATGAAAAATTGAAAGCTACTGTGGAAGCGGAGCCATCGCAAACCACGTCTGAGTTAGCTGCAGGCTGTTAGTGATAAAATTGTTTTATTCCACTTAAATCAAATTGGGAAGATTAAAAAGCTTGAAAGGTGAGTACCCTACGAATTGAGTAAAGCAAACGGGCAAATGCGCGTCGACTGCTGCGTTATTGTACCTAACTGGCACAATAATGAAGGCTTCCGAATCATTACGGAAGCACTCATCACAATGGCTGAACCCTGGAAAGCCAGCTAAATCTTGCTCCAAGCAAAAATGTATAAAAAAAAGTTACTTGTAAGCGTTTGGTGGACTAGTGTCGGTGTCGTTCATTATAGTTTCCTCAAATCTGGCTATACGATTACGACAGACGTCTATTGTGAGAAATTGCAAACCATGATGGAAATGCAAAAAGTTTGCTAAACAACCGAGGCTGGTTAATCGCTCTACGCCACTGCTGCTTCACGACAACGCTAGACTACACGCACTCGAAATTATTATGTATAGACCTGTGACTACCACGATGCTAACAAAGTACTCCAAGACCTTTCAGTTTCCTGACCTTCACAGGCTTTGACCGCCATTATATATTATCTTCTTCCACTTAGCATTATCCCGGCCTATTGCCAGGGTCTGCTTTCCTACTTAGTCTACTCCACTTTGCACGGTCTTGAGCATCCTCAGTGGTTAGTCCATTGGCTCTTATGTCGTGCGTCACGACGTCCAGCCATCGCTTCCTTGGGCGTCCGGGGGTCTTACTCCAGGGACAGACATCTCAAGGCATTTTCTTCCGACGTAGTTCTTAGGCTGGCGCAAAACGTGGCCATACCATCTCAGACGACGCTCTTGGAGCTTATCCGCTACGTCACGGATCCCAAGACTACCTCGAATGAATGTGTTGCGTATGCGGTCAGCCCGAGTAACGCCACACATCCACCTCAGCATCTTCATCTCCGTTACGTGAAGCTCCTGAGTGTGCCGAGATAATGCTGGCCAACATTCGCTGCCGTATAGAAGAACTGGTCGGATCATGCTCTTGTATATCAGCCCCTTGAGTTTGGGCGGTATTCTGCGATCGCAGACCACACCAGTGACCTCCCGCCATTTGGCCCAAGCAGCGCTAACCCGGGCGTGGACATCGTAGTCGATGCCTCCGGACTCGTGCATAATGGATCCAAGGTACCTGAACTTCTCCGACTTAACGGCTGGCTCAGGCCCGATGTGGATGGTGCTCGAGTCTGGGTTCCCGCAAGCCATGTACTCGGTCTTTGACACATTCAGTTTAAGACCACCGTTCTCAAGCGCACCCTTCCAAGCATTCACTTTACGCTCCAGCATCAGTCGGTTCTCGTCAATGAGTACTATGTCATCGGCATACATCATCAGCCATGGAGGCTGGTCCTGGATGTGAGCCGTGACAGTATCTAGCACTACATAAAACAAAAGTGGACTAAGAGCTGAGCCTTGGTGAACCCCTACTGTAATTGCGAAGGGCTTGGTATCGCCAACAGCGGTCCTAACTGTAGAAACAGAGTCGTTGTACATGTCTCTGATAATAGCAACATAGGATTCTAGGATCAGGGATCCCTTTGGATCACATTGCCCACCAGATACACTGACGTGGCACACAGTCAAAGGCCTTCTGTAGGTCTAAGAATGCCACATGCAGAGCTCTCCTCTTTTCCCTGTGTGCCTCCATCAAAATTCTGAGGGCAAAAATGGCGTCCGTAGTGCCTGATCCTGGCTGAAATCCATATTGACACCCAGAGACAGTACACTCTCGGCGGAGCCTGAGGGCAATCACGCGCTCGAAGAGCTTCATGGTGTGACTCATAATCTTAATGCCCCTATAACTACCGCAATCTTGAACACTGCCCCTTCCTTTGTAAATAGGGGTAATAAAACTGTGCCGCCATTGATGTGGCATCGTCCCAGTGTTCAAAATGCGGTTAAAAAGATCAGTAAGCGTGAGCACACCACGAGAGCCTAACGATTTCCACGCTTCGATCGGAATATCGTCAGGTCCCACCGCCTTGCCGTTCTTCATGCGTCGAAGACAATTCCGAGTTTCATCAAGGGTTATTGGAGCAATAAGTCCCAGGTTAGGAGGTGGTTCAGACGGAATACTACCCGGGTGTTGAGTATTCAGCAGCTCCAAGAAGTAAATTCTCCACCTCTCCTTCACAGAAGCATGACTACAAAGCAGCTTGCCCTGGGAATCTCTGACGCAAAGACATTTTGTGATATCTTGCGTCGCTTTATCCCGAGCACGTGCCAATTTGTAGATGAGCTTCTGCCCCTCCACAGTTTCAAGTTTATCATATAGAGGTAATAAACTTTCACTGCGGGCTCTGGCTGCAGCTCTTTTGCTGGCACGTTTCGCTGCTATGTACTCCAGTCTATCTTCAGTAGAGTTGGAACGCTGCCACTCCTTAAATGCAGTCTTCTTATCATGAATCACCTCTTGTACCTTGTCATTCCACCACAATGTCTCCCTGTCCATAATATGTCCTCCCTTAGAAACGCCAAGAACAAGTTTACCAGCCGTAATAATTGCTGACTGAGATCGATCCCAAGCATCCTGAGCAGTTTCGGTGTTAGTTGTTAAATTTTGACTGTTAACTTCTGCCAGAATGTCGGTCTGCATCGGTCCATTCAGCAACCACCACTTGATCTTAGACTTACGCGTCTCGGCTAATTTCTTTATCGGGGTAACGACATAATCCATGACAAGAAGACGATGTTGGGCCATGAGGCTTTCACCAGGAATGACTTTACAGTTAGTTACCTTGCCAACATGACACCGCCTGGTCAATAGGTAATCTATTTGGGTTGAATGGAGTCCACTCGCATACGTAATAAGATGCTGCGGACTCTTTTGGAAGAACGTATTCACGATGGCCAGATCAGATGCAATACAAGTTCTTAGGATATTTTCGCCCTCTATATTGCGGCGACCGTGACCAAAACCACCGTGGACACGTTCATACGTATCCGCAGCCTTACCCACGTGACCGTTAAGGTCTCCCCCAACTATGATCACCTCGGTAGATGGTATAGCGAGTAGAAAGTCTTCATATTGCTCCCAGAATGACTCCTTTTCGGCCCCGCTACAACCAGCCTGGGGAGCCTAAGCACTGATTAAGTTGGCGATAGCCCCCTCAACCAGTACCTTCACCCGCATCAGGCGGTCGCTGCGTCGGTCAACTACGAGGAGACCATTCCGTAGCTCTTCAGATAAAACTACTGCTACACCAGTTTTACCGGAAGGAGACCCAGTGTATATGAGCTGGTAACCCTGTCCGATGATACGGGACTTATTGCCCTTCCAGCGGGTTTCCTGAAGGAAAGCACACTGGACCCGACGCCTCATGAGTACATCTGTTAGTTCCCTGCATCGTCCGGTTAGAGAGCCAATATTCCACGTTGCAAAGCGGAGTTTCCTTCTGGGTTCTTTCTTCTGTAGCCGTGTCCGTACTTGACACGGTAGCCCTTGCCCATTTAACACAGGTGTAGGGCGATGTGCCTGCGCGTCGTTTAGCGGCGACGCCCTAGCAGTACCCAGCAACATCTTTTTCTTTTTCATATGAGTGGCAGGTGGCGGCTTTTTAATGGGGCGATTGCCATCTGACCTCCAAAGCCCATTTTTGTGGGAAAAGCCAATGCCAATGAGAGGGGAAAAGATTAGTAGAAAAGGGGGGGGGGGGTAAGGACACCACTTTCATGGATTGGGAAAGAGTATGACAGTGGTGGCTCGAGGATCCGGGGTCGCGTACCCGTATGCCTAGTACCAATATCGGACAGATATTTGGCCAGACACCCTCTGGATATATATATATATATATATATATATATATATATATATATATATATATATATATATATATATATATATAAACTTTCCTCTTAAATTAGTTTCCGATTTTATACGCACTGTCCACCAGCGACATGCCTCATACAAATTCAGTCCACCTGGCGATGTACGCCGACCACACCGCCCTATACACTTCTTCTCGCTATTCTCGCCTGTTGATTGAAAGACTCCAGATTGCGGCCGACGCCCAAGGCGATTGGTACCGTTTATGAAGGATCGAAGTTAATCCGGATAAGAGACTGTTTCCTTGTCTCAAACATGAAACGTCCTCCAACGTGTATATGTTAAGCGGACCTGTTCTCTGGAAACCACAGGCAAAATATCTAGGAGTAATCCTAGATTCCAGGCTGTCTTTTAGCCCACACGTCAAAAGAGCCAGAAACAAAGCTCTCGTTATTCTCAGTAGGCGTTATCCTCTTATTTGCAAGCAGAGTAAATTGTTACTTAGGTATAACCTGACATTATACAAAACTTGTGTAAGAGAGGAAGAAGAAGTGAGGACAGGTCACTCATGGTAGTGTCGTGTTCGCACACGCTAAGCTGAATGCCATTCAAATAGTCAGAATAAATTCTTGCGAATCACGTCACGTTGCCCCTGGTTCGTTCACAATGTCAACCTACATAGAGGTTTCGAACTGGAATCGATTCAAGAGTATTGTAAAGGCCTATCCAGGCGCTACTTTCACTTTACACTACACCCCGTACGCTAAAACTAAGCTCAGACGCCCGCGTAGCGTTCTATTAGACCCAGATGACCCCATTACAGTTGCTAATGTCTCATACGTAGGTAGGAAGCACAAAACACATACAGGACGCTCACACAGCCGTCAACGGAAACTACGACGAAGTTCAGCATATTTGACGACACGACCGCGCGTTGGCGTGGCGGGGCCCAACGGTTAGGGACTGCTAGGTTCCTGTAGATTAGTCTAAGTTTCTCCAGTCGCGTCTTCAGGTCGCAGCTAGTTTGTTAAGAATAGGGAACATCCCCCAGCCCGCTCTTCGACCGCAAGTCGAGGTTCGAGTCCCGCAGGGGACGCCCTTGCCGCCGACGTTTCGTCTCAAGCACGTTAGTGCTTGCTACTTCTCAGGGACAGAGTACCCTCTACCCTCCCCAACCGGCTACGAGCACTAAACTCAAAAAAAAAAACGCATATCTCTTTGATTGACTTTGTTAATACGTTACATATATAACAGAGGAAGGTATCTGACATATCCAAAGATCAACGCACAGCCCAAAGTGCTGAACCTAGAAGCCCAACATTTTACATATAGGTTTCTTATATAAAGTAAGGGAGCATTAAGAAGGGAATTTTGGAAATTCCACCTAACGGGGTAAATTAGGGGATGAAAGATTGTATGAAACTTTTTATTCCTGCGATGAAAATTATAAAATTGTATAAAAATATAGTGGAGCTAAAAATACGTATTTTACTATAAAACGGAATCCTAAAATTAATTCAATTTAATTCTTTTAATTAAGCCATTCCAATAAATAAAAATAAATAGTGCTAGTATGAATTGGATAATAAATTTAAATTGTGGGAAGTGGATATTGAGTTTTTTACGCTATAAATAGAAAAGCTAGAACATAATCTGCTATCAGATCATATGTTAATTACGTGTATGCTTTCATATACGTTTACGTTTTAATATATAGGGACTAGTATAGCTCAACCATCAATACCCAGACAACGAGCGTTGGCCGCAATGGCAAAGGGAGATGTGCATGCTTAAAAGACAACAGCCTGCCATAACAGACGTTACGACGGGCGATTCATTGTTATGGTCTGCGGAGTCTGTTGTTGTCCTGGTTCTGTGGACCCTTGGGTACGATTGATTTCTTCGCTGAGGAAGAGAGCTTTATCATGGTGAGGTGGCGGCGTTGAACGGAGTGCGTGTGTTCGAGGATTCTCTCACTGCTCGTAATACATACGACGCAACTGCAGAAAGCGCAGTGGATCATAGAGGTGAGACCTTTTCTGGGATACCGTACAGTATCGTGGACGGCGGCTACACTTGTAGTGGGTTATCAGCGTTTACGCATTCCGAGCAAGCCAGCGGCGATGTGTGTTCTATGGAGCACAAGGCGAGTGGCCATAGAAGGGGATTTCGATAGTTACCTACTCATAATTGTACGTCGAGAGTTGTTGCCAAGAGTGTAATACGCTTCGTAATTCAGCGCATCATACTCTAGCCGAATGCTTCACTTGGGCCCAACAAAGCCACGCTTTGATTGCAAAGTAGATAGAGACCTCTCACTCCCCAGTGTGGTGGAGGATATGCATGATAATGAGGGAAGCTGGTTTACAATAGCCTCCTTTTTTGAATCTGTCATACTACTGCGGTCGTGTGCGTCCCCGTCGTAGGTCAGGGAGTACGAGAAGGCAGTATGCACAACTCATACTCTCTATACTCTACGGGTCATGGTGATTATTCTTCAAGTCATCGCGGCTTCAGGTAACCTGAGAGAAGCCTCAGGATATCCTGAAGGCGGCGGTGGCCCGTAGAAGATGGACCTTCACTGAGGCCCACAGTACCACACATCACCAGGCTTTATCCAGCCCTGCGTAACTGCAATCTAGTCTGCATAAAGGCAGCTAAAAAAAGACGGATGGACAGATAAAATAAGATTGATTCTGTTTTTTGGTTATTTTAACGGAATTCTATAAATATGAACGTGAAAAAAAGAAACGGTAAAAATATTTTAAAGAACAAGTATTGAATTTTAAAATACTCAAATATGAAGAACGAATATATATCAGTATAAAATTTTAATTAAACTTATATATAATTTTTGTAAATTAATTTCGCCCCAAATTTTGCCTTTTTGTTTAAGCGAATGCCCGACGCTAAGCTCGGGCAAACAGAAAGACAGACAGACAATGTAATAATGTAAAAATGTAATAATAATTTGTGAACTCATTTGAGTAAATCTTTATTTGAAAAAGGGTACTCCTGAGGTGTTCTTTTGTCGCCATATCAGGATGTGATGATGGAATCCCAGGAAAATTAATGGAAACCTTCACATTTTATAGGTGCTCTCTAAAAATGTTTAAAAAGTGTATATTCGCTTCTTGAAGTCATCATCTATGATAAAATTAATAACCTGATGACGACAAGAGACGATAAAAAGGACGTAAAGAAATCTTACTGTGTACTATTGGATTATTCACGTACGGTGATGATGGAAGGTACAATTCCTCAGCTCAAAATTCTTTCCCAAATTAACTAGTATACCTACCAAAGATTAAGAAAACAGATAAAATGTTGCATATATAATAATAATAATTATCATTTATATACAAACATTCTTCATTAAGTTTCATGGGTAAACTGATTAAAAATGAAAAGATAAGCAAATTCATGTGTATAATATATGCATATTATATTAGAATTAATCCTATATAAAATAACGGGTTCTGACTGACGGGCTAGTCCTGATTAAAAATGTTATTTATAGAGTTCCTTGGGAAGATTTGGATGGGTCCCGACAGTAATCCTTTTCATTCTCCAAAAAAAAAAAAAATATTTATATGATGATTAAATATTATAATAGTGTTACCATTCAATCAAGTTACAGTCTTAACAAAATTCTTAACTAATGAGCTTCTTTTTTAACACGCTTTTATAAGCTTTGGTCGTATGTATGTATGTAACGGAAACTTTGAACGTCATTTTAACCGACTTTGAAATATCTGATTAATTTGATCACACCTCAAAAGGAACAAACGGAACCCTTATAGGATTGTATTATCTGTCTGTCCATCTATTTAAATTCAAATAATCGTTTATTTATCGTTTTTGTTTGAAATTTCATACATAATGGTATGAAAATTCTAACAAATGCAGCAAAAATAAAGTATAAGCTCGTATCTTCGATTGCGTTGACTAAGAAGTTTAATTTTTTTCTGTGCTTCTGTCGATCGATATTTGTCAATTATTTAAACTTGATACCTCCACACGATTGTGATAAATGGATTTTGACAGACAGGCAGACAAACAGACGGACAACGAAACGATCCTATAAGGGTACATTGTACCTAGTTTTGGAGACAATAAGAAGTAAGAATAAAATATATGAAATATAAATTTTGGAATTTCATTAAAGATTACTTACATTTATTCCGTAATAATTATAAGCACAATACAATTAATGCACATACATATATATCTGTGCATAGATTGTGTTTTTAATACTTTTAACTAATTCATTAAACCGTTCAACGACAGCTTTAGTAGAAATTCTTGACATACCTACATTATTAATTTACACTTCGACTTACTTTATTGCTACGTTTTTTTGTTATTTGTTTACTTTTTTATTTATATTAAGTGTGCTAGTATTCTTTGTTTTCTGCTGTTTACAGCTTCACACTGTGCGGGATACAGTATATGGCAGGAGAGATAGAGATATAATATTATATTCTCCGCTTTACGCCCAAATGTAACATTGCCCGTTAAGTAGTCAAACACTGTTAGCGTTTACAGTCAGAGGCTGTCCCACTGCGCCACGATAGCTATTAATAATAATAATGAAACTTCAACAATATTATTTTAGAATCTATACTTAATAATTAAAAATATATTTTCTATACTCTAACTCTAGTTTTTAGTTCTAACTCTAGTTTTACTACATATAACAATAAAACGCGTCTGTACAATGATAGAATATGAATCTATTATTACTTTTTTAAATCTTGTTTATAATAAAGGCAATTCTGTACATACAAATCTAAGATGAATATTAGATGGTTGGATATGATGGATTGATGGATGGATGGATTGATAATAAGTATATTATTATTAGTATGTCCATAATTACTGTTACAATTAAAATGAAACAAAATATTTCTTTTTAATTTGGAATCTGCCTTTTTATACGATTATTTACTATTTTGTTGATTCATTCATGTCCGCGCCAATATATTTTAAAATATTTTGTGATATTAAAATGGAGTGGGGTAATAAAGAGAACCGAATACACAAATACAATTTAAAAAATTCTTCATACACTTGGTATTAGTGAAATATTTGTGTACTGGCTATTGATAGTTAAAATGAAAACTCCTCTGTTTATGACAAAAAATGATCTACCCATCTATGTAGCCTTCGTAAGATAAAGACGATCAAAGCGGCAAAGTAAAGAATTCGAAGAGATCCTGTAGGAAAGCAAAAGATTTTATCTCAGGAGATGGAGATGGCACCTAGTACCATGTGGCGAATTATAAAATATGACGCAACATTTGTATATTGTAGCCTATAAGAGAAGCATTGGTGATTTCTTAACTGATTATTAAAAAAGAGAAATCGAGTGGTAAAATCAAAACAACTACTTAAGCAGTACGCAAAGCTTTCCAAATAGTCAACAGAGAACAACGTGGGTGATAGTGATGATATATGATAGTGATGGTTTGCTAGTGTGTTAGCTATGAAAGAACGACTGAGCCATATTTTTGTGAAAAAAGTATCAAAACATCGGGATAAGTGTATCAAGATACCGTTCTTGAGAAGTTAATTAAGCCAAACCAAGAATGATCTTTTCAACAAGACTCGGCCCATCTCAAAAGCCTTGGTTAGAAACGAACGTTTCGAACGTTTCATTAGGGCTGAAGACTGTCCGTCATCTGGCCCTGATCTTAATGTACTAGATTATGATTTATGGTCAGTTTTAGAGAAAAAGGCTTGCTTTAGACGCCATGATAGTTTAAAGGCCCTAAAACAATCCATACGATTGGTAGTGAAGAATTGTCCCATAAAAAGTGTGTGTTGCTAGTGATAACTGGCCTCAACGTTCAAAGCTGTATTGCAGCTAATGGAGACCACTTTCGAATAAGCTTTATATATTTTAAATGATTTTATGTTAATGTATAAATCTAACACACCGTAATAGTAATGTTACGTACGATAAAAAGAAATGTTTTTCTTTGTAACAATATTTATGGCAAGACTAAGTGTATTGATATTAGAAACTGACATCTACTAATCCAAAATAACAAGAATTACAGCCAATGTTGATTAGTTAGTGTAGTGTACGAACAATTAACTAAAACAGAATATACATTTGCAAGCACTTAATACTCCCATAAAGAAAGAACATCAAAATTACCTACATTAAAATAATATAAAATTATTTATAATCAATGTTGCATAGCAGACTTTTACTCATTAGATGTTTGGGCGAAACATAAAGTTGTATTGTGACATAGAGAATAACATTGAAATTAATAATTAATCACACCAAGTATCGTAGCTATTACTTACTGCATTAGTGTTAGTAAACGAATGCAGTGTAATCTAACTAAAATGTTATTTCAAATTACATCAAAATTTTTTTATTTTATTTATATTTTTATCTTTATATATAATAAAAGAATAGAAAAATCAATTATGTAGGTACATAAAATATTTTAAAAAAAATATTGATTGGGTCGGTTAATATAGCAATAATAAGAAGCTAAAAATCCACTCAGAAGAAATGTTGTGTCTGTCTGTTTGTCTTTCTGTCTATCTATCTGTTTATTTGTTCTCTAATCCGGCAAAAACTACTGGACAGAATTGAATGAAATGTTGTATAGTAATAGCTTATAGTCCCGACCCGCCTAAATTTTAGTTTTTATCTCGATATTCTGTTCCCGGAAAATAAATCAAAAAGTAAAAAATTTAAATTATTTAAATTACTGAAGAGTGAGTGAGTTAGATTTGGCATGCGTTAGAATAGTTCATAGCCTTATACAATATGTATAGGATAATTTCTATTGTCGTACGAAAAATAAAAACAGAGAAGGTAGTTTTATTCCATTCCCACTACCACCACACATTAGTAACAGTGGCAAATGGCAAAAGTTTTTTTTTTATTTAAACATAAAAGCAATTGAAAATCATTTCCACAGTCTAGCTAGATATCGCAGTAATAGTTACAAATCGTTTGATTTACAGCTTATAGTAATTATAGTTAACGGACAGAAGGTAATTTAGCAGTATTTGTTAGAATGCCATTTATTGATAGGTAACTTAAAATCATTTTCGAAAACATTCATAATTTCTGCATTACGCTGGCGGAATTTTTTTGTATGTATTAATGTCGATAAATCTTAAATACATTCTACAGACCATAGATGAAATTGACGTAGTATTGAAGAATAAAAAAGTCAATGTTCATAAAAGATTTTAAAAATATATCAATGGGACGATTTGTATAGCGTTAAGTTAACGTTATAATTATTGAAATATAATCTAACAAACTACGCAGTAGATTTTTTGTCCGTATGTTTGTTTATTTATTCGTGAATCACGTAAAAGATATTGGAGAAAATAAAATCAAATTGATGAATTTCAACATTACAACAGTTTTGTTAAAAATATGAATTACTGATAAAGTCGAATTACTTTGATTACTGGTATCTACTTGAGAATGAATTCATTTTGACAGCTTGATTGCATTTTGACCTAAATCAACATATAGAACTAAATGCCCTCCCGAATCATCAGTGTTTACAGGTGAGGCTGTTGCTTTGCTAGAAGCAATCCTGTTTACACTGTCCCACGACTTTAAACATACGGTTATTTTTACGGACTCGTTAAGCTGCTTAATGACGTTAAAGGGAAACCCGTTTCATAGTAGGTTGAGATCTTCAATTGTTTTAAGGATTCGTGAAGAATGGTACTCATGTCACCTAAGGGGCTTGAACGTTACTTTAGTATGGATTCCAGGTCACTTTGGAATTAGTGGGAATGAATCTGCAGAACTCTCAGAAGCTCTTGCGCTAAATTAGCCATCCAGTATGGTACTTCTGATCACTTTTTCAATTCGGCCCAGGATCTGCTGACCCTGGCAGATATTTATCTATATAAGACCTGGAGTAATTTCTGGGATAAGTCAAAATCAATCAAAGATAAGTACTATACCTTAATTCAACCTAATATTCCAAAGCGACCGTGGTTTTTTTCAGGATTATATCAAAATCTGCCGCTTACGCCTTGGACATGCATGTACGCCTGTGGATTTGGCTAAGATCAGGGTCAGGGACCATTCACTGTGTGAATATGGCCTGGACGATGGTTCCCCTTCTCACATCCTTTTCTCTTGTTCTAAATTAACTCGTCTCTTGTATGATGTTCTTCCCAATAAAGTTCCTCGTCCTCTTAATGTTCAGTGCTTCTTAATGTTTGTGTTTAGTCCCTTATGTAAATTTCTATGTAAATACATTAAGTATAATAATATTCGATTATAAACTAACACACGTGTAAAATACTATTTAGTACTAACCTATTCTATTGTGTGTACATATTGTAATTATTATGTGTTTAATTTGTTGTAGGTGAAGGAAGAATTTTTATAGGATCTCTTTTTTACATGCATTGTATTATTGTGTAAAGTTAGTTATCTTTTCACCGTACATTCTCCTTCGTGTATTCTCCATACAATGTGACATTAACGAAGTGAATTGTGCTCAACTGGCACGCTCGAAAGCATTACTGTAGAACAGAACAGAACAGAACAGAACATATAGAACAGTTGTCGTCCTGGCATTCAATAAGGATTCCGTAGAAAATAGACTTTTTTTAATTACATCGATTACTAGCAAGTGAAGCTAAATTATATATATTCGAATAAATTAATTAATTTCTTTGTAATATGAGCATTATTTAAGTTCAAATAACGTTTTATTAGTATAATATTTTATTTTAAACATTGGCGATGTTTGAAATAGAGGATAGTAGTACATTTGTCAGGACTAGAATAAAGAAGAAAGAAAAAAATATTTAATTTACCTCTTTTAAATAAAAATAAATAGTGTTGGTATGATTTGGATTATAAATTTCAAGTGTGATAAGTGGATATTTTATTTTTTACGCTATGATAGAAAAGTTAGAACATAATCTTCTTAGACTAAATGTTAATTACATATACGTTCCGTTTAAATATATGCATAAAAGAAACATATAGGTACATTGACCGTGATTTTTAATAATAGACAAGAGTGATTCAAAAAAGACGACGAGAAAGAAGGTATAACATTTTAGAACGAACGCGATCTCGCTAACTTAAGCGGGCGAAGCCGCGAGCGGGTCGCTAGTATATATATATAGATTATCACATTTTTAAATGAAGCAAATTATTAAAGTAGAACACATAACGCCATTTGTTAACGACAAGGTAATATTTTCAAATTAGTAATTAAAAAAATAATTATACAAATGAAATTCGAAAACGAATGAAACTTTGGATGTGTAAATATTTAGATTTTGAGACGTTTGGGTTTTAATTTTTATTTCTTTATTCTAGAAAATCCATTGAAATTATAAAAAATTAATGTTTACATTTAAATTATTTAACTATAGAACGACTAAGCTCATTACTAAGCGCTTAGACGAATCGTAGACGAAATGGTGAAAATTTTGTTGCAGATAACAAAAAAAAGGTAATTTATAAAAGATGTTAAGCAATTTTTCAATTTAAATTGCACTAAAAAGAATAAAATATGTTTTTCCTCGTTACTATTCATTTATAACGACATTTGTTAGGAGTTTAAAGCTGTTAGCTCTATTGGCCTTGAAAGCGTCATCAGTTGGGGAGGGAAGAGGTTACTCTTTCCCTGAGAAGTAGCAAGCACTATCGTGTCTGCTTGAGAAGAGAAGTCGGCGGCAAGGGAGTCCCCTGCGGGACTCGAGCCTCGTCTTGCGGTCGACGAGCGGGCTGGGGGATGTTCCCTAATCTTAACAAAGCAACAGAGACCTGATGACGCGACTGGAGAAACTTAGACTAATCTACAGGAACCTAGCAGTCCCTAACCGCTGGGCTCGGCCACGCTAACGTGCGGTCGGGCCGTCAAAAATGCTGGACTTCATAGTTGTTTCCGTTGACGGCGTCATTACTTTTTAGTTATCGCTGGACAGTTTCTCATTCATCTCATCTCATTAAACATATATTGTTGCCGGTTAATTGTGAATGGTGTAGTGCTTACGTACAACTCAACGTACCAATAACTAAGCCTCCTAATAATTTTACACTACATATGTTCTACATACATCTACTATCCTGCATTTTGTGTACAGTGCTATCTTAAATTAATATTATTACAAAATTGTAACGTAAAATTTAATTTTCTTTTGTTGTTGTCAGTTCGATTCCCACTCAGGGATAATGAAAAAGAATTTCCAATAAATATTTTATTGTATGTATATATGCCCTCAGTCGGTCTCATTTGAACAGAATGTTACATTTCTCTGCCTCTGAATGTTATGTTACCATTCGATGCGGGAAAAAGAAGCTGTTAGTTTTTTGCATCTATACGTTACTAATTATTTAAATATAAAAAGAAAGAAAGAAACTCGTCGTAAGGTGGGGAGTCATGCCGCATTTATCGGAGACGCGAAAGGACCAATGTAGGTTGATCGTCATAATGTCTGATAATTTAGTTTTATTCAAGTCATAACTTTTACACTATACGAATTAAATGTTGACTGATTATTATTATTATATTACCAGATATTATTTTATTTCCTAATTAGGCTTTTGAAAACTTGTATAAAAACAAGATGGCTACGTGCGTCATACTTTTCCTAACATAAAATAAAAGTTTTTATTGCACAATTAAATGAAACATATAGACAGCACGAAATATTTCTATAAATTTATAAAAATACACAAAGGTTTATTTGGTTTAAGTAAAAAATTTACTGTAAACTATAGCAATATTTTTTTTTAGTGTATCTCTTGTTTGTTCACCGCAGACTTTTGGCGTCCGTGCCATGTTGTTTTGGTTTCCTTATTTGTATCACATATTCTATTATAGGAGATTTTCGGTCTTAAGCAGTTTTAATGTTAATCGATTCCCATGTATGTTCCGACTGGCCGACAGTTGTCGTCGACAATATCTTCAGCTGTTGTCTTTGTTGTAGTTGGTTTTTCTTCCAGGTACCTTGTTAGTGACTTTATTGCGTCCTACTCTCTATAGGAAATAGCAGTTTTGATGTTGTTTTCTACTATATCAGTCATTTTCGTTTGCCCGACGAATGAACCTGCCGATTGCGTCTTGTTTTGCGTCTGAGTAGTAAATACATCCTTTGTGGAAACTATAACAATTTAACTTACTAAACTAATTTAGGTACATTTTACATATTATTGACAAATATAGAATTGATATAATAATATTTCTTGAACTTATGGTAGTTTATATCATGCCACAGTAACATTTTCATATTTTACTTAGTATAAGCAGAATAATTTTATTTACGACTGCCACCTATTCTCGTTTGGATCAGTTGGGATTAGAAAAATAGTAAAATTGAACGTAATAATTCTACCAGAGCTTTTTAGATGAATTGGCTTTATATCCATTGGTACAAGGTGTATGAGTATACAGATTTTGATATATATACAGAATATGTATAATATAATTTATTTAAAAAAATTTGTATGTAACAAAAATGTTATGTGTTACGAAGATAACATATAAAAATAAACATTTCAAAGTCATTTCAAAGTCATTTTGTTTAACGGTATTAAAAGTATTTTTTGGGATTTTTCAGCTTTTCAGCAGCTCACGTCCCATATAATGATGAGCAGGTTCTAATTATTATTTTTGAGTTGATTATTTCATGTTTATATTAATTTTATAAAAGCTCAAAACTTTACATGACAACCACTTAAACTACATGATATTTCTTTTAATATTCTGAATTAAATTCGTTTGGAAATCCTTTATAACATCATATATCATATCTTCAATATTCTCGGATTTATTCATAAATAATGTGCATATATATTATATATATAAACGTTCCTTACGAGTCACTCTGTCTATTTATGAAAACCGTATGCGCTGATTATTTCGTCGTGGTACAAAAAAAACCAAATCAAATAAAAAAAACACATCCAGTTTTTGAGGAATATTGATTAATCAATAACTGGAATATCGATAACAAATATTGTAATATAATATAATCTATACAATACTAAAGTATTATTATAATAAAACAGTGAAAAATAGTGTCTGTGCATTGAATATTTTTAACAAAAAAAGGACGCAGGGAGATGTATAAACAATAATTAAATATGAATGTGTTTTATCTGTCTGTACACGCACATTTTTACATCACTTCCAGTAGGGACATTTGAATGATTTTTTTTTCTGAGTTTACCTGTCAGGTCTAGGCTATAATTGATTTTGAAGATTGACAAGCCTGATGAAGAACTATAGTCTTCTGGCTGAGCTATAAGAAATAATGAAAGGCTGCCATAATAACACATTGATATATTTTAAAACTCAAATATCTGAAATATTTCATAAAGAACCACAATGTTCAGATAAACTGTATGAGATAAATATGTCACCTTAACAAAAGCTGTTCGGCGTGATGGACATATTTCATTGATATTTTGATATATGTAATCAAAAATCTGGAAATCCTAATAAAGAACTATAAAAGATAAATTTAAATGTAAAAAATAAGGAAACGTATCTACAAATGTATGTATATACGTTACATAATAAAACAAACATAATAAAGTATACGCTAACGAAGTTGTAGGCATCTACTAGTTTCTAAAATTTATTAATACAAATCATATTTATCTAACTTAATTAAACAAAAAAAACATAGTTTTTAGTAGGTACTACAGCAGGACCCACCTCTAAAGTTATGTAACTGACATTCGACATATTGCATGTAACACGACGATTTGTTCCTCTTACGAAAAATGTTTGTATATAATTGAAAATCATCAATTTTATATACAATATTTGTTGTTGTTGCGAATGTCTATGTATGTACATTACATACGAATTATATGTAATTTAGGTACATACCATATCTGAGCAGACTCTTTTATTTTTTTTTCTAAAAGACACTTATTCCAAATCACTTCTAACACAATTAATTTTTTACTTTTTACGCCAGTATTTTTTTGTCAGTTGTCAAGGTATATATTCGCTACTTTATTTTATTTTTTTAAGTTGCCAATGTTTAAATTTGCAAGATTTTTGTATTACATTCAAAACTTAAATTCATTGGAAAGATAAGTAATTGATTCGACATAAGAAATTGTATAATTTAGCTTCACTTGCGAGTATCGATATAATTTGAATGTGTATTTTTTACTTTTCTTACGCAAATCGACTTGACAATCGGTATGGAATCTATTCTATATATCATAATATGCTTGCTTGCAAAATTCACTCGCGTGAATGTACTTCATAAGCATGTACTTTATATATTTTTTAGATAAGTACCTAAGTATATATAGTTTAATAGTAAAAACTGTAATTGTAAAGCCAGAGTAATTTTTAACATATAAAACTAAAAATGTTAAATGGGCCAAGAGTCTGTAGTGTCGTAATTTATATCTATACATATCTATACTATATCTATACATTATTTATTTTGTTAAACCAAAAATATATTTTTTTCGTAATGGCTGAGAGGGGCGGAGAGGAGAGTGTTGCTCGGCGCGAGACAAGAAATGAATACTTGTATATTATAAAAGAAAAAGTAAAAGCTATTGACCAAAAAAATTAAAATTGATGACTTTGAACATCGCAACATTTTTCTTGACAAAATCACTACCGATAAATTCAAAATTAAAGAATGAATACATTTTGACAGCTTGACAGCATAAATCAACATATAGAACAGTTATCCTGGCATTCAGTGAGGTTTCCTTAGAAAATAGACATATTTTAATCACGTCGATTACTAGCAAGTGAAGCTAAATTATATATAATAGATTTTGTCGAATAAATTACTAAATTTTTTTGTAATATGAGCATTATTTAATTACAAATAACGTTTTTTTAGTATAATATTTTGTTTTAAACATTGGCAGACATGGTTGAAATAGAAGATAGTAGTAGTACATTTGTCAGGACTAAAATAAAGAACCCGGAGAACGCGGTGTATTTAAAAATGAAAAAATATTCAATTTAATTCTTAAAATAAAAAAAAAAGTGTAGGTATTATTTGGATTATAAATTTCAAGTGTGGGAAGTGGATATTGTATTTTTTACGCTATGATAGAAAAGCAGTAACATAATCTGCTTAGACTAAGTTACGTTTTAATATATTCATGCAAGAAACATTGATCGTGATTTTTAATAATAGACAAGAGTGATTCAAAAAAGCAGCGAGAAAATCGAAGAATTGCAATGTGACATAGGTAATTTAAGGGGGGCGAAGCCGCGAGCGGGTCGCTAGTATTTAAGTCAAAGTAAATCAATCACGTCTCTTCAGTATTTATCAGTAAATATTTACTTTACACTTTTTATTTATTTAGGACCATAGTCATATCCTGTAAAATATTGGTCACATGCGAGTAATACGCCCGCACCAAGGGTTCCTTACTTATTTCATGAATCAGGAAAATATAACTTATAAAAATTGACAAGCTTAAATTTGCGGTGTTATCCACTTATTTTGCATGAAACGAACAACAAATAGGTATAAGTTTGTAATGGTTTCTTTCTGCGTTATACATATAAATTTACTTTTCATCAAATTTTATACGTCTAGGTCAATGAAGTACAACTAATAAAAGCCGACAAACTTATATTTGCGGTCGTATGCACTCATTATGTATGAAATGAACTACTGTATAAGTTTGTAATGGTTTTTTTCTGGGATGTATTTATAAACTTCCAATTTTCGGACGCTTCTCTTTGTTTTTACTATAAGTTCTAACTTATAGCCAAATTTCATAACTTTAGGTCAACGGGAAGTACCTTGTAGGTTTTCATTTCGCGGCGATTTCATACAAAATACAAAAAAAATTGTATAAACGTTTATATCTTTTAATTGCGTTGACTTAGAGCTGTAGACTAGATTCTTATTGACTGTAGCGTGATACGATACAGCCTATATTACCCGCTAATAATAACACAGCTATAATTAAACAGTAATAAAATATTTTAAGTGAGTAAACAATATTAACGATAATAGGTACCTAGCTAATATAAATATTTATTTTACGTTTTGCAATTTTAAATTCCTATGGTTTCCTAGATTTAATTGAAAGCTGAGATAAACCAAAATTGAATTGATGATGAAAATTTGAGGGTGATGAGTTGAAATTTTAATCGATTCACGCTATCATCTCTTACAAATCCTGTGTTCAAATAAGGAAAAATGACGTTTTGGCAAGAAAAAATGCTTTTAACTTAACTACTTTTCAATATTTTAGATGCTGTATCAAAATTTTGTGGATGTAATCCACCCAAAAATTTTGATACAGCATCTCGCTCATCTCGCCTCTCTTGAAATAATTCCAAACGCACTAGCGGCTAACCAATTGAAAGTCTTTTCAAGTCATTACAGAAATTAAGCCTTTTTGTATTTAAAAATATAACGCTTTATTTATTTATACCTATATTTATTTTATAATGATATCGCACTTATTAAAATAGTTATTCCAGTTAAAAAGTCACGAAAATCAGTATTTCCTGAATATCTCACAACTTAAAAGGTCAATAAAAGTTGTACGAAATTGAAAATTAAAAATTAAGAATTTAACAAATTCTTAATTTTTAATTTTCAATTTCGAAATATATAAAAATAAAAAAACCTTAAAGACAAAAATGTTCAGTCAATCACTGTGATCAGATCGGATGTTATTGGTGTGGGTTACAAGCTGGCTGATATACCCGTTGATACATTTTAATTGTATATAATAAAATTGATTGTATCGTTCGTGTAGACTGGGTTATTTCCGCTAATGTCAAATGACTCTTATTCATATGATTAAAAATATATACGTATTTTTTATTTGTAATAACCTAAAATTACTAAACGAAAAACGAAAATTTATATGACGATTTTATATTTTACATAAAATTTTATTTTGAGTATTATGTACACAATATTGATTTACAATTTGGCATTGATTGATTTTCAGTTAAGCGGTTAATTTTACTCTCTAATAATTATTATTTTTCGGCTTTCCATATCTATTGAAGTTATATAAATACAATTTTTTTAGTAATTTTTAAGGATATTATAATAATTTACATTTTATATATTCTGTTTACTTTGAATTAAAAATAAAAACTGTAAAAAATACACATATATAAAAAAAATAGATGCTTAAAATTATATCTCGACTTAAATAGTAACTTATTTATGAAAAGTTATGTTTTAAATGAGATGAGTTTATAATGATTTGAGTTAAACGTAGAAAATATTAATAAATATAACAAAATGAACCCGCAAAAAGAATGCATGCAATATTAACGCGTTTTAATATTTAGAATAAGTCTTAATATTATAACGGATATTCTTACAACGCGTTGTCATAAAATATTATCCTTAAATATTTTATGAAAAATATAACAAAAATTGAAATAAAAAAGAACTATTTACTTACCTTGTACATATTGTAAATTTTATATGATTTATCATGATCGTCAGAAGTGATCTGTGGTGGTTCCATTGCGAACGTAAACTAAAGAAAGCACTAAGGTCGGTAATGAATTGTCCATTTACTATATTTCGTTACAATCGTATTTGCTTAATGATACACTGTTTTTTCCTAAGCAATTTAAATAAAAATAGATTTAAATTATTATAAAAATAAATATTTATTGATAAAAAAAACAGTAATTACATTGATCGAAAGTAAATAAAAAATATATTTATAAATTAAAACAGGAAATGAAGACGCAGAGTTATCAATCGTATAGTAATTACGGCATTTATCAATGGAGTTGGTACGCGTAAAGCGAGGTGTCGTCACCGTAGAGCACGTGGCCGGCACGGGGCTCGCGGGCCTGTCGCGACGGGACACACTTGCGAATCCGCGAGGGAGCACCCGCCGGAAACCGAGGTGTACCGGGGCTCCTCGAGTACAGAGAAGTGGCGGCCCGCGGCGCGCCTGCCCCGCGCCCTCCGCACCCTGCACCCCCCACACCCGCACATGCACTCAGAAGCCTCCACACCACCGCTCACCCCGCATTCTATATTCGCCTTAATCGCAAATTAAGGTTCCAGTAATGTTTTCTGCCGAACTAACACGTTAATATGGTATTTTTTCTCAATTATAATAAATAAGATTCTGATGACTAAAACTAAGAACTAATATAATGTTTATTTATAGATATAGATAATATAGATACGTGTATTTGTGGTTGTTTCGATTTACTGCTAATAATAGAAGTAAGTTAATACACTATACGATTTCTTTCGCAGATCACTTATTAGATCTTTTATAAAGAAAGCTACTTAACAGGGAAGATTCTTGTGTACATCTAACTTATGATATTCTGTTACCGGTTTAGAGAGATCCAGACAACAAGGAAAATACGACCAGACATGAGATAATTAATAATCTCCTCATAATGTAGTGTATATGTACGTTGAGTTGCATCTATTGACCCCTCGCACCCCATCGCTATCAGGTTTTCGTACTCATAGCAGAGCTTAACTAATTAGTTTCATTTTAATTTTTAAATGTATCTAGTTAATGAATATAGACATCATTAATAATAATATATTATATGAATTTAATATAAAAAAATCATAACAAACGAGTAGACAGAATGCAAACATTCAAATATTTAATTTTACCCAGCAAGTTACATAACTATACCTTGGACTTGCGCCAAGACTGTGTAGTAGTTGTATAGGAAAGTACTTTATAGTTATTATAGGAATGTAAAAATTAAATATATATGTAAATAAAAATATAAAATAAAGGTAACATTATCGTGAGACGGTTTCGAACTATATACATTGGTAGATGATTCAATCTCCTTATCATCATCATCATCACAGCCGTTGTTCCGTCCACTGTTGGAAATACGTCTCCCCCAAGGATATGCATGACCTCCTTATGTAGTTTTTAGTTTTTCACTTTTCGCATAGTGCTAGAAGTAAGTAGAAAGTGAAGAACGGAGAGTCTTAACGATAACGATTCTTGATTACCTGAAAAGTCTCACACTACTAAATAAATAAAAATCAGACACACAGATCATTTTTATATATGATGTCGTAAGCTTTTATCCTTTAGGGTTTATTTAAAATCTTTATAATAATAAAGAAAGTATCAGGAAGAATATTAATGATATGAATATTTTATGTATTATTTCTTTACCACGCGACATTTCTAGTGGTTTCTTAATATTTATAGAGTTCACCCTTGTAACTATACAAACTAGTTTTACCCCATTTACCAGGGTATATGCGGGACGAGACAGACGGAAGATACTGCTAAAAAACTCCGTCCCACGCTTTCCGCCTTTCGAGACATTGCGTGTTGAGTGACGGAACTCAACTCCGCGCTTTTGTCTAGATACTAGAGCGAGGAAAAATGATTCTTTCTCCTCTCGTGGGAATTGATACCACAGCCGTAGTACATACTTTTATTGTTAGAGGTTGCGCATTAATCTTATAAATCTTACTTCATGATACCATTTATAAATGAAATAGTAGGTACTAAGTAATTGATAACTCGTATTTTTTCTACAGTATTATTAAAACTTCGCGTGAATTATTTATGTAAGGAAAATCCATTGTTTATGTAATTTCACTTTGTTCTACGCGATTTGACTGATAAATCACGATCATAAGAAAGAAATAAAAAGTTCTATTACTTTAAGCTCTTTTGTGATTTTAATAAATGAATGCATTTGTATTAATGTTGAGAATAGCTTTGATTATTATTGTAAGTTATAACTTAACTGAGTTAACTACTGAAAAATGTATCTTCACCCCGCACAAGAAAGAAGGTAATCAGGCAGCTGGAACCATCACGACAATCCGTTGTCCACATTGCGCTGAAATTCGAGATGTATTTATTCGATTCGCGATGTGTTTATCGAAAACACAATATTTGAGAATTAAATATTATGTTTTCGAAAATAATGATTTATTTAATATACCTAGTGATATTATATGGGGGATATAGATAAGGACGCGTAGAGAACAAGTTAACTGCTTTTAATTTTTTTTATAACATGTCAATATTGTGACCATTTTGATATGTGAGATGGCGATGAGAAGTGTCTAATCAGCGTGAGAGTGCCGTTCGAGCTTGGTGTAGAATTCCTGCGGTACACAGGTCGTTTTGAGTGGGTTGTTCTATTTGTGGTGACAGGAGAAGCGTGGGTGCCGCGTGTACTGAGTTGGAGTGGCAATGACCTTGACACTAAACGAGTGGCCTTGGGTAGCACGTGGCGGCTGACACCCGCTGTCTGTTGTCGGAACGCCGCCGCCGCCGCCTTTCCCAAGGGAGTCTAACATGGACAAGCTCAGATAATTGCAAGTTACTTCAATTTGGTTTTTATAATTTTGCACGTCCTTGTTAAACATGAACAAGTTAACCGATTGTGTATAATTTTACCTATTAAAATTAGTGTTAATTGTAGGTAGTTGTTTGTATATCATATTGTCACGACATATTTTAATGTTTTCGAATTTCATTACTTTACTGAATAATGCTTTTATGGAGCACTGTATTCGGTAAGTATAGATTTGCTTATTATTATTCGTTAAACGCTTAGTTTTCATATATGTAGCATTACTTATTATATCGATGAATAACAATAGTCGACTAAAATAGTCAATGGGCAAAATTTGCAAGGTATATCCATGATATGATAGTGTTTGAATGGGTGCGATTCAGAGCGTCGGCGACGTGCGGCAGCGTGTCGAGTGCGGTCGCCGCGGGGCGGCGAGCAGTAGCCCCCGCCCGATACGTTTACGAGCCGACACTAACTTTAAGTGACCCTGCTTGCACTCGTGCGCCACTACTGTGTTTATGTTCCATCTTAACGGCAACAGAAACCACAAATTTGTGAAATGTATTGGGAAATCAAAAATCATTCATTCCTAAAAAGGTTGCTTCTAGTTCTAAACAATGTGTGTCATTATTCTATATTGAAATATAAAATTAGAACATTCTATAACGTAACAGATAAAGAAGCTTATCAGCTGTCAAAAAATGCGTGCGGCGGTAGGCCGACAGCAACACGCTGTGAGCGTGGCGGCGCGGCGCGGTGTAAGCAAGCGTGGACTCGGAATGAATGAACGCCAACTCGCTTTTTATAGCCACTCTAAATGCGGGGATTTGCTTGCAAACACCTGTAATTTGCCTTTATACTTGTCAATCACTTTATCAAACTACTTTTTTTCTTTTGTTGTTCAACACAGCTTGTTTAAATAAAATACCTGATATTATGATATCACTGAATAGCTATAGTTCAATAAAAGACATGCTAAAATATTTCACTATAATTGTTAACGACGATGTCAAGATTTTTTTTGTTCATCATATTTTATATTATACAATACAAAACCATAATTAACTAGTTTGGATCATTCAAATCAGTTTTATCATCTTGCAATTTGTTTATCAACTTACCAGTTTTTAGTGTTAGTGGTGGGCCTTTTTACTTTCAAAATTCGACGTAGAGTAAAATATGTTAAGCCACATAGGTCTCTATTGCTTGTTTATTTGGTATAAATATTAAATACATAAAATTACCAACAATCATTTTTAATTAAAGGAATTGGAGGATCAGGGCAATGTTATCAAAAAAATTCTTTGAAAATTGGGTTATATTGAAATTCCAGAATACAAAACAAATTTTTCAAGAATAAAAATAATCTAACAGTCATAACTGCATTATGTATATACAGAATATAAAAAATAAAAGTGATTCAGGACGATAAAACAAAAGATAAATCACAGCACTGAATTCCGAAATTCAACAGGGGTGCCTCAATTTCGTACGGAAAACAGAGAACGGAGTGTTTTGACACTAAACTAACTCTACTTACCCTGTTATATGTAGAATAAAGTGTGAGTCTAAGCAAAGAATGCAAAAAACGTTTGATTTCGTAGAAAATATGATGTTTTATGCATTAATCAGTCCTTGTCGTGTAAACATTTTGATTTCGTTCAGTGAGTGAGTCCTTATTTTTTCTATTTAAATATAATTTTTATATATAAATTCAACTGTGCAACGAAACATCAAGCAAATATTTGTTTCATTATAAATGTTTTTCAGTACGGAGTACTCGTATATGTTAGGTTTTCTTTGCAAACTTTTATTAGCGTAATTTAATGAAGCAAAAAATATATATTTATATAAATATCTTGGAAACATATATACTAGTGTCATAAAATTAATATCAGGTAGTACGTTCTTAGCATATTTCTTTCAAATTACGATATAATAAGAAAGTTTAATTGTAGTTGGTTTAAATTGCTAAAGTTATTATAATTCTTAACATATTATACATATTTACGTAAAAGTGGCGAATTATAAAGGAATCTTGTGAACGTATCAAAAACGTGTTTTTAGCATTACGAGGGGATGTTAAAAGTCCACGGAATGAAAGTATAGCTCATTGGTATTATATAGGTAATTAACGGAATGATTACCTAGTAAAGTAACTCATTATTAGTATAAGTACTGACTTCACTGACGTTTGTTTAAGGCGACACACGTGCTAGTGACAGTTTCTTCTTTTAGTGCGGATAATCCATCCTTCTTTTTTGAGGTGGAAACAGTCGAAGGTTGTAAAAAATTCCGTAGTGTGGAACTACTGAATTTTTTAAGGGGTTTTTAAGGGTGTCTCCTGTATAAGGGATGACAGAAGTGCTGGGAATGGAGGTTGTACTATCCTCATTGCTGCTCTCCCTATTCCCTTATCCCTCTCCCTCCTCACAGTCAACATTTTAATGATGTTGTTGTTTTAAGACTTTCAGTATCTTTTTTCTGCGTATTTAGATTCCTCATCCCTTATCCTCTGTTTTCCTTGAGATTCAATCTGTA
Source organism: Dione juno (assembly GCA_037127375.1). NCBI lineage: Eukaryota > Metazoa > Arthropoda > Insecta > Lepidoptera > Nymphalidae > Dione > Dione juno. The sequence continues at coordinate 6,665,207 of JAXRJS010000041.1, read as the reverse complement.
ATCTCTGCGTTTTGCGTTCTAGCGCAGCCCTACGGAGCGTTATGATGGTCCTAGGTGATTTTAACACCCATCACACCTTGTAAGCCAATTATTACTATGATGCATTTTCTCATTACTTGAAATTGAAGGAAGGTGAAGGAAGCATTTGAAATGTCCTTGTAATGTCCTTCTTCTGATACAGAAAATTTCTTCAAGCAGAAAATGCGTCAGTTGAGTATTCCACCGAGGATGTCTCACTACATATGTAATCTGCTGATCAGTACAACAGTATCTGTTAAACATCCGCTTCTTACGCTTCCCGACAGGTCTGGAAAGGGCTGGGTAGGTCTTTGAAGTACTTCACTTATCTTATTTTATTGCTTTAGACCGTCTAAAACCAGTGTCAGTAGCCAAATATCGGGCGGTAGTGATGAAGATATTCAGTTGGTTGGTTGGTTAGTTCCTGATAAAAGACTGAATGAAATTGCTCATAGTGAATTATCCAGTAAAAAATGAGAGAAAGGCATTAATGCTCTAAGAGAGGTGTATGGTGTGGTGTGGGCTGCACCCCTTTGTACTAAAAAACTAATTTATAAACTAATAATTCATAGTCATATTGACTATGGGTTATTTCTGTTAGACCTTTTTAATAAAGTAGCTACTGAAAATCTCAATAAAATTAAACACAAATGCCTAAGAATTATATTAGGTACAATGTTACAAAAAATTTTCGCCTAAAAAATGTATTGCAGGTGGAATGTGTAGAACTGCCTCTTCGTATCCGTTGACAATTCCTGTCTAATCGATTAATCTACAGAATGTTACAGCTGTCTTCTCATCCCTTATGGTCTAAGCTAGATAGAAGGTCAGCTAACTTAGATAAATTAGCTGACCTTCTGTTACGTGAGAAGCCTCTACCATATTTACTCAATGGTTTCTTGAGATTATCCTTTTATCCTCATCTCCTGTCTTGTTATCCGTCTAACACACTATTCTGCACCTCGTATAAGGCTCTTGTACATCATCCCTCTGTAATTACAACCTTGGCTTAATCAAAAGAACTGCTGACACTAACAGAAAATTTCAAGATTTAGTTTATAAAAGTCTAATCATGTCCTCATCTACACAAACGCATCTAAGCTTTCAAAAGAAAGCTGTGTTGATACAGCTGTTGCGTTAGAAGCAATCATGTTTACACTCTCCCACGACTTTAAGCCGACTGTTATTTGTACTGACTCTCTAAGCTGCCTTTTTAGGGAAATTTCATAGTAAATTCAGGTCTTCTATTATTCTGAGGATTCATGAAGAATTGTACTTATGTTATAGAGAGTTACGATGTTACTTTGGCATGAATTCCAGGTAATTTAGGAATCAGTAGGAATGAATCTGTAGACTCTGACACAGACAGCAGATTAAATTAAGCTTTAGATAATTTTTCTATTGCGGCCCTGGACCTGTTGTATTATGCGAATATTCCATCTAATGCATCTAGCCAAGATTAGTGGCAGGGACCACTCACTACGTGAGTGTAGTCTAGACGAAGGCTCCGCTTCCCATACCGCACCTGTCCTAAGTGAATATCCATTATTTTGTTTAGGGTGATGACCGTATTTTAATTGGATCTTTTAAACATACATTGTTCTTCATGTTTAATATTATATTGTTTACCGTTCTCCTCCGTGTGTTCTCCATCCAACGTGACATTGGTGAAGTGAAAAGTTGCCAACAGGCACGATCAAAATTATATAAAAGAATTAAATTAGTATAAATAACAAATTTTATGATAGTTGGATCATAAGTTTTTGAATTATATTTGAATAAACAATTAAATCTGGAAGAAAATCTGAGCTATGCAAAAAATCGAGTACCGTACCAAATTAAGCCCAGGTAAACATTGGTTTACAGGGTTATTAATATATAGGGTAGTGACTCACTTGAAGATAGCCGACGTATTGATGATTACTCCGAAAATTATCGACTACATTGTAAAATTTGTATGGGAAGATGCTAGACTAAAAAAAAGAAACAGCTTACAAATATGGTTGGAGTATCGAATACAAAATTTTTTCCATGATGCGAATGCAGAATGACACAAGAAAACTCACACCGCCTCAAAAACAACACGGTGTGGAGTAACAGAGCCGAAAAGAGCGTGGTGTTTTTGGACCTCTGTAGTGAAGAGAAAGATAGACTTACTGGAGACAAAATTTGTTTTAATGATTATGAATCTGAAAACAAGACTCATTGCAGTGGCATAAAAAAGGCACACCACCATCCAAATAGTTAAAGGTAAGATACCTCGGCTAAAAATGGCGACAGTCTTTTGATCTTGTTGACAGATAGTAAAGATGTCAACATAACCGGACGGCCAATTCTAGAAAGGTTCCAAGAAGCAATCAAAGAAAAAGGAAGGGGAAAGTTTACCAGGTAATTTAAGGTATTCTGCTTTTGCACGACAACGCCAAAGCCGGTCACATGAGCCGAGGATGTTCAAATCAACATATATTGTCCGTGAGATTTTTTATAGACAATTGTTGAGTGTCTCATCGAAATAAAACTAGTCACGAGAGGTTTTGATAGATTGGTAGTTATAATTGGTAAAACTGGCCATGTGTACCGGACTATACGTTATTGGAAATCTGTATATTAATATAATCTGGAGCAATCAATAGAAAGTTGATTTTGGAATTTTCGTTTACGTGGACTTTATGACTCTTGTGTTGTAGAAATTTGGACTGTTGAACGCCAAGTCCCGTTAATTTCCGTTTTTAAGCTCACAGAATGGAAGTTAAGGCAAGGCGAGGCAAAGACGATTACTGGAATGATAGTTATAATAATAATATTAATAAGACATATTGTAATATAGGTAAAATGTGGTATATTTATACTTGTATTATATGTTTTGTTACGTAAGGGTAGCAAAAGTCGTTTTTCTATTTTGAGCTTACTTGTTTTGCAATGGTCAACAAAAAGACTTCCCGTCTTTTTGTTGACCATTGTAAAAGCTGATTTTGGGGCATTATTAGTATTAGAAAAACGTCAGATGTTAAGATATTTTGTTTTGTGTGACCACATGTTAGAACTCACGATTTCATGATAGCATCAAGCATTTTGTTAGCTGGTCACATTTCATGAAATTATCTACTGAATTGGACCATATTATTAAATCTTCAACTTAAACGTTGTCTTCCCATTTTGCAATAAATGAAAGCGACATTATATTATGTCAATTTATAATTAATATGATTTTTACTAGAGAATCACTTAAATTAAAAACTAAACTGTTAAAAAAAATCCGTGATTTTGATTTATTCCACAGTTAGTAACAAATTATTAGTTTCAACTTTATAACTTTATATCTTTTTATATATTGAAATCTGTGCTTATGTGATGCTGTATTTATTTATTATTTAACTGATTTATTATGACAGCATCAAGTTTTATAAAATATATATTTTTATATTTAACAAAATTTTGCTCGTCACGCTGAACTATTCTTGCTTAGGTAGTATTTCTTTATTTCTAGTGGCTACTTCTTTTTCTTGTTTTAATCTGCGGCTTTACTCGCGTGGTCAAGTGGTACAACAACTTGGTACTTTTTGTTAGGTAGGCGACTCTGACAGCAGGTACAGTTGGATACATTAAAATGATTATCGTGATGTAGCTTTATTCGGTAAATGGGTTATTCAATACAAGATTTTTTCAATTTTAACTAGTAGCTCATGAGATTAGCACGTTCAACCAGACACATTCAGCTTTATGATATGAGCATACGTAGGTACTTAACTGATTTGTTGTGATTCCACTTTAGGACAAGTTTCGAGTCAATGCTAACCCTAGGGTTATCATTGTTTAATATTATTTTAAGATGAACATATTTGTAATTATATAATATATTAATAAATAATGTTAATATATTTACAAATAGTTGATAATTCTTAGGAATACAATTATTCTTAATATTAGGATTAAAATAATATTATTATGGTTAGTGAAAAAACACTTCACTAGGCACTTCTAAGATGCTAACTACAAAAATATACTGTAACAGGCATATAATAATTTTGACGTTATGCGATAAAGCTTAATTGGCTTGAGCGCTTGGACGGTTTCCAAAACGCACAGATTCAAATCCTGGTACGTTCAAATTATTATCCGTTTCTATACATTTTTGCCATTTCTTTTCTTCGTATAGTTCAACTGTCATACTGTTTTACATAATGTGTCTTCAAAACTATGTATATAAAGTCTTGGCCATACAGTTGTAACAAAAAGGTTTCTTTCATATAGTAAATTTCTTCAATAATTTCATACAAACGGTCAAACAAAATAAAAAAACAAATATTAAAGAAATATTAAAAGAAATATTCTGCTACCATTAATTTCAATACACTAATTTATTATAGCAATAAATCATGTAATTTTTTAAGCTACGTCTATCTCTATTCTATATATAGCAGGGTAGCCAGAGAGGATTTAGTATCAATACACTGTTCTCCGTTCTCCACTTTTCGTCAGAATTGCGTGTTTATAATTTATTCCCCGAGTAGACATCGAGCCCGCAACTATCAAGTTTACAGTCAGATGCTATCTTACTGCACCACGATGGAAACACAATCATGTATCACGGAATTATTAGCTAATTTTGATGCATCAAGTCGATGCTTAAATGATAAATAAATAAATAAATATAAATAATATAAGCCTCTTTATAGATATCAATTTAAAAATTAAGAATTTAAAAATTATGACTTTGATATACCTATCAAAGTTTCAGTCAAAACAGAGCCAATTCCAAATATATAAAAAGTTATGTTATATTTTATTATTCTCAGGGCCAGCAGGGGAAATTGTGATCTTTGCAATGCGATTGAGTTAAATATTATTCTCAGCGACGTCGAGCGCTTTCAATTTAATTTGAAAACATAATAGTGATGATACGGAAAATGTCGGTTGAAATAATAATTCTTAAAAGCTATTTATAATACACGAACACTGTGGATTATCTTCAATATGAAAAAGACAGATATTTTGACAGTTTCATTGAAGCCATTGAAAGCCCAATCCAACACATCTTCCCTTATATGATTCAGTTATGATATTCAAAGAAATCTAAACGCAAAATAGATAATATAATAAAATAAAATTGCTATGCGAATTCGTGAGAAAATTTAAATAAATGACTTTTCTGTTTGCACATAAAAAGAAATATATTGCGGCACAATGAATGTTGGGGGGTTGGAGTGGGTAGTGGGGACAGTCGTGAGGCGGACGAGAGACGGTGCTGAGGAAAGGGTGCGGGGGCGCGGGGCGCCGGGGGGTGACCCACTTTAACGGGACAAGTAATATTACTTTTTACTTTTAGGTAACTATTTCACGTTTTTATAGCGATAATAACATATATCGTAGAGTAATAAACTTTTCTGCTTCTGTTAATAACGTAATATTTGCATCCATTTTTCATTATTTTAACAGCATTAATTAAACGTAAAATTGGAAAAATTATGGATTAAACGTAAATCTTTCGAAGATATTTTAATATGAATCGAACCTTATTTATATTCATTTTCAAATTTTGTCGCATATACTTTTATTCCTCAAATGTATTTTCATTTTGATTAGGTTTATTAAGCAAAAATGTAACTTATATTAGTTAAATGCAGTCGTAAGTCTAATCTAAACGAGCGCTCGTACTGTTATTGATGTAGCCGGTTTGTATAGAATGTTTATGTATACGTATTCAGCCCCCATTCTCATATTTTGTATAGGAGGGCGTGTTATTTGTTTGAATTAATTAAGTTTTCCTCCATATTTTTGTTATATGCTATATTAACTTAAAATGTATTGTTATCTTACAATAATATATTATATATTGACATAAGCATTTTCGCTATTTTTTGAATTGAATAAGGAATTTCAAATAATAAATTTCAGTTTCAAAAGAAAACTATGAATAGAAAAAAAGCAATCACAAGAAATAAAAATGGCTAATATCTGGCATATTAATAAAAATTATAACAAAAAATAATCTGGCATAGTTATAACAATTAACAATGACATGGGACAATACTGTTATTTTAATTAATTTATCAATAAGTTTGAGACTTATACTTATTCTTAATTTTTATACTTATAAAATTAAGATTATGTTATTTTAAATTTTAATAATCTTTGATAGTTAAATAAGAAAAATATTTATTAATGTAATTAAATTATATTAAAAGAGCTTAACTGTTAATAGTAATTATTGTTGTCTTCTGTAAATGGGATTAAAGTATTGTCAATCAACTTTGTGATAGATCGTGCCGGCCAGTAGCAATAATGGACGCGTATATAATTGTATATACATAATATATATTTTATATTATAGTTATTAAAACTAAACATGCATGTGATGTTTTAAGAAACGAAGACGAGTGCTCGTTTATAAGCGTGATTTAACAACTCCAGCATATTGATTTTTACGTCGCCGTGGGCCACCTCCTCCCCGCGGGAAGAGTTGTGCACGGGGGTAATGCTAAAATGCTTGTTCCCCTATTTGAGAGTACATACTGGAGGGACGTTCAACTGAACCCACCACTAAACACTGTTTTTCTTACCAAATTTCCTTCCATTTTTTGGATTATCTAACGTACTTTACGACCGGATACAATTATATAAGGTGACATGGCACACTTAATATATATTACATTTGCTATCGAAATTGCGTTTGGCTGTCGATGTCCTAATATATTTTCATACGAAAACACATATAAATTAACAATATTATATTAATATTACTACTAAACTCACTTAGAATATATTTTGTGTTTTTTTTTACAATTACATTTACAATACTTAATTAATGTATATTATTAAATACTTACAATAATTTATAATAAAAATATTAATAAAGTGCTAGTCTGCAGTTGCATGTCCCCGCGAGTTTGTTCAGCCCCACCCGCGCACTTTTCAGTGGGCCGCCCGCCGCACCCTTCGCTGCACCCCATGTGTTATTCTCCGCTCCGTCCCGCGCCGGGACGCTCCTTCATTTTACTCCAATTTACAACTGAAAAAATTCAAACAAACATTTCCTAAATTAAATCTTTATGAAAAATATTATATTAATTGTTGTATTTTCGGTATTTCATAACATATTTATATTTCTTGCTCTACGTGATGATATACGTAGGTCTATTAAACCAATTCCAGACACTTCAATAGGTAACACGATTATTGCACGTGATATCTCTCATAGTGCAGTGTCTCTTAAAATCATTAACCTTGCTATTTATTTTCGTTAAAATACTTATGTTTGATTCATGTACGGGCCGAATATATTTTTGAGTGAGGCAGGTATAGTTTGGCACTTTGGCACTTCACGTATCGCTTGTTTACATAAGCCTTAGACGCATAACGCTAGCTAAAATCAATAAAAATTAGAATCTTGAGAATGATTCTTTAATATTATTTATATTATCCATATCTAGTTGTTAAGAACCTACATTGAAAGTCTTGACGTCAGGTTCTTTCTGTCTTAGATTGCCTTAGTTTTACACGCGTATAAGTAGTATAGTACACTAAATGCGTGTAAAACTGAAACAAAGATGTACATTATATTTTCAGTGCATTGGCAGGATGTAAATTTCATTTAAATATTATAGGAGCTTAAACTTAGGATATTACACACGAAATTAGATTACTTTAAAACAGACCACAAGCATGAAATGCTTCCTCTCGTTGTGTTCTGAATATGCCGCATAATATATGTACATACGTTACATTAAAAATCGATAACAACGATGATGTCCTCAGTATTACTTCTGTATATGTATGTATAGTGTATATGTATGTATAGTGTATACATACGTATACGAAGATTAACACATTTTAGTAAGCTTAGTAATAGTTTGCAATTTTAATACTTTAAAACAATGTTCATTAAATTATCGAAAGTTTGTGTTTATAATATATAGGTACATATTTATATAATATATATGGTATAGTTAACTGAATGATAAAAATGAGGCAACAGCAACAGCTTATATTTTTAAATTAAAAAAAAAGTTTTATCGCACAGATAGTTAAATTGTTTTCTTTTATTCATCGATGCAACTTAAAAGGCATAGTTAAATGTGTTTTATTGAAAAGAAATTATGTGCATTAAAATCATCATGCATTTAAACCAATTTTTTTCCTAGTAAGTACACTATTTTATATAACCTATGTAATCTACTAGCCAAGAAGTGTATTTTTTAATAAGTTTTATATCGAATACAAGAATTAATTAGGTGCATATTACATATTTTTAAAGTTTTTATAATAAGAAAAGAAAAACTTTTCTTACCATATAAGAATTATAACGTATTAGAAAACCTCTAAATTATAAATTAGTGACATAACGTTATTAATCTATTTAAAGTATGTTAACATCATATAAATATTATTGTGATATTAGCTTCACAATTTCATTTTTTACATAAAATATAAAATGTAATATTAAATTCTGATATCTAATAAAACCAGGGAGGGTGCCACCCCAATTTAACTGCGATTGAAAAGGAAAGCTTTTAAGAGCTTTTTGTTTTGTAATTAATGTTTTTTTAAGCGTAGCTATGGATTTAATTAATTATAATATTACTAGTAAATTTAATAAATATTCCCCATCTGAAATATAATAGAAACCTATTTTACGTTTACTTATATTGAAATTTACTCAGCTAAAATTATGCATATAAGAGCGTACTATATCTTAATTGTTTATTCACATATCCCCAACTAAAAAACTATATATTAATTATTGATGACTATATAATTATTACAGTTTAATACACTATAGTCTTTTTATAGTCGTATAAAGCTTAAAATAAAATTATATTTAATTTATATTTTTATTAGCAGAAAATAAAAAATCATATAAAACTCTTTAGCATTTGATTTTTAATCTACAGAATGCAGTCGTAGTTTTCGGCAATTGTTCTTTATTTGTAATAATTTTCTTACCTTTGCTTAAAATTATTAATAAATAAGAATTTTGTGGTGATATTTTTTGAAGCAGTGCCATTACAATAAATTGTATCTTAAAAAAAGGTTATTTAGTGTTCCTACGCTACTTCATATTGCATGACTTGAATAATAAGAAAACATTTTCCTTTGATAAAATAAATAAAACCAATTTTTGGATGCAAACAATAACTTATAACAGCGCTCGTTCCCTTTCATCATGAATCTCTCATGGGCCATCTAAAGAAAAGGGTTTAAATTGTTTCTCGATGTTAATAAATTTTAAACAGATAAACCTGTACATCTCGAGCTCGCGGCTTAAAAAACGAGTAACGTGAGTGTAGAATCCAGACGAAAAAAGTAGTCGTGCAACATTTCACAAGGCACAACGGCCCGCTGAACGCATTGTGTGCTTAACTATATTCATCGGCATGGGACGCTACAATAACCTACAACCTATATCGAATTAGCTGACCCCATAATTATGAATTGTCTATTTAAATTTGTGAAATTTGATATTTAAAACACCACTATAGTTCTCGTCTTTATAAATTATTTTTAAAATTTAGTTTTGACGATTGTTGCAAGTATATCAATAGATATATAATAGGTATTTCTACTATATAATTATATGCGAATTTTTTAAAACTTTCATAGTTCTTAATATAGCGTTTAAAAATTTTGTTATAAATATAAAAATTAAAGGCTAAGGTTGAATTGTTACATACGCGAGACCTACGGTCCCACAGGGAGGGGTCGCAAACAGGTTATGACCCCGACAAGTGACTTGCCCGAAGCGTTGAATTCAACCACAGCAAAAGACCCCTCTACTGTTAGTAGCGTCCCCGTCAAGTTTCCTATCATTGCTAACTCAAAGGAGACGAGGAAGTTCTTAATAAAATGGTTGCAGCCGCTGATTCTTTCTGTCTCGAACCAGGATGAGATTGAAAATATGTGACATTCAAACGCAGGTGTATTTGATAAAAACACTTACCTTTGTTGACCAAGGAAATAAAGATTAGATTTATTACATCTTTCAGCTTATCGTATTATTTTTATAAGAACGGTCTTCGTACAATGCAAAGTAAAATGTAGATAATTAAATATAAAATTGAAAAAACAAAATAAATATATAAGTGACACACACACACACACACACACATATGTATACAATAATTTATTGTCCCTTTCTTGGCTATAATAATATGAAAAGTTATTGGTCGTTTTATTCATGTGTTGGCCATGGAGTATAACAATACCGCGATTTGTTTAGATACTTTTTTCCACGCATAAGCAAACGAATACATTTCCACTATTACCACATAATACTCCATTGTTCTTTCATTCTCTGATATTTCTCCAACATTTTTAATTTGGACGTTATTTAAGTGATGCAGAAAGCTATCGAAGCATGAATTAGCAACTTGAAAGAATGTTATTACTTCATAATTAAACGTCTGTTTTTAATTGCTTTGGTTAAGAAAAAATATATAAAAATATAGGTTAACAGTACCGTAATGTGTTGCAAGATCGGAAATCAAGAAAACAACGGAACGGAAGTAATAGTATATAGTATGTATGCCCATATATATCCGTTAAAACGAAGATAATAAAAAGCTTTTATGTTGATATTTAACTATTTAAATATGAATATTTACGTTGGCAGACATACTAGAGCATCGAAGTTGCATATTGTAATTAATTCTTCATTTATGTCACATCTGCACTACTTCACTATAATACACGTACCAATTGGAATAAAATATTTTTAAATACAAGAGTCCTATAGAAAATAAGTTTGCATATTAAATATACATTTTAGCTTAAAACATTAAATACTAAAGATAAAATAATAAAAATACAAAGATAAAATAGCTAAATCTATACTGGTACTATAAGTACTAATACTAGTAATATACAAAACTGAAGAGTCTGGTCGGTTGTACGCGCTAATCTGGGGCACTACTTGTTTGGATAAATTTTTTTTTTTTAGTGTAAGTCCATTGGGTGACTATAATGGTGTTTCACTGTAGTCCACTGCACACTTGATCAGTTTCCTAAGCCACTTAGAATATGTCAGGTGACATAGTTTCTTAGTTATTTCCATTTGACCATGCGGGCTAAGCTAAGCTGGTAGAACCTAATAAATAATATGACTCAAAAGAAAATATAATACATAAAAATTGCTTATTGGATAGATACTCATTAAATTTTGAAAAATAAACTACTTAAATTTTAAAGAAGTATATTTTATTAGGCAAACAAAAGCTTACCCAAAAATATGTAAGTAAGCAATACGAATTTTTCGTAACAATGGTACTTTAGTATTTCTTACCTGCACTTAATTTAAATTGACATAATATGAAACAAATCCAAATATATTACCATTTAACTAAAACCGAATAAATTCAATAAAAACGCCATTAAAATGCTATTGATTTAACAAAAGATTAAGCAATTACTTTTTGCCTCAAATTCAAACCCATGCAGGTGCAGGGAAACCCCATAACTATCTCAATCACGATATTTGAGCAGCTATTCAAAGTGAAGAGCGTGTAAAAATTCCGAAGCTGGCGAGAGGGCTCTGCATGTTTACCGTACACGGCAATCTGAACACTACATACGTGCCATCTGGTGGCTATCAACGAATCAAGAAAAATAAACTATTTGTGAAAATAAACATGCTCACGTCTAAAATAGATTTTACTGTTAGATTTCAATAACATTTTACATATCTATAAATTGATGGACATTTTTCGATTACTTCAAGTTTATTATAGTGTCAATGTAGTATAATAATTTTCTAGATTGTGGCATACAAGTACGATCTAAACTTAAATATATTTTATTAAATATTATATATTTGAACTTAAATACAAATAAAATTATAAAGAGTGATAAAATTGAAATAATTTAATGAATTTAAATCATGTATACGATTATATATGCATAATAAACATAGCTCGACATTTAAAATTGTACCTTAATCTTTGAAAACTTTCATAATTTTTATATTTGACGTGCAAGCTTAATAAAATTGGAATTTTAAGTACAAGAATACAATTATAAATTATTATTTGTCCTAAGAATGTTATATTACGATTCACATTTCTCGCAGCTAACTTGAGCTATATTTTATTTTTTAATATTCTCTTGTTGTTCAATTTTAAATAAAATCATTTGAGAATAATTATTCACGCAACTTGAAATATTAGTCGCTGTTATAAATATAAAGAAGAATTATAGTGAGAGCAGTCATGTCATTAAAATTTATAAATTAATTAAATGCATGTATAATTAATATATCTTTTAGCTATGTTTTGTATGTTCAGATACAATATAGTAATAGTTTTAGTTAAATATAGTGAAATCAGTATGTTTTGTATATCAATTTGCTCATATAATTTAAAAGATGAAAAGTCGTTTAAATTTATTTCATCAAATTTTTAATTAGATTTTGGCTCTAATTTTTATACTTTACAAATAATAAAATAAAGATAAAATAATACTAATGCTGACTCATTTTTCCGCGTTCTTGTTATTTGACACAAGCGTATTTAAACAAGCACCTGTCATTCTTTTTTCAATGATTTATTGTATAAAATATGTTTCACTACATGATCAATTTGTAGCAAATGAAATTGTATGTATAAGTAAACAATAAAAATCCAATTGTTTGCGTAGCGTGTAAACACGTACCTAATTGTAATTTAGTTACTTAAATAAACTTAATCTGGCAGAGATTGGTATTATAAACATTGTTTAGTCCCAGCTTCGTGTATACAATAATGAAAATAAAAAGAGACTAAAAATTGTATAACCGGTCCTGGGCATCGTAGCAGAGATCGTCGGTGGAGTGACCTCAGTTGGCCTTGACAGCTGCGCTCACTCCGCCTCGCCCGATTCAACCACTAATAACTTTACTACAGCATTATGAAGCATGAGATGTACTATATTTTCTATTCTGCCATAGAATAATTCAAACAATAACATTTCCTCAAAACATGATTTGTTAACTGTCATTTGTCTTTAAATTCGAATGTGGTATTCACACGTTGCGCTCTACTTACTGGAGCTTTTATGCTTTTGCTATCTTACTCTTCCTGTAGCACGACATCGTCGAGGTGATAAATTACAGCGCCGACCTACATTTATAGTCTTATCTTTAAACGCAATAAAGTTTAATAGATATATACATACGAGTACATACTGTAAATATTATTTTTGTAAATATAATAATTGCTTAAAATATTAACATATTTATTTAGAATGTTGAACTAAAGATTATTTTTCAAGCAAAAGTTATAATTTTCTTGTATATGCAAATGAAGAAAAGCTAATCTCGTATAAAAGAGTAGGGTCTCAATAGGATACACACCGATCTGTGATTTAAGATTTTTACGTATTTAGCTGCATGCTGCTTGGTGGGATAGCATGTTTTAAAAAGTGTCCTTGGCTATGGGTGTACCGAAGTACCTATTTCCTTATTCATAAAAATATATCTTTCGATATAATATTACAATTTACTTTAATACCATTTACTTGTTTGAGACCTTGGCAAAAGACAAGTGACATTTAGATTTAAGTTTACATTTAACATTAAGCGTTTGAATTTAGGTACTTGTACATGATTTTCATCGAGATAGTTGTTAATTATTACAAAGAAATATTTTTTGGGTTCCATACCTCAATAGAATCTATTTCAACTACCTCAAAACTAATATCAAATGTGTAGGTCTACAGTCCCTAATGTTAAATATGTATCAATGCAATCGATGCATCGTGTTTACCGCATCTTGTATGAAATTGCAGCGTAATCAAAACCTATTGGGAACTTCCTGCTGACCTAAAATAATAAAACTTAGCGCGGCGATGAGTTCCGCCACTTAATTCGCAATGCCTCGAAAGTCGGAAGGCGGGGAACGGAGTGTCTTGTGTGAACATTAGGTTACTTGAGCCTACGGTTCCCTCCGCCTACCATGCTATGTGCGGGAAAAGCGTGAAGCTGAAAAAAAGAGAACTTATAATATAAATAAAAAAAATATCTATAAATGTCTTATATACAAATACTATAAACGTCTTCTAATCTAATCTTCTAATCTCTATAATGTCTTATATACAAACTAAAAAATAAATTTATATGTGTAGTTCTATTCATACATAAAATTATTTTAACAAAAACTTTAAGCCTACTTCAAAATAGTACCTAACTATACAAATGTACACACTTAAACATAAACTAAAAAGTAGAAAATAATACTTTAACTACTATAAAAGAAAGGAACTGAAAATACAGTGAAATAAATTACCGATAGGTACTTACATAAATACCTATTTGGTATTTAAAATCTGATATTCTTGGATTCGATGCTAATCTGGGCATTTTTTTTAACTTTTGTTCAGTGTTTCGGTGTTTTCATCAACACTTTACTTGAGTAATACAATTGTGTACATCTAGATCCCTATAATATTTTAATAATTATCCTCTTACTCGTAATTATTGAAGAGTTGTATCTCCTATCATCATCAGCTCAACAATAGCATGAACTGTGATGACTACAAGATGCAAATATTTATTTTTATAAGAAACTATATGAAACTATGTGTTTATTAGCCTATAAATTACTTATAAAGTTTTAAGATTTTCCTTGATTTTCCTGGGATTCCATCATCAGATCCTGACATAGTGACAATGGGACCACCACGCTCTTTCAAATAAAAAATAATTATTCAAATCGGTTCACAACTTACCGAGAAATTGAGGGACATACATAAAAAAATATAATTGTCAAACATAGAACCTCCTTTTTTGAAGTTGTACTTTCCGCTGACATATAATCATGAAATTGGTACGAAACCTTTAGTCCTCGCAATTCCTCGCAAAAACGATTTTTAACAGTAGATAAACTTTTCACTGGCATCCATACAGATGCTTAAATAAAAAAAAAACCATGAGTGATATCGTGCGATAAAATAATATAAATTATTTGATTTTAATTTTAATAAAATTATATTATATGTATGAAAGTGTCAAATTATTTAATTACTAGTACTCCGTATTTTTAGGGTTCCGTGCCTCAAAAGGAAAATGACAAAAACCTTATAAGATCACTTTCTTGTCCGTTTGTCTGTCTGTCTGTCCATCAACACCATTTCTATAACGTGGAGGAATCAAGCTGAAATTAATATCAAATATCCAAATCAATAAACTCCTGAAAAAAAATCAAAGAAGAATAAATCAAAATTCTATATATAGTCAATGCAATCAAAAGATTTAAGCGTTTATGCTTAATTATTTTGCATTTTGTATGAAAATCGCAGCGTAATCAATATCTATAGGGTACTTCCTGTTGACCTAGGGTAATATAAAATTTGACAATAATTTATAACTTATAGTATAAACAAAGGAAAAAATTTGAAAATAGGAAATTTATACAGATAATACCCAGAAAAAAACTTGTACAAACTAATACTGTAGGTCATTTCATATAAAATGATTGCATGTGACCGCAAATTTAAATTTGTCGAATCTTATCACTTGCGGAATAATAACGTATTCCGCAACTAATAAGATTAAGAAATGAAATAGGCATGGAGCTATCGGTGCGTGAGTACTACAGTAGTTTTTTTACAATTAATCTAAATTTAAATAGCTAAATATCAGTTCCAATTATAATGGAGTATGTAATAATTAAATATAAAATCAAACATAAAAGTGAAATATGATGAGTAATCAAAAAAGAACAAATATAAAAATTGAAAATGATAATAAATTACTTTTTAAACTTTTTTGATGTTACATTATATTACCTTATGAAACAACCAGTTTGGAATCACAAAGCTAAAACGTTGAAAGTTTGTTCAAACTAAGAAACCGGTTCGAGAGAAATTGTTAACTGTACTTAACGACTTCGTAACTAAACACAAATATTACAGAATATAAAACAGCTCATACAGATTACAAAATAATTACACTAATTGACAGACATTACCTATGAAAGTAAATTTATTGAGACTTAAATAATATCGATTAAAGTATATTTACAATAAATAGCTATATTATAATTAATAGCAAATATATTTACAAAATTTGTAGCCTTAACCTTTTTTTGTGTATTTTTTCTATTTACGTTTTTATAGTGTGTTCAATATAAGATAAATAAATAATTTTGTTAACAAAAAAACTGGTTTTCACTATAATATTTAATATACTTTATAAATAAAAATACAGGTTGGTTGAATAATATAATGACATATAACCGTCGAAAGATTTCTACAAATTTGAAAAAAATATATATTTTATACTTGCGCCCTAAGTTCAGGCTTAACATACCAGACTCATCTCCATAACCTGAGTTTTACTCTCTTTTTTTACTAGTTCCACTTAACCGATAGTTTTCGGTAGACCGAGAGCTTTTAATATACTATAGAGAAATTTTGTCAATATATCTCTTGCTCCTACTTCTATAGCATACAAATTAGCTATAAACTTAGTTCACTGATCAGTTCATTCGTAATTTCAAAGTATTTAATTAGTATAAAGTGAGGATGTAAGGGACACTAGATTTGAAGGCTTCTTTCTAGTGTAAGAAAAAAATTCTTGGGAAAAACAAAACACCAACGTACTCAGGTATTTTGTACTGTTTCTTATATCTGTCCATCATAACAGTCCAGTCCAGGAGTCCAGGTGCATTTTCAACCCGTAAGGCCTTTGTGATAATTTTTTGAACAAGCCTTCTTTTAAAAATATATTAATTGTTTGCTTATTATTATTTTTATGGTACTCTTGCTATTGAAAGACTAACTGCATTATTTATAATTTGTAACATTATGTCCTAGCGACTGAGACTTATTCGTTATCTAAAGGGACCTATCTGCAAGTGTTTAGGTATATCTACTGCATCCCTGCAGATATCCCTCATTGCAGATCTATCAGTGGCTTTATCCCATCTTTCCAAATACTTTCAATTGGCAGAGTCATTTAGAACGCTTTAAGACAATATTTTAATAGTGTTGGAGAACAGTCATTAAGGCTGTATCATTTTAAAGCAAATGTGATACATAATTCTGCTAGCCACTCATTTTTAATATGCACTTTATATTGACAAATTAAAAAAAAATCCATGTCTCGTACTTTCCCTTTTAGTCTAGCCTTACTCTTTGTGAAATTGACGTCTTGATTCGATCTCTGGGGCACTTCTGTCTTTTGGAAGTGATATTACAATAGCATCTACACATTTCTTAAGTTTTAAAGTAACAAGAAACTATTCATATAGTTATATTAAATATATAATATATACGATATTCACAAGCGAACTGTAAATGATTGATATCGTAACAAAACTTTTACTACTTTCAAGCTCAGTAGGATCATATAGAGTTAAAAGCTAAAAAAAATACATTTTAGATTCAAATTTATTGTATAAGATTCTAATACAAACTTTGTAATATTTTTAATGTACAAATTGGAATTTATGATTTTTGTTATAAATACTTCGATTAACGTTGTCATTTTAATTACATATTAAACTATATTATAGGTAAGCTGGATCTCTTCTTGAATCACTTTGTCGATCATCTGTCCAACCTCTCTGCCTGTTTGTCGGTCTGTCAAGACCAAACGTTAAATATATACACTATTAATTATATATAATGGTCCATTGGAGCACAGAAAAAATCAAACATCAGTGGTATTGATTTGTGTGGCAATTTTGTTAATGAATATAATAAATAAATAAACAAAAAGTTGAAATCAATAAAAATGTGTAAGACAGAATAACAAGTAAAAATGTTTAATTCAAACTTAATCGAATGCATGACCTCAAAGACTGAGGCTTGAGTTTTCTATATCTTTAAATCGTTTATCATTATTAATTATTAAGAAGAAGTGGGCATCGTGGCGCAGTGGGACAGCGTTTGACTGACATTGATTGTCGATTCAATCTCAACTCGAGGAAATTAAAATTTATTATACCTATTATCTATTTAAAATTGTATCCTTGACTTGGCTTTACGATTGCCACTTAACGTACAGTGTTTAAGATTTAAGTGGACAGTGGAGAACGGAGAGTATTGACTATTAATTATTCCGTCTCGCATACTATATGCTGGAGATACCTGTTAATGGGTTCATCCTCACTCGAGGGTATTAATTATTATGATTTTGTGTCATACATACTAGTAGATATATGTATAATACTTAATTTCGAATGAAATATTCGGCAAGCTTGCAGAAATGAATACTTATTATTTATGCTGAAGGAGCAATGTTTATATTTTGATAGGAATGTAATAATGCAGACTAGTTATTTACTACAGGCTTTACTCGCGCGGATCTATATTTCTTGGTTCGTATCGAGAGAAGACGTTATAACTAAAACTCAAATCTATAGAATCGATAGATTAAAAAAGTTTTAATATTTTTACAGATTGTATATTTCTTAGAAGACAATAAAAGCTTTACTCGCTTTATTAACCAACTTTTGTAGTATAATCTGAATCAGGAATGCTAGAAGAGCTTTGAATCGTTTTCATTGAATATTTCTATTAACTATTAAATAATACAAATTAAAAAATACATAAATTTTCGAAGTAATTAAAAACTTATTTAACAACCTGGAGTTGTGGAGGATCGAATGCATATGGAAAAACATATAACATTCCTGCTTATTATAGCGAGACAGAGAGAGAAAGAGAGATTTTTGATATCGTATAATATCGTTTGTATTATGAAGTCAATATAATTGCATACATATCTGTAAGTTCTTAGCTATCATCCTTATAGTGTCTTAAATAAAATTTATGATTAAACTTATAAAATTTATATTTTTGAGTACAGTTGGCATTCTACAATTATTTATATAAAAGATTCGGATAAAACTAATATTTTATAACGCTCTACGTTTTTCTGTTCCGTTAACAAAAGTAGGTTTACCCACACTAGAGAAAATCCAATTCGCCGTATCGTCCACATGCGCGCACACTACGACGCGTGACTTGAGGGAAAAATAAAATTTCTCGCTAAGTTTATAATGGGAAAACTTTGAGAACCACTTAATTATGTTAATGTTTGAAACAAAATTTTTAGAAGAGACGTTTAAACACGGCAATGACATAATTTAAAAAATGAATATGAATCCACATGAACGAATAGATGCTCAAAATTTTTTTACAGTGATTTTTTTTCAGTTTATTTTTCTTTCATTTTCAGCTTCATGATTCATAACATCAATAATCGCCACAATAGCGACGTTGAGAGAGAGAACCAAGTGTCAAGGCACTCCGTTTTCCACTCTCGCTTTGAATTCAAGATATTGCGTGTCGAGTGGCGGAGCTTGACGTTGCGTTTTGTTTTATCAGGGCGGAGAAATAAAAAAAAATAATTTACCAGAGTGGTTATCGAAATCACATCCATATTTTACTATATACTTTTGTACATTGCAAGACGTTCATTAAACTGTAATTTTTTTATTAAAGCTTCATAAATAAAACTAATAAATACCAAATCCACTCAATCCAACTCCTATCAATAATTTTTGTATTAAACATATGGAACTGATATTGACACGAATATAAAACATTACAAAGATTTAATTGCATCCGTAAATTAGATTGGGTATGTAATACTACGAACTAATTAAAGTTTCATCGATGTTTCTGAAGCCGCGCACTATTAGTTTTAATAGCGTATTTCTGCACGTACTCTAAAATAATTCGATTACGTTTTACAATGATGTCACCTTTTTTGTTGTGAATAAAACAACGTTACATGCTTCAAAATACATTGTTTTACAAAATATTTTGTTTAATTGTGAAAGCTAAAAACTAAGTTAAAATATTTTATAAGCTTATTTAAGTTTTATATTTATATGTTTTAATTTTTTATGTTTATATGTCATAAATATGTATTTAATTTATGAATAAAATGAAATTCAATGAATAAATTTGTAATTTATTAACTCATATATCAAATTAAAATTTAATATTCAGCAGAATAATCTGGAGTTAGTTAAATTAGATAAGTTATTTCAAGCTTGTTATTCAGATCATCTATCTGAAAGGTAATTACATATCTACCAACTAAATTTAAACATTGTGACTGTGTTAGATAATATATTAGACCTTAATATTTAATTACACAGTATCTATATCAAATTATTCCGTATTATTTGGTTACTTTTATTATTTATTATTTCAACAAAAATAAACTTAAAATCTTCTTACAGAAATTGGAAATTATTAAATTATCTTCCGACTTCATAATAAAAAAATATTATAAGTAACAATAAATACGATTTATGGCCCATAAAAAGAAAGTAGATCGTTGGAAATTCAATTCCCTTAAAATAGTAAGTCTGAAAGTTATTTCTTCTGTAACTTGATATAGATAGATGCCAAGATTTGGGCCGAGTTTCGAGTGTTTCAAAATGAATGTATGACGCAAAGAAATAAATCATAAAACATTACCTCATTTTCATTTTAATGAAAATATCATTTCCTTCCAAGGAGGTATATATCCAAACTTTACATCCGTCATTTTGCATGGGCCAACGGTCGAGTGGCGGTGGCAGGGGTGCATGGGGGTCGGCGGCGGGTGGAGCGGCGCCACCCCGCGAGCCCCCCGCCCCCACGCGGGATCGATACGTCATTTGAGCTGGTCGCCATGGAGACCGCGAACGGAGCGGGGCGGCGCCGCGGCTTCGAGGTGCCATCGAGATGGTGCATGGGACTCTGACTTCAGACTTCCAGGTTCCATTTTTTTTGTAATATTATAAGCTAAATACATTACATGATATATGTATCATTTGCATACGAATGACATTTTCACAACATATTTTTGTTTTGCTTCAAACATTTATACAGAATATTGTGTATTAATTATACATTAATGTGTTTTGACTATTATTATTTTAAATAAAAGGAAAATTGTATTGACTACACATTTTTTATAATCAACAGTAAAATTGGCAATTTATAAATAAAAATATTGTAATTGTGTTCATTTAGACAAGTGCAATTACATATTCAAATACTTGTACCTCAGAATATCTCAAGTCAATTATCCTCAGATGGGACTCTAAGCTACGGCGGCAAGCGAGTTCAACCTGCCTTGGTGAGGGGATAACATTAACCCTAGTCGTGACATGATCAATTTATTTTTTCTATTGTACGTTTATAGACGTATATTATGAAATTATTATATTAAAGATTATATAAAATAATATTTTATTACATCTACAAAATAACATATTGTATATCAATTAAATGATATAAACTAAAAAGTTGTAATCAAACAAATATTTATATTCAGTGATATTTTTTTAAGTTTAAGTAAATTTAAGTTTAAGTCAGTGACGACAGCATCTGACTGTAAGCCTGTAAACGGTTTGTGGGTTCGATTCTCCCTCGGGGAGAATTAATTATTTTCATTTTCTTAATTCTGGTAACAAGGAATAAGCGCGGCGTTGAGTTCCGCCACTCAACACGCAATGCCTCAAAAGGCGGAAAGCGGGAAACTAACAGTCTTAAAACTAGATTCTTAATGTGAAACTAAAAAAAAACTAAGTTTAAGTCTAGTTGATAATTTTGAAGTAAAAACGATTGGGGATCAAACCCACAACAACGGTTATCTTCAGACGGTTATCTTCTATCAGACGCGCCACGATGGCCTCAGTAAACAAAATAATTAGTTGGATTTGAATTGTTATGTTAGATTTTAGCAAGGGGACGATCTGGATGCTCTGGATGATCTGGATGATCTGCTAGATATATGTTTGACACATTCCATTTGTCTTTTAATAGAAAAGCATTTACAAGTCTCCTATATACTTAACCTTTGATTAGTAAAAAATATGTAACTTTTAATCTAGTAGAAATAAAGCACAATTAACATCACAAAAGGGACAATCTTAGAAAAACTCTTAAAATATAATTATTTTCATTTTAATGTAAACGTTAAATCCTTGCTTATCATGCTTAAAAATTACTATTGATTATGGAAAGAATATGATTAAAATATACACTGAGAACTACCTTATAGATCTTCAACTATATACTTAAGTAACAGTCCACAGCCGTTGTTAATTGCAACAATTATTATGATAAGAGTTCAAAGATAAAATTAGTTCTTAAACTATTCAAACTCAGTCAAATACATTCAGTAAGAAATATCTTTAAGGAAAATGCTAAGTTGTAAGCGTTTTACAATACTATTTATTTATTTACTAACAGCTCCTTTAATTTACACTATTTTGTGATTTAGTTATATAACAGCCCATTTGATTTTATGGCAAATTGATTTTTATTAAGAGTCTTAAGATTTCCTTGGCTTGCGACACATAGTACCCAACCTTGCGAATCCAGTGGGAAATATGATCATTAAACTTGGCAGTGATTAAGCTATGTATGTAAAATCACGTAGATTAAATATGCCAGTTTAAGTTGTCAGAATTGTTTTTTCAAATAGTTTTTATCATATCTTTTTTTTATTTTCAGGTTGTATAAAGGGCTCCTTCCACCTGTCTGTCTGTATATATGTCTGTCAAGACCATTTTCTCAAAATCGCGGTAGACGCTTTTATCACAGAAACATTAAACTTCAAAAAGTCAACGCAATCAAACCATATGAGCGTTCTTGCTTAATTTTTAAAGCTACAGGTTACTTTCCGTTGATCTAGTGAGTTATAAAATTTGGCAATAATTTTGAACTTATAATACAAATAAATGGAAAAATAGTTAATAACATTCATTAATATTTAATAACTTCCTCCAGTATCTTCGACACTGTATTTTCGAAGGTCAACCGAGGTCTCCCCTTCCCTCTCCTACCACTCTCTTTTGCTTCATATATCTATTTTACCAATCTTTCATCACTCATTCTCTCGAGCCACAAAACAAGCACGTTCTTCATCCTCACTGTGACATCCTCGATGGTACCTACCATTCTCTGTATCTCTTCGTTGCAGATTCGGTCAGTTAAGCTGACTCCGCATAACCTCCGAAGAGATCGCATCTCCACAGGATTCACTGCAATACCCACGTCTCACTGCTATATAACAATGTCGACACCAGAACTGCAACTTACAATATCCACTTCCCACACTTGAAATTTATAATCCAAATAATACAACACTATTTATTTTTTATTGAAAAGAAATAAATAAAGAAGTAAATTTTATATTTTTTTATTTTTAAATACACCGCGTTCTTCGCGTTCTTTATTCTAGTACTGACAAATATACTACGACTGTCTTCTATTTCAAACATCGCCTATGTTTAAAATTAAATATTATACTAAAACAACCTTGTTTGAACTTAAATAATGCATATATTAATTAGCTTCACTTGCTAGTAATAGACGTAATTAAATTATATCAATTTTTTTTCTACGGAAACCTTATTGAATGCCAGGACGACAACTGTTCTATATGTTGATTTAGGTCAAAATACTGTCAAGTTGTCAAAATTTATTAATTCTTTAGTAGATACCAGTAATCAAAGTAGTTCAACTTTATCGGTAATTTTTTTTTAAGAAAACTATTGCAATGTTGAAATTCATCAATTTGAATTTTACGTGATTCGCGAATAAATAAACAAACATACAGACAAAAAATCTACTGCGTAGTTTTTAGCTTATATTTCAATAACTATAACGATAGCTTAACACTATTAAAATCGACCCATTAATACATTTTTAAAATCTTTTATGAACATTGAGTTTTCTATACTTTAATACTACGTCAATTTCATCTATGGTCTGTAGATGCCTACCTAAATGTATTCTCTCTCTCGACCCCCGAGGGGGGAGAGGAAAACGGCTTCAGGGCAGTGCCCTCTTGCTGTTAGGCTCTTCCGCCGCCCATGAATATGGGCGGGTCCTTGGGTTGGGCGTTTGGCCCGAGGTAAAATGTCCTTAAGAGGGACAAGATTTAGAAGGACTGGACGAAAGGAGTGAGCTATGCGCTACCCGGGCGGTCAGCTCGGCCGAATGAGACCCTCGGGTGATCCCGGGGAGGCTCAGCCTAGGCGACCAGCGACCATGGTAGCAGCTCAGGAATCAGAAGGAGGGGGAAGGATGTCTCGAGGTAGTCTTCGGGCGTCCGGCGGACGGGAGTGCCACGGAGCGATGTCTCGGAGCAGCTAGCTGGGTGATGTGACTCTCTAGGCTTTCAATACGGAGGTTGCGCTGAATGGTAGCGTTCCTCACGTATCTAGGAGCCTGGACGACTCGTCAGAGAGCCACATTTTGCACCGTCTCAAGGACCTTCCGAAGACTAGGACTCGTGAGGGAGTACCAAGCTGGGGACGCGTACGTCAGATGGGGTCTGACGTACGTTTTGTACAACCCCAGCCTGGTGCGGAGGGGAAGGCGGGATCGGAATAAGGGACGCAGCAGGGTCAGTGCAGCTCGCGCTGCGTTCCTGGCTTTGGCTACCTGGGCCGACATAGAAAGTTCCCTTTCTATGGAGACGCCCAGGTAGGTGACTTGGCGGGACCACTTGACCTGTTCACCCTGGAGAACAAGCGGAGGAGGCAGCTTGTGGAGCCCAAACGCAATCGCTTGGGTCTTGGCCACGTTAATCGTGAGCCTCCACTCCACAAACCTGTCCGGTAGCAGGTTGAGGGCACGCTGGAGTTTGAGAGCCGCGTGGGTGAGGTTCAGGGACTTAGCCAGGAACGCAATGTCATCGGCATAGAGGGCCAGTGTGACATTGTCGTGAACTGCGATGTCATTGGTGTACATGGAATACAGGGTAGGAGAGATGGTACTACCCTGGGGTACCCCTGCTGCGATGGGATGGCTGCTGGATAGAGCGTGGTCCACTCTAACCCGGAAGGTTCTGCCGCGAAGGAATTCGGCCAGAACCCTCACCAGGTGATGGGGAGTGCCCGCCCGGATCACTCTGTGGAGCAATCCGGGGTGCCACACCCTGTCGAACGCCTTCGACACGTCCAGGAAGATCGCTGCTGCCTTCTCCTTCCTGTTCATGGCGGCCGCTGCGAAGTGGAGGACGCGTGCTAGTTGCAAAGTGGTCGAATGACCACTGCGAAATCCAAACTGCTCGGGGCGCGGTTGGAAGTGCGCCTCCAAGAGAGGGAGCAGTAGTCTCTCGAACAGCTTGGATGAGGCGTTCAGCAGGGTAACGGGTCGGTAGCCGTCGGGGCGCCTTCGGTCCTTCCCTGGCTTCGGAATCATCACTACCAGGCCTTCCTTCCATGCCCGGGGGAAATATCCCAGCCGTAGGATGGCGTTGAAAAGCCTGGTGAGTGATGATATGGTCCGCATGGGGAGATGCTGTAGTGCCAGGTTAGGCACACCATCTATCCCCGGAGCTTTCCTAGGCTTGAGCCGCGCGATCGCCTTCTTCACGCTTGACGGGGAAAAGAAGGGCAGAGGAGGACTCGGGCTAGGGGGGTCCGATAGGAAGGCGGTGACCGCTTGCTCCAGCTGTGCGTGGTGCTCCGGTCGCAAGCTGGGATTGGGTGCGAACTGACTCTCAAGGTGGTCTGCCAGGATTTCGGCCCTTCCTTGAGAGTCGTAGCACAGCGTGCCATCGGGGTGGAAGAGAGGTCGGATGGGGGGCGGCTTCTTGGTAAGCTGCCGGCACAACTTCGTGAGAGACGCTTCGTCCTCGGTGGCGTCACGAATCCTCGCGTCCCAACTCTCGGCATTGGACTCCGCGAGCGCTGCGCGAATACGCTCCACCAAGACGTTGAGTTTCGTCTTGGTGGCGGGCTCGCGGGTCTGTTGCCACTCACTGCGCGTCTTCCTCTAACGCGCAATGAGGTCAGCAATGTGCCGTGGAGTTGGGGGAAGTCTTACCGGACTGGCGGGGGCGGTAGCCTCACGGAGGGCAGTCTTGATCGTCGCTGTGATCGACGCCTCAAGTCTATCGACACTAGGCGGATCATCAAGCGGTTCCTCTCGTGGCCGAGTCAGCTGGGCAGTGAGGGCCTCGAAGCGGGGCCAGCAGATTCGCCCCCTACGTAAAGGGGGGTGCACTGCGATTGCTGGCGTTCCCCGTACGGCAAAGAGGACGGGGAGGTGGTCAGACCCATAGGCATCAGGTAGGGATTCCGGCTGTTCGAGGGACACCGAGCTAGCATCGACCCCTTTGTGGACGATCAGGTCGATCGTGGTCCCGGGGAAGTTGCTATTATGAGAGTAGTGGGTGGGCTCGTCAGGCCCTTCCACTACATACCCATTCCTGTCGGCGTCCTCGAACAGCTTCCTACCCGTGGTGCACGCAATGTGGCAGCGCCACGCTTGGTGTTTGGCGTTCCAGTCCCCTGCCGCAATGGTGGGGGTTGTACTACCAAGGACAAGCTTCACTTCGCTAAGTCTTAGCGTGGAGTTGGGGGGTCGGTAGATGGCATACAGCCTGACAGGTTGCCTGCCAACCATTACCTCGATCCCCAGGGACTGGAACGACATCGTAGCCAGGTCAGGAAGAGGAAGGTGAGGAAGGCTGCGTCTGACTGCGATGAGGAGCATCAGGGGCTGCATGGGTTGATCTTGGGTGGCTAGTCTGGACTGTAGAAGAAGCCGTCCCCTTCTTCTTCTTTCCTTTCGACCTCTTCTTAGACGCGCTACGGCCAGCTCCACCGTCCCTGGTGGAAGGCGGATTGGCCGGAGCCATCAGGGAAGAAGCCTGTGCGTCCGCGGCTACCATATTGGTAGGGACCGGGGCGACCGAAGCCGGAGGCTTCGAGACTGCAGTGAGGGCCAGTGTACCAGCCCTCTTATTCCTGAGTTCCCTCTTTATTTGAGGGCACGAAGAATAATTGGCTGGATGGGCCCCCCCACAGTTGGCACACGTGGCGGGCTGCTCTAATGGGCGCGGGCAGTCCTGCGCGCGATGCTCTTCTCCGTATCTCACGCAGGCCAATCTGCGGTGGAACCCATGGCTCGAGTGCCGGAAGGCCTGGCAGCGGTGACACTGCGCTGGGCCCTTCCGGCTGCGCCACGCTTCTATTTTGACGCCAGGCATGTACAGCAACTCATTGATGCTGTAGATGCCTGGCACGAGGTCCGCCTGCGCCGCCTGGCTCGGGCTTCCTGCCCGGAGCGCATCGGCAAAGGTGACCGAGCTATCAGTAGCGGCACCCATGGTGCTGATGGTGGTAGCGGTATTGGGTGCGACAATTTTAGGCGCTGAATTCTGTGCCTGAAGGCGTGGGTCCCTAGAGGCTCCCGGGGCGGCGGGGCGCGGTTACGCGCAAAGCCTTTTTAAATCGGATTCGGGGGCCTCATCAGCGGGCCTGGGTCTCCGGACAGGGGTGAGGGCTGATGTCGGCGCCTCCTCCATCCCGATATCTGCGGTGTCGGCGCTCGCGAGCTCTCTCTCTTTATCGTTGAGGAACATGCAAATATGTTCCAGCAACGACTTGGAGATAGCCCCACGCTGCCGCAAATGGGACACAAGGATCATGTCCCTATGCAGCTGCGTTCTGGGCGACAGCTCCGCCTCATACCGAGACGGCGCGGATGGCGACCTCTTAGAGGGTTGTTCCTCTCTAGCTGCGGGCCTGGAAGTGCGCTGCGGCGTTATAGTTGGGTCTGTTCCACGCGGGGAGATGGTAACAACACCCGCGGGGGACACTGAGACCGCCAGTTGGGGTCCGGAAACACCAGTGGAGCGCGCTTTCAAGTCGCGCGCCTCTAGTGTCCGGGAGTTCGCCCCAAAAGCGGGCCTGGCCATAGAACGGCCCAACTCAGTGATGCCACTGGAGACTGACACAAGGCCGGATTCGGTTGCGGTCGGCAAGGGACCGATAAGGGGCATGCTCCGCGCAGAAGCGGTGCTCGCGGAAGTTCCTGCTCCGGAGAGGTGCGAGGCGCGAGGGGGTGGGGTTGGTCCCGACCCACTGGCCCCTACGTCCGAAGGAGGTCTGGTGCGCGAACGGGAGCGATCCCGCTGCGCATTCTTTCGGCCGCTCATTTCTGAGACGGCAACTTCTTCGCTGAAAGCCCGCACACGACAACCATACGGTCAACAGAAGACCGAGAATCGACTTGAGGTGACGTCACCACGACGTCACAAAAGCGACACGGCGACAGAACGCCGGCGAAAATTATAGAATATTTACGAATTAATATTTAAAATTTCCAAGGCCTAAAGATAGGTTCGGGCCGTATGAGCGTAATGAATACGTCAGTACAGTGCGAAGCTTGCAATCCACATATTATTATGAAATACGGGCGACGGTAATTCTTTGGCCGTAAATGTTGATAGTACAATTCAGCAAATGACGTCATATGCGCAGTGCCACCTATTGAAGTTAAAAGTTGAACTGTAGCCGACTGGACACAGTTAAATAAAGGAATTGCAAGCTTCGCACTGTACGGACGTATTCACTACGCTCATACGGCTCGAACCTTTCTCTTGTCCTTGGAAATTTTTAAATATTTAATTTGTAAATAAATATTTAATTCGTAAATATTCTATAATTTTCGCCGGCGTTCTGTCGCCGTGTCGCTTTTGTGACGTCGTTGTGACGTCACCTCAAATCGATTCTCGGTCTTCTGTTGACCGTATGGTTGTCGTGTGCGGGCTTTCAGCGAAGACGTTGCCGTCTCAGAAATGAGCGGCCGAAAGAATGCGCACCGGGATCGCTCTCGTTCGCGCACCAGACCTCCTTCGGCCGTAGGGGCCAGTGGGTCGGGACCAACACCACCCCCTCGCGCCTCGCACCCCTCCGGAGCAGGAATTTCTGCAGGCTCCACTTCTGCGCGGAGCATGCCCCCTATCGGTCCCTTGCCGACGGCAACCGACTCCGGCCTGCTAGAGAGGTACAACCCTCTAAGAGGTCGCCATCCGCGCCGTCTCGGTATGAGGCGGAGCTGTCGCCCAGAACGCAGCTGCATAGGGAAATGATCCTTTTGTTCCATTTGCGGCAGCGTAGGGCTATCTCCAAGTCGTTGCTGGAGCATATTTGTATGTTCCTCAACGACAAAGAGAGAGAGCTCGCGGGCGCCAGCACCGCAGATATCTGGATGAAGGAGGAGCCGACATCAGCCCTCACTCCTGTCCGGAGACCCAGGTCCGCCGATGAGGCCCCCGAAACTGATCCAAAAAGGCTTTGCGCGCAACCGCGCCCCGCCACCCCAGGAGCCTCTAGGGACCCACGCTTTCGGGCACAGAATCCAGCACCTGAAACGGTCGCGCCCATCACCTCTACTACCACCAGCATCACGGGTGCCGCTGTTGATAGCTCGGTCACCTTTGCCGATGCGCTCCGGGCAGGAAACCCGAGCCAGGCGGCGCAGGCGGCACCGGCTCCAGCAGCTGCACCCGCCCCAAAACCGAGGCCTCGCTACCCACCTCTCGTTGTGGAGACCCTGCCCAACTGGGCGACCTACTTCTGGGTGCTCAAAGAGAGATTGGGACACGCACCCAACGCGCGCCCATTTGGGAAAGGTGTGCGCTTCTCTCCAGAGTCGGAGGGCGAATATCGTACAATGCAGCGGTACCTCGTCAACCTGGAGATGACGGAAAAGATCAGTTGGTTCTCCTACGCACTCCCCTCGGAAATGAGTCGCAAGGTGGCCATCAGGGGGCTTCCTGTGACGACCACTCCTGAGGAGATTACGGAGGCGCTGGGAGAACTCGGGTATCAGGCCGAGTATGTCCAGCCGATCCGGCCGAGGAAAGGTCGGCCGGGCTTTATCTTTTTTGCGGTCCTGGCCAATACCCCGGACCTCGTGCCAGGCATCTACAGCATCAATGAGTTGCTGTACATGCCTGGCGTCAAAATAGAAGCGTGGCGCAGCCGGAAGGGCCCAGCGCAGTGTCACCGCTGCCAGGCCTTCCGGCACTCGAGCCATGGGTGCCACCGCAGATTGGCCTGCGTGAGATGCGGAGAAGAGCATCGCACGCAGGACTGCCCGCGCCCATTAGAGCAGCCCGCCTCGTGCGCCAACTGTGGGGGGGCCCATCCAGCCAATTATTCTTCGTGCCCTCAAATAAAGAGGGAACTCAGGAATAAGAAGGCTGGTACACTGGCCCTCACTGCAGTCTCAAAGCCTCCGGCTTCGGTCGCTCCGTTGCCTACCAATATGGTAGCCGCGGACGCACAGGCTTCTTCCCTGATGGCTCCGGCCAATCCGCCTTCCACCAGGGACGGTGGAGCTGGCCGTAGCGCGTCTAAGAAGAAGTCGAAAGGAAAGAAGAAGAAGGGGACGGCTTCTTCTTCAGTCCAGACTAGCCACCCGAGTTCAACCCATGCAGCCCCTGATGCTGCACAATCCTCCCAGCGCCAGGCTGCCCCAGTTTCAGGCGAGGCCCGCGTGACTCTCGACAAGGCTATCGACGTCCTTAAGGATGTCCTTATGGCCCTTAAGGAAAATCGGGACCCAGTTGAAGTCGTGCTTTCAGGCATGATGCGTTTGCTTACAAATGGATAAGCTGCGCATCATGTTCTGGAACGCTGCTGGACTGAGACAGCGAGCCCACTTCCTCCGGCTCCTTCTCAGTCAGCAGAATGTAGATGTGGCTCTCATTAATGAGACCCATCTCAGGGCCACTGACACCTTTGTCGCATCCGGCTACCATATCCTGCCTAGATACGGTGGAGAGCGCCTACAGAGGGTTGCTTGTAGCTATTAGACGTAACATCCCGCACCAACCGCTTTCTGACCTGGCTACGCGGTCGTTCCAGTCGTAATGGTTGGCAGGCAACCTGTCAGGCTGTATGCCATCTACCGACCCCCCAACTCCACGCTAAGACTTAGCGAAGTTAAGCAAATCCTTTGTAGTACAACCCCCACCATAGCGGCAGGGGACTGGAACGCCAAACACCTAAGCGTGGCGCTGCCACATTGCGTGCACCACGGGTAGGAAGCTGTTCGAGGACGCCGACAGGAATGGGTATGTAGTGGAAGGGCCTGACGAGCCCACCGACTACTCTCATAATAGCAACTTCCCCGGGACCACGATCGACCTGATCGTGCACAAAGGGGTCGATGCTAGCTCGGTGTCCCTCGAAAAGCCGGAATCCCTACCTGATGCCTATGGGTCTGACCACCTCCCCGTCCTCTTTGCCGTACGGGGAACGCCAGCAATCGCAGTGCGCCCCCCTCCTAGGGGATTGATCTGCTGGCCTCGGTTTGAAGCTCTCGTCGCACAGCTGACGCCACCACGTGAGGACCAACTGCTGGTTGATCCGCCTAGTGTCGACAGACTCGAAGCGTCGATCACGGCGGCGATTCAGACCGCCCTCAGTGAAGCCACTGCATCAGCCAGGTCAAAGCTGCGGTTGGGCTATTTCTCCCAGGCTTGGAAAGAAGGCCTGGTGGTGATGCTACCGAAGCCGGGTAAAAATCGCAGACGACCTGAGGGATATCGCCCCATCACCCTGCTGAACGCCTCATCCAAACTGTTCGAGAAGCTACTGTTACCTTTTATATATGTGCATTTCGAACCGCGCCCCGAGCAGTTTGGATTCCGCAGTGGACACTCGACCACCCTTCAGTTGGCTCGAGTCCTACACTTCGTTGCAGCCTCACTGAACAGGAAGGACAAACCAGTGGCGGTCTTCCTGGACGTGTCCAAGGCGTTTGACAGGGTGTGGCACACTGGGTTGCTGTATAAGTTATCCCAGGTGGGCACTCCGTTCCACATCGTAAGGATCCTGGCCAGTTGGCACTTTACGCAGACGACGTAGCGATCCTGGCAAAGTCTCTCAACGCCAAACACGCGACGTTGAAACTCCAGCGAGCCCTCGATCTCCTCCCGAACTGGTTGGCGCAATGGAGGCTCACGCTTAATGTGGCCAAGACCCAAACGATCTCGTTTGGCAGCCACAGAGCGCTGCCTCCTCCGCCGAACATCCAAGGCGAACAGGTCGGCTGGACTCGCCAAGTCACATACCTGGGTGTCGTCATCGATAGGCGATTCTCGATGGGTGCCCAAGGTATCCAAGGCCAGGACCGCGGCGAGAGCTGCGCTGGCATTACTGCGTCCTCTCTTCCGATGCCGACTTCCTCTCCGCACTAAGCTGGGGCTGTACAAGACGTATGTGAGGCCACACCTTACGTACGCAGCCCCAGCATGGTACTTCCTGACTAGCCAAAACCTTCGCAACGTCTTACAGGTGAAGCAAAATGTGGCCCTCCGAAGAGCCACTCAGGCCCCTCGATACGTGAGGAACGCCACTACACAGCGCGACCTCCGTATTGAGAGCCTAGAGGACCACATTTCCCATTTGGCTGCCCGCATCTTCCAACGTGCTGACGTTTCGGACCATTTACATATCCGGAGCATCGCACCATGGCATTCCCGTCCGCCAGATGCGCACAGGTTCCCCAGGGATCTCCTCCCTACTTCCTCTCCCGATTCCTGAGCTGCTACTACGGTCGCTGGTCGCCTAAGCTGGGTCTCTCCTGGGCAACCAGGAGCCACACTTGACTGGGCTGACCGCCCTAAGTAGCTCTCCTCCTGGGCTCCGCCCTAGGCTCTCCCTTAGTGAACTCCCCACAAAAACCCTGTCTCTTTAAAGGACACATTGCCTGGGCTTAAGCCCAACACAAGGACGCGCCCATATTAATGGGCGGAGGTAGAACCTAACGGGCAAAGGGCTACGCCCTGGAACCGTTTGCCTCTCCCCCCTCGGGGGTCGAGAGTGAGAAAATACAATCGAGTTAAATAAATAGCAGCTTTACGTTAAGGGACACTTATCATAAAATTGTATTCTTATAAAACGATGTTTTTTTAAAGTAATCAAACGATTAGAAGCTTTTAAATGATTAAAACGTAAATAAAAAAGTAAATCCTTTTCGGACGTATTAAAAGTATATCAAATAATAACTAAACAACATGTTTTGTACGTTGGTTAAGATTCGTTAGTACTATTTGTAGTCAATAGATGGCGTTGAATGTATTCGATTCTATATTTTTAGCTATAAACTTCCTCAAAGAAAAGAAGTATTTATTATATTGATAGGGTGTAAATTTACTCTGGATTAGCATAATTTAATGTAAAAAAGCTTATTTACATTGATTTTGTATTTTTTACGTGATACGTGAATAACCAGACAGACAAAAATTCCAAAAATGGTGGAAATCGATTCTTTAGTTCTGTTAGTTAGAAATCGCGAAATCCAAAGACTTTATCAAAATAAATAAATTGGTTAAAATGCTGAAAATGCTTGATTTTAATGATTTTTGTTTTCCTTGTAATGTTGTTCTTTGTAAAATTAAAATTAAAAAAATAAAGAACTTAATGACCATTTTGATTGACTATTATGCCATATAGAACTTAACTTCTTTTATTGAAATTTATTTAAAGAACAATGTCAGTTGGGTCGCAGTTAATGGACCCAACTGACATAAAAAATTGAAGACATGACACAAAAAACAAAAAAAGTTATCGATAATTTTTTTTTTATTAAAATTAATAGCTTTCCGCTGTCTACACTGCTGAGGAAACTTGGTATTAAACACACTCCGTTCTCCACTTTTTTACGTTCCACGCGTTCTTCAATTTTTGAGATATTGCATATTGAGTGAATTAATTCCGCACTTCGTCGCGTTTACCGACAGATACTATGCCGCTGCGCCATAACGGCTTAAATTCAGCTAGATAAACTCGTCACTATGGTATTTTGTACCATGTGTATAACTTAAGGACATGTATATTTCATATTTACCTACTATAATAATGTTACAGAGCGTAGTTATCGATTGTAACTATAGATGGGTGTCTTATAAAAGAACTACGTGTCTTATAAAACTACAAAGTAGTTTATAATCATTTTAAATTTTACCTGAATTTTGTTATTTATATACCTACATAATAATGTTATTCGTTAACAATAGCTAAAATATTTATTCCAAATCGAAATGAGAAAGACTCATAAGCTTACTTAAAATGACATAATATATAAATTTTTACATTACTATCGTAGTTCCAAAACAAAATAGGGACTAAATTAAATCTATAAATAATCAAACTTTCAGATACTTACATTTGCTTATATAAAACAAGAAAGTTAGCGAACAATATAAAAGTAATGGGCTAGAGTGAAACGGAATATGGCATAAACATTGGTGCAAGAGAGACGAAGCAATTCAAATTGAGGGTACATATTTCTACCTAGCTAACAAATAGCTAGTTAAGAAAATATGGATATGGCTTTATATAGTTTTTGTTTGTATTATTTAATTAATTATTTCAAACATTCATATAAACATATTCCCAATTCATTTATACTTTTATGGCATATGGATGATTACATTATTTTCAATTACTCAATAAATCATGAAAATCGTACATGGATTCCTTGTGACTTGTGAATTTATAAATGACATTAAAAAATCATTTTGTAATTTTTATTCAATTTGAATTTACTATTTATATTATAAATATATAAATTAAAACATTTAAAATTTATCATTGCGTTCAAAGTTTTATTATTCTAATGTATTTTCTTTTGAAAAATGGTATTTCCATGTTATGATTATTGAACAAAAAGTAAAAAAGTTGAAGAGAGCTGCAGGAGCAACTTCACAAACTGGTATTTATAAATACTGTTTAAATATAATAAAGTTTGTGCTATAATATAGGTTGCATAAGCACAATTAAAATACTAATAGTTTTTGATTATTTTTTAAGTGAATTATCAAGAACTATTAAGGTTTGTTGTTGATTTTTATTTAAATTATATGTGAAGTATAAAAAAACCGATATTAAATATCTCTGTATCCCGTATTCAGAAAAGGAGGAAGAAATAATTTAATGTCAAGACGCTCCGTTCTTCATATTTTGCCAGAATTTGAAATATTGTCGCTTGAATGGTGGATTTCAAGGACGCGCTTTTTCTTACCAGAGCGAGAAATTTAAAATAACTCTTTCCCCGAGTTCGAATCGAACCCACAAATATTGCTTTTAAAGTAGTGTGAGACAACGTCGTCACCACGATGACTTCAAAATTATCTCAAATATAAAAAAATATAAGAATAGCAAATGTTATCTTTATATTTTAATCTCTTAGATGTACATACATAGGTGCGTGAGCTGGTAGGTCTTACAAATTTAAATATTAAGAGTGGAACGCCATCTGCCTTTCCTTCCAGATATGACATAGCGCGAGGCGCTGCTAATATACAAAAAGCTTTGGAAAGCTTATTTAGAATGTCCATAGATGGAAGTAGTAGTCTATTCTGAAGAACAGAACATAAAATCATTGATCGCTTGAGCTTTTTACTACTTTCATATTGACTTTTCATATATTTGTTTTATTTTTAAAGTGCATTGTATTAGAACCATCGCGTTTTCTTTAGAATTCACAACAACTATGTTTTAACCCAAATATTCGATTTTTGTCATAATTAAAAGATTTAAATACTATTAATATTTACATAACTATTTATAAATTATTTTCTACTCGTAATTGTGTTTGGTTATTAGAACCAAAAATAACTTCAATCCATAATTGTTTATTATATATTATATAAACCTTTCTATATAAGTGACTTCATAAAGATTTTATAGTTAAATTAAACGAAAGAATACATAAATTAAAAATTACTACAAAATGTTTGCTGTCATTGTGGGTGAATAAATAATAATACTATGATTAAAAATGCTTAAATAGTTTTATCTTACTTTTATTAATCAAATAATATAACATAAATGATGTTTATATATCAGAGTTACTACTTCAATGTTTACATAAACGTAGCTATGTATGTAATTGTATTGATTTTAATTCATCTTTACTCCCAAATATTTCTTGTAGTTTCAAAAATATTAATTATTTTTCGCGTGACATAATAAACACAGTGAGGAATTTGTAGTATTTTATTTAAAAATGTTTGCACAGGTTGTACAAGCAGCTAGATCCTAGCTTGTGTTCGGTAAATCATATAGAGTCAAAGAAAAAAATATATAATTGACATTGCATTATATACTGAACCGTTATAAACCATGGACAACTTTAGAAACAGTACACTTATCACCAGTTTATTCAAATATGTATCACTATTGCTATTAACTTTAAATAAATAAGGAGCTATAACTACAACCTCATTATACAGAAAAGGGCGGTACGAATTAATGTAACCGTTTATTAAATTTATCAATATTAATAACAATTACAATAGCCACGAAACTTTCGTACCAACCTTGATCTGGGTTTTAATTATTATTATTAATCTACCAGCACTTTTTGTATCAAAAGTTATAAAAGATTCTACAATATGCTTTACCGTTAGCTACATTGTAAATTTCTTTCCAAAACAATTTCACTTTCGGCCACTATTACTTATCAAGTGCTAGTATTATACTTTCACAAATTAAAGAAAACAAGATCAATACATATATGTCGTTTTCCGTAAAATGTGATAGAAAGGAAAAATGTCGGCCGAGGCTTAGTCGCAATTCGACGCATCGACCGATATTTTTCAGTATCATGTAAAGGGCCTGGGTTTACTCCTAAATTATAATAAGTAGTCACTGGTCTCAAAACATGGCTTAAGTACTATACATCTAAAATATATAAATTATTACAAATTAAGTAAGGCATTTACAACGTCTGAAATTCTTAAACTTCTTTATGTTTACACGATGTTAGAGCTTACATATAATATAACATCGTATAAACGTAGAGAATTGACTAAACTTATACGGGTAAAAATATTGTTTATTATATTATGTAAAATGGTCAAGATTTCGGCGATCTAATTTGACCTACGCAGCTTGGAGTGTATAGTTCGTATACCTACGTTATAGTAGATATGTTAAGAGATGTCACAGCTTTCTTAGGTCATATTATAAAAATTTTAAATTTAGAACATTTTCATCATAAGGACATATTAATTAGTCATATAGCTTAGCACTACCGTTTGGCACTGACTTTTTCTTCAAAAAAAAAGTAAATAAAAATTTTATATCAAAAATGAACATGACAATTCGAAAATTATTAAATAACTATAACGTTTTAATCACAGTCATGGTTGTTGATAGATTGTTATTGCAATATATTAGTTGCGCGTGCCAC
Source organism: Dione juno (assembly GCA_037127375.1). Classification (NCBI taxonomy): domain Eukaryota; kingdom Metazoa; phylum Arthropoda; class Insecta; order Lepidoptera; family Nymphalidae; genus Dione; species Dione juno. The sequence goes on along the minus strand of JAXRJS010000041.1, from coordinate 6,628,247 downwards.
GACAATGGGAAAAATAAAATGAATAATTATAGCGATTACTACATATGACACGAAAACTTAAACTAAATCATCGCGAAATTTGAGCATTATTCTTGTGCATAGAAAATACATGAAATTGATTATCACTAAGATGTTAACATTCGTGATGATGTACTTCATGCTGTCAAATACACCTGGTAGGTGTTTCACCTTCGCCTCTTCGCAGAAACAGCTGCTGCAATCATTTGTCTCAACATAGGTTCCGGTGTACAGGCTTTAGGATCACATTTCATTTGACCATCTCCGCCACATCTGAAACGATTACAGTTCGTTAATTTACTTTTTTACGGAATTTTAAAGATTTAAAAAAAAAAACGAAAATTGGCTGACTGTGTCTACTTTACGGTAAGCGTAGCGTAGCAGTTACCTACGGAGTGGAAATTAATCATTTCATAGTATAAATCGTTTGTAAAGAGATAATCACACAATGTGCGGTGACCACTTCTTACTTATTAGGGTTTAATATTTCTTCATAATAAGTAAATAAAATATTGATTTCTTGTAAAGTTCTACAAAAAAATTAAAGGTTCATAATAAACTACAATTTGTATACTAAGTATTAACTAGGTAACATATTCTTACAAGATAATATGTGTTACAAATAATCTCTCGTACATAATAAGTAAAGAATTAATTAGACCTTATCAGATATGACTTATTTATTGGTTTAATATTCGAGGTAATATTGATTTAAGGTTTCATTGTTTTTTCTTTTCTGGATTTGGTAAGATAAGATGCAGTGGATAGTTTCACCATCTATCTACTACGTAATATCACTAAAAAGGGCGGATCGTGGACGGAAGTCTCTTAACATTTAGACGTTGCTGCCTTCTCAGAAAAATATGGAAGCCGCGTGAGGATAAAAAATGTACTTACGTGCAATGCAAACATGGCCCTGAAGATGCTCGGACAACTTCTCCAACTTTATAGGTGTGACCTTTTATTTGACATCCTCTTCGTTGAGCTGCACCCTTATAAGCATGAGGAAGGAAATGTGGTGGTAAAGTTGTAGTCGTAGTAGTAGTAGTAGTAGTCATATTGAGAGTAGTTGCCATGGAAACAGGACATTCATAGCGTGGGCAACAGAAGCCTTGGATTGGTTCTTCGTGACAGCCATGTATAGGTGGCGGGCAACTTTGTTGTAAACAAATAATGTCGCTTCTAAAGCAGAAGCAGAAGTCACAAGGATCATCTCTAGGTATTTGTTGTGCTGAAACATATACTTTGCCTCCATAACGGCAAGTTCCTGGTCCAAAAGCTTGATCTTCTTCTACATAATCTGGTTCTTGACCATAACCGCCGGTTCCACTTGGTGGGAAATCTGGAGAAGAATTGTCTTCAACGGGTTCTTCACTAAATATCGGTTTAGAAAGTTCAGGTATTGGAGATGATGTGCTGGTACTGCTCAATTTTTCATCAGATACTTTGTCAATAGGAGTATCCGTCTGTGCTTCTCCAAATTTATCAGAAGTTACAGGTTGTGGTAATTTTTCTGTCACATCTATTTCTGCACCCATGACGGATTGTGTTTGATCCTGTTTTATAGGATTTTCGGAGCTTAATGATATATCTCTCTCGGTTGAAGTTGCGGAACTAATAGGAATTTGTATAGGTTGTTCAGTTGTATTTGATTCCTGTTCATTCATTGTTTGTTGAGATGAAGATAATACTAATTCTTCTGTTGGTGTAGTTGGAATATGACGTATCGGCTCATCTGTAAATGTAGATATTAAAGATTGGCTATCAGTACTTACTACTGTCTCGTTATCAAGTTTTATTGGGGTTACAGTACCATCTACATTTTGCCCTGAAACATGTTTGATGGGAGTTTCTGGCTTTTCTTTGTGTTCAAAATCAAGCGGTAACGTTTCAGTAGGCTTAGCTTGTTCTTCATTATCTCCTATGTCACCTCGTTCTGGTTCTTGTGGTACATAATTAATTTCCGTAGATATTTCCGAAATTGGAAGACCTGTAGAAGACTCATGTACGAAAGAATGCGTATGCTCTTCCAATTCAACTGAGAAAGGTGTTGTTTCACTGTATGTAGATTCTAGGTGTGTTACTTCTTTGTCATTTTTATGTTCCTCGGTAGATATGGGAACATTTGTGTCCAAATCTGATATATCTTCTTTAACATTTTCAGTTGTCGCCTCATATAATTCTTTTTGAGTTAATATTGGTTCTGTTGGTATGCTTAAATCTGAAGGCGATAAGGTATTATCTTTTCCAGGATGTATATCTTCATTAATTGGCGCAGGTGAAGTTAGATTATCACTCTCGGGTACTTCGGTGCCTATCTGTGTTACATCTTCTATTTCGCTAGAAATGACTTCCGGAGACTTTTCCATAGTGTCTTTGTTAAGATCTGCACTTGTTATATATTCGTTTTGAAGAGATGTTGTGGTGACTTCATATATATCTGTTTCGATTTTATCAGGTAATTCAGTACTTATATCCAATGAATCACTTGGTTCGTTTTCTGTTACCAAATTATTAGTCTTTTCTGTAGTGTTTTCATCGGAAATAGGCTTAAGTGTTTCTTTTTCTTCTGGTACAATTTCTAATACTGAAGGGGTTGAAGATACTGTTTCTGATACATATATTTCAGTAGTTACACGTTCTGATTCAGTAATTTCAGATTGTTTTAAATCTGTTTTTTCTGTTGATTTTTCTGGGTGCATAGTACTCATTGGCACATTAACCAGAAGTTCATCAGGTAAAGAGATCATTGATAATTCTGTAGTGATATCTGTATGAACTCCTTCTGAAGATTTTTCTTTTTCATATACTTCTGTCACAGAATCAGTTTCAGTATCAGTCTCATAAGTAAATTGTTCTTGGGGTTTAGTCGATATAAAGTGAGTTACCTTTAATTCTTGGTCATTTTCGGAATCAATAATGCTTGCAGAAACTGTAGTTACTTCTGGGTGAGTCAATTCAGTATCTTGTACAAATACAGGGACATGATGTTCTAATGGCGATTCAGGACGTTTTTCGTCTAGTATAATAGATTCAGTGACAGGTTTCTTTTCTTCTTCATATAATATTTCATCTTCACTCTTAGAGGAAGCAAATATATTTTCAGTAATTGATTCAGTTTGTTGAGAAAATGAAATAATATCAGTAGGTGTAACATTTTCTCTATTACTTTGTTGTTCTACAGGTTGTGTAACTTTATTTTCTTCCACGTCCATTTCTTGTAGAGGTGATGAGCTTGTTGCATAAGAATGTTCTGTGGGAACCTTCTCTGGATTTTCTGAAGTTAGACTACCATCAGGGGTAATTTCTTTTTGTGTTTCAGGGATTTTATAATGATCTACATTTTCTGGAGTTTCAGAAGCTTGTTCTTGAGTGATTGTGGTAAATAATACTTCATTAAAAGATATTTTAGTTGTTGTTTCTGTTTCCTTTTCAAGTTCATCAGATGCTTTAGTGTAAGGAATATTTGTAACAGGAGCATGTGGTGCGTCTGTATTAACGTTATCTTTTTCTGATGTCAATAAGGTAGTTTCATCAAATTTATCCCCTCTTTCAGGAATAAGTGAATCATCAACATTTGTTGGATGCTCTGGTGATTTTGTTTCTTGATCTTGAGAAGTTACAACGCTAGCCGTTGTTGTAAGTTTTTCTGTTTCTGTAATTTCAGGTTTGTCAGGGTTATTTTCTTCTTGTTTTTCTTCAATATCTTTTTCTTTTGTTAATTCTGCTGTTGGCACAGGAATTTGTTCAGTACTAGCCTCTGTTTGAATAGATTCATAAGTAGTATGTGATGGATAAAGTTCTTCTGACAAAGATTTTTCTGTGGTTGATATAGAAGTCTTCTCATCATCAAGTGTCTGTAATTTGTTTGAATCAGAAATTTGATTTTGTACTTTTTCTGTTAAATCATTTGGACTAATTGTGGGTTTTTCTATTTCTTTTGTATCACCTAAATAAACAAAGGATGTAGATGACTCAATTTCTTTTTCAGTATTACTTTGGTCTAAAGTTATAAACGATGTAGACGATTCAATTTTTTCCTCAATGTTCGTTTGATCAACATATGGTTTCAATGTAGATTTTTCAGATAAATCTTCAGCACCAGTTGATTTGTGTTCTTCTTCATCATTTATGCTCTTAGATGTAGTGCCTGTATGGATCTCTACGTCTTCAATGGCAACAGTGTTTAACTCTGGACTTTCAGTTGAAAATTTGTGAATATTTTGATCTTTTTCAGTTAACAATTCATCTGCCTTTAATACTTCTTGAATAATATCAAATTGTGCAGTTGTCAACTTATTTTCGGGAATTTCAGTGACTTCATGTTTTGGTTTGTTATCAAAACTATCAGGAACAATAGTCTGAATTTCATTTTGAATATTCTCATTTTGAGGGCTTGTGGACGATTCTTGGATAGTCCAAATATCTCTTAATGTGGTACTTTCATCATGAATCTTTGGTTGTTTGTCGTCACCATTCTCTAATATGTCACTATTTGTAGATTTTTCGACGTGTTGAACAACATTCAACGTGTACTTTGGAATAGATTCCGTAGTTAAAATCTCCGTATCTTCAGTAAATTGTTTATAATCTTTTATTGTTAATAAATCTATGGATTGCGTGCTTAGAGTATTCAACTCCTTTTCAGTATCTTTTGGTTTGCCTTCTTCAATTTCATCTGTCATATCCGGCACTGGTCTTGAACTGGTTATAATGGGTTCTGTTGAAGCCAATGAATCTTTAGGCATTTCTGTAACCATAGTTTGCTTTATTCCTTCATTATCTTCTTCAGAAAAGTCTGTATTAGGGTCTTGTTTCTTAGAGTTGTCAGATTCGTCTGCTTTTGTTATTTCCCTATCTGGTACTTCAGAAGTTATACCTGATTGTTCAACGGATAGATGTGGTATTTTGGTAAACTCTTCTTCCAAATCTGGATCTGTTAATTTTCCATCTCCATTAAGGGTAGTCTCTGGCTTATCTGTATGAGAAACAGTGTTTTCTGTAACGACTTGTGAGTCCTTTTCTTCTTGTAAAGGTGTTGTGTAATCTAAGCCACCTGAAGGTTTATTTTCATCTCCAATATCAGGACGAATGCTTTCTGAGTTTTGAGTAGTTGAATATCCTGTAATTTCCTTATATTGTGTATTTTCTTCAGTTATATCATAATAAGACTTCGTTGTCATTTCATCTTTAAATGTATTCGAATTTGACACTTTACCAATTTCGCTAACTCGAACAATATCATTACTACTTGTTACATCTGGTTGGTCGGTAATAAGCTGTAAATCAGTGGTTAATCTATCAGTCATTATCTCAGGCTTGTCAGTTATAAATTGTTGTTCAGTGCCTAATTTATCAGGTATTCCAGAGGTAACAATTTCATGCGAGTTGCCCAGATCGATTTGTTCTGTCATTTCATTTTGTAAGCCGACGGGTTCAGTTGTTTCTGCATTTGTGATAATATTCATTTGTTCGTGTATATTTCTGTTAGTACTTGTTTCTTCTAATACTTGTGTAGTATGGAATACTTCAAAACTATCTTTTTCTACATTTGTAATTGGTGCCTCATGATGCGATTCACTGACAAATTCTGAATCAGGTAAATCTGTTGTAATTGCTATACTGTCATGAATCTCTTTTATTTTATCAATTTCTTCTGTAGGAATAGTAGTAGATTGTGATAAATCTTTTTCTCCTTCTTCAGACACATAAGTTTTATCAGTTTGAGTAATATCTGAAGTTTCAGGTAGATCAGTAGGCTTATAATCTGTTGAGGATTGAGTGCTGTGAATAGGTGTTGATAATTCAAGTTCTGTTATTTCAGGCGCCTTTGTAACTTCATGATATTCTGAAGTAGGTATTACAGTATTTATTCCATCAGAAATAGCTTTATGAATATCTGAGTCCTTATCATCACTTATTATACTTTCTGTTGTAAGTGAATCAAACTCGTCCACTGGTAGTTCAGTGTAAATCGGTTCTTTTTCAGTAGCTGATTTTTCTTTCTCAGATATCAGTCCAATATTCATTTTTTCTGTAACTTCATCTATATTTGTTTTTTGTGATTCTTCCGCTGTAACAATAGTATACTGCTCTTCTATTGGTTTTATGTCTTCTATTTCATCAGATGTAGTTTGTGATGTAGGGAGCCTGGTATATTCAGATTCACTTACGACATTAATTAGCTGATCAGTAACTTCTTCTGGTTCTGTAGTTACTGCATTGTCAATTATTTCTGTTTGATTCATAATATCTTGTGAAGCTTGATCGTTTTTCTCTTTTTCAATAACTGCCACATTAGATGTACTTTCTATATCAGAAATGGACTCTTCCGTGACGGCATTTGGTGAGAAATTTACGTCACTCTTAGTAGTAAGTGCTACATCAATAGATGTCTTACATTCATCACCTGAACAATCTAAAGGTTTTTTGTTTTCTTGTTTCGGTTCGTCTTTTCTTCGACAAATTTCATTTGTACATTCTTCCTGTAACGTGTCTTCAGCCGCTGGACATCCTTCTTTATCATTACAAATGCTTGAATCTTTTACCTGTAACTCCTTCTCAGCATTGTAGTCTACATTGATGGGTTCTTCACTGGAATCCTTATAACAATTTTCTCCTTCACAAGCTACAGGAGAAACTATACATTTACCATTGGAACAATCTTCAAGTTTAGGTGGCACTGTTACTGAACCTTCAGCACAATCTTTAGATTCACAGAGTGACACTTCGGGTTTTGTAGATTTATCAATACAGTCGTCAGATAAACATGGTTTTGCTGGAATTGAAGGATATTTCTCATCTTTTTCTGGTCCACAATTACCACTATCATCGCATTCGACTGTTTCAATAGGCTTGGGACTTTCTGTTCCAGACATTTGACTGTGCGACTGTGGTGGTATAGTTTCTTTAGCACTGCAAACATACGTAGGACAGCAAGAATCAGGAGAATCATATATAGGTTGGCAGTCATTCATATTTTCTATATATTCAGGAGGTGGACTGCAAATTATAGGATCACATTTGATAATACTGCTCACACATTTGCAACTTGTATGACAATTATTAGATCTAGGTACGTTTGAGTTGTTACTGTAGGTAATACCATTGAGTAGACAGTCTCCTTCACCAGGAATTCTTGCTGGTTTAATATTATCGTCACTATTATCATTTATTTCATTATAAACTGAATTAATGGTTGTAGTTTGTACTTCAGATAAAATAATATTTTCTTGTGTTATATGTGATGAAGTTGTAGGTGCTACTTTAATGGTAGTAGTCTCTGATAAAATTTTATCTTCAGATTGTTTTTCTGTATAAACAGACTCAGTCTGTGAATCAAATATATCATCTCTATGTTTAGTTGTATCAATGTAGTCTGAAATATATTTTGTAGATTCTGTCGTAGCTTTTTTATCATATACTGATTCTGTTATGAATTCGTCAGCACCAGTAAACTCTGGTTCCTTGTAAGGGGCTTCTTCGGTTAGGCCGTCAAATGATGCTGTCACCTTATTTTCTTCTTCATGTAACATAGTATCAGAATCAACATTTTTGTCTTCTTTTCTAAATACTGACTCAGTAGTAAATATTTCTTCTTTTTTAGAAACAAATTGGTCAATATTTTGACCCTCATCAGAGGCGGTTGTCTCCATTTCTGTAGCCGTATATAATAATTCTGAACTTGGTTCTGTTGTAAATGATGATATATTTTGTTCAGGTATTTCAGAACTAGTCTTATCTGCATCTACATTGTAATCTTTATTGGGGATATCATTTTCTTCTTTTCCTGATTCTGTAGTTTGACTTGCCGGAATATCTTGATATGTGGTGGTAGCTAATATTTTATCATCTTCATTAAATGGTTTCGCATTAACCGAAGAATCATCGATATCAATAGGGGTGCTAATAATATATTCATCTCCACTACCCTCTACATCTGTTTCTATTGTACCCATATCCTTAAACGGTTCATCTGGTTCGTTACGATATCCACTACCTTCAATACCCACTCTTCTCGGAGGCATTGTACTTTGATCAATGTTATCTGTTGTAAGATCAACATTCTGTTCATCTCCTTCACAAATATAAGTGTCTGGGCAACATTGACCAGAGCGCAGAGGTAGTGCTGTACAATTTTTGCCTTCATTTTCCATAGGCGTTCCGCATCCTTGAACCACACAAACAATATCACCTTTCATACAATAGCAATGTTCACAAGCTTTCTCAGTTTTTATATGGGCACCATCTGGAAATACTTGATCTTCATGGACACAGTCTTGAGAGGCTTGTGTTACAGGTATCATAGTCGTTGTTGTTGTTAAAAGGAACCCTGGCGTTGGTCGAACAGTCGTCGTCATGTCATCCAAAAGAGGAATCTCATCCTCTGGGTGATCTGAGGACAAGACAGAAAAATTTAAGTAATATATGTAAAAGATATATAATATTAAATAAAACTATACATGAAATGTATTTTACCACAGGAATATCGAACAGGGCAACAGACGTCTTTATGATAAATTGGAGTACAGCCATCTACGTGTAATGTACATTCTTGCATTACGCAGGTTGTCATGTTACGTATGCAGTAACAATGTTCACACGGTTTATTGGGTGTCGATGGTACTTTGGAGCCCTCAGAAATATATTTTCCATTTATGCTGCATCCATATTTATCAGGTTTGCCAAGGCCAGTTGCTCCATATTCAGCAGGTGACGAAGTCGATGTGGATGTGAGCAGGTCAACTGGAACTATTTAAAAAAAACAGGTTCAATATATTTGAATATCATATTATTGTCTTACGTTCAAACAATTATAAACAATAAAGACTGAATAATATTATTGATGAGTAAGATTATTGGAGTATTTATCAAAATAACATTAGTAACGATCAATTGGCTTCTGATACTGAATGTTTAATATTATATACTCTACCGTCAGGGCAGGTCACTATAGGACAGCACTGGTCCGCTCTTTTTTCCACTGTGCAATCTTGACCAATGGGCTTAGTGAACGGGCATACTCTCAAATAGCACATAAGCATCCGGTTGTGGCAAGTGCAGTTAAGGCAGGGCTCGTTTGTCATTATTCGGTCACCTTCACCATAATGCTGAAAGTTGTAATAGCATCCTTCCGTGTGACCTGAAAATAGAGTTTAAATTTAGTTAGTATTTTAAAGTAGATAATTCTCTAAATTTTAACGCAACTATAAATATCTACATGAGGTCATATTGGAATTTTTAGTTCAAGTTCAGTTCAATTTCTTGGTAAGTTTGCAAATTTTCATGTGTTTCTAAAGGTAATAATTGGGCTGATTGATATTTAAATGTAAGCAAAATTATTGTAATGTACTTACCATCAACCAATTCTAACGCAGTATGGTCGGTAGCTGTCGGTGCTGAAATGATAAAAAGTAAAATATGTTGTAGTATAGAATATATATTTATGATTTCAAAGAGAAACTTGCCATTTATAAAAATGTTATCTTGTTTTAAATCATATTAAATTCCTGGTATTATTCAAAGAGAAATGAAATGAAAATGTTAATATTTATGTTTTAGTCTATAATAAACATAAATCGCTTTATTATATAAATATAACGAGCACTGTCAGTATATTTTACTACTCTGTTTATGGGTGGACTTATTAAGCGCAAGCGAGACTGGGTATTAGCTGCAAATCACACGAGCCTTGCAATCGGTCATCGTCATAAGTCATTTTACATATCCGTTTTACTACTTATAATTACTGCAGGCGGTCGGCGGAGCGACAAAGCTGTAATTAAACTAACGGAGAACGTCGTTAACGTCGGAACTGCAGCTTTGCCGTTGATTCGATCCGAGGGCATAACTCGTAATGTTGTAGTATGTAATCGATTTTCGGATATAATGCTGGAACTTGAGACAGTGCCGTTAGCTTCGTGGCAACTACGCCTATTATATTAGTTTATATTATATTGGAAATAGATATAACGGTTAGTAATCGCAAGATTGTGGTATTGTAGGTATAAGTATTATATACTTTTTATATAAAAAATACTTAAGTTCAATAAATATTGTAACTTTAAATGTAATAAAGTGTAGTCAGTGTGTGTATTGTTAAATAGTGAGAAATCTAGACAGCATAAAAGGTCCGTTAGAACACAGTTCACTGTGCTGTATCATCGCGCCGTTGCATTGCGGCCGAAGCACAGGACGCGGACCGACTACTCTTGCAAAGCTCGACGAACTAACGGTTGTCGAGAATGCTGTCAATTTCTTTTTGGATGTTACTGTTTTGCATATTTACGAAATACTAATATTTAAACTATTTATAAATAATTCGCTTTCTATATTTATGTATACGATTCGTTATTTATAATTTATATCTGACATCCTATAACAAGGGTGAAAGGGCATAATATCCAAACAAAAAAATCGTAACAAGTGTACATTAAAATCTCTTTAGATTACACTTGACAAATACCAGATAACAAATGACCAGATAAATACTTATGCAAAACCGTGCATTTAGAATCATGTTCCAAAGTAATCGAATTGAAGAGACAACATGAATTTCAAATTTGCACTACATTAGTATGGATTGATGTTTCAATGAATGAATATAGTCGTGGTCGCCATGCGTGATGAAGTTCACACGGGTAGACCTAAACATTGTAGGCCGCATTTGAATATACTTCCTATGTATAACATAAATTCAGTACGAATTCTTTGAAGTAACCGTGCTATGGATACTAAATCTGAGAAGACTAAAATAGCTTTATCTAACGACATGCATGGAGAACAGTTAGCTGACTTCGCGTTAGCTACCCAGGGCTTGGCCAATTAGTCGCTGCTGTTTATGGAGAACGTGACGCGAATTTTTTATAAACAATATTTGTTCCTAATTTTCTTCCATTTATTTTATAAAATATGTATTTATCTATCGTACAAAAACAAAACTCGTTCATTTAGGACTTTATTAAAATTTTTAACATAGGTAAAATTGATAATTACGTGTTTTTAATTAACACAGACATTGCTGACTTCTTTCATGTTCACGAATACATCGTGAATACAGCAGAGTAGGCGAAGAGAAACGTTAAGACACTCAATTCTCTATTTTCCGCCCAATTTTCGAAACGTTGTATGTTGAGTACCGTAACTCAAAGCCAAAAGCCAAAATAAAAATCGCTTACAGTCTGACACCGTCGTGGCGCAGCGGCACAACGTTTAAAGCTAATAATTCCTTGAATATATAAATAACAAACTTTTACTCTATCCTACATGATCACTACTAAAGTTACAAAAAAATAACCGTATGTCTGTATACAAAGCAGAATCTATCACCATTAATAATAACATTAAACATACTCGTAGCTAATAGAAATTATCTATAATAGCTAGTAGGATAGGAGGTTAGTGTTCTGACTACTGCGAGTAAATCAGCGGTGCAAAGAAGCAAAAAGTTATGTGATCAAATTTGTTAACCATCATTCATAAAGTATGAATTACAAAATAAAATGTCAACCTGCTGTAGAGCACGCGAAGCACGCGGCTAGCGCGAGAAGCGCCGCCGCCGCGCGCCTCCTATCCATCTGCCGTCACCCGTCTGTAACAAAGAAAATAACAATAAGTAAATTACCTATATATATGCAGAAACATTTTAATAATATATAAAAAAAAACATTATAAATCAATGTTTGGTTGAGATCAGTGTTTAGTTAAGTTTAATTTATGTCTTGAACGCATAGCAATATAATAGCTTAAACTCTACTTCTAATATACATGATACCATCCATACAATCTAGTACCGTTATATTCTTATTCGGATATGTCCGATAGTCTCAAATATACGAGGCTCTAAATAAAGATTATGGTTACAGCCCATCGTAATTTAACATTTTCTATAAAGGTATCCGATCAAAGCTGTCCGATTAAAGCATTCTTTACTTTTTATTATATGACTAGTTCTATTTATATGGTCTGAACACGTCATATTTAAATTATCGTTTTTATTCCAATTTTACATATTATGTATAGATAGTTTAACTCATGATATACATTTTACTTTATACAAGACCAAAGCAATAAAATTCTTTCGATGGCATTTAGTAAAATAAGCGTACTGAAAAATGTTGAAGGATTACTCAAAAGTAGTCCAAACTACATTATAAATTTAGCTTATTAAGCTAACTTATATAAAAACAAAATATTTTGAGTAAAGTACGAAAGGGAAAACTTTTGTTTTAATAAGAGGGCTAGTACATTATAGGGGGCTTGTAAGAATACTCTAGAAAATTTTGAGAGTTCTTCGTTTGCAATGTTTGTGGTGAGACGTAATAAAAAGAAGAAAGGGGCGATATTCGAGCGGGAATATATGGTGTAGAGGGAGGGATTCGCTGGGTATTCGTCAGCTGCAAACGGTTTGGCCAATAAGATATTTTAACGAACACCGGATACATGCATTGATCTTTATGATCTGCTTTTGTTTTGTGTTACATCACACCAAATATTGTTTGCTAATTCATCATAATTAAGTAGTTAAGTTATTTAATTTTGTACCTAATTAGTTTCATACCTAAAGATATTTCAAAACATTATTTGCATTCTTTTACTATAACAAGAATACCTGTTGACTTTTATTATAAAGTTTTGTTAGCTATCAAGTTATCTACGTACTATTTACGTACTTTGAAAAATTACTACTTGGAATTGTTCTTAGGAACAGGCCTATAAACATGTAAGCTTATAGAATCATAAGGCATGATGAGTATTACGAATGCATGTTATAGCCGGTTGCGCAGTTACTTTCCAAGCAACTAACTTGTATTTATGGCTCGTACTTCAAGAGTCAATAACTACGGGGCAAATTATTGTTACTCCAGCTTCGTAGGTATACCCGAGTTACCGTGGGAACGCACCAATCCGCCCGCGGTTCTGCACACATACATATTTGTGTATATACATTTACCTAGCCTACCCGCGCTATGAATGTTCTAAGTATTCTTTACATATCCCATGCAATGAGTTACCTTTTAGAAAAATCTCACCTAAGATGAAGAATAAAAGGAAAATGTTCACTGTTTTCTGCTTTTACGTTCATTCCTTATTTTCTTTTCATTCTTTTATTTAAAAGACTTTTTTTTTACTTTTTCGTGGAAAAATAAAAAAAAATCGTTTTCCTCAAGAAACCTCTCAATACTAACTCAATTTAAGTTCATCTTAGATAAATAAAATGTCATTCTATTTGCAGATAGAGGGTCCCTCCGTCTAGACACACTTCGCAAGTCACTTTCCCAGGGAGGGTGAGGGCGCGGACGATACACCACTATCTATTTATTTACTTTGGTAAGAGTACCAAGTGTTCGAGAGAGGTTTATACAATGAAGCGTCAGAATTACACGATTTCGATCATTCCCCGCACCACTCAAATTTTACTTTCAGTTCGAGAAATCCTGCAATCCTATGCTTCGATATAATTTATACCGAAAGGGAGACATTTTTCTATTGTTTATTCATATCATAATTATAATAATGTTTTTGTAAATGAAGCAATCAAATTTAAAATAATATTTTTCATAAGTTCTATACTTTGTTCTTTCTAACACAATTAACTCAGAAATAGGAAATGAGAAATAGGTAAGCAATATAAGAACACAATGAAAGCTTTATCCCAGGCGTTATTTAGCGTACCGTTAAATTTGCTCGTGTAGCGTTAATATACCGTTATATTAATTTACCGAAAGTGAGAGGACGAAGACATTAAGTTCTCACAATAAATTTTAATTACTTAGTCGATTAATTGCGATAATAAATTTAAAGTATTTATAAGATATTTAAAAATGTCTACATTTGATGATATTAATTAAAAGTACCGTTTAAGTTTCCTTAGTTTTTTTACATATATAGTTCATATATAAATTGATATTAAAATGACATTGATTAAAAGCAGATTTGATGAGGTCGTAAAAAGTGATTGAATGAGATCGAAAGGGCATTGGGCGATCGGCGCCTAGGTCGGTGGCCGAAACGTGTCCGTACTCCACGCTATTGCCCAATACATAATTTCGGAACACTGCAACCGCAGCGAGCATTGACACCAATTTTGAACATGAACAACTGCTCCAATATGGAAGCATCAGTATTCATTAAGTATTATTTTTATTACTTTAACTGGTGTGTAATATTCTTCCGCGTATTTTCAAGGGCAAAATGATAAACGATGATGAAAAGTAAAGGCTATTTAAATATAATGACACCAAATACAAAAGTAAACGTAGGTAGGTATAAGGAAACGTGGGAGATAATAACGTCGCTTAAATATTTAAGGTCGATCAGTGAGAACTAAGGTGTCACATTGTAAAGCAACGGGCGTGTTCGTGCTACGTTGAAATATCCAGTGCGCGCGCTGCCGTTCGCACAATGCACTCACGTACGCAAGTCGCGATTATCAACCGTCGTAAATTACCAGTGATTAGCATAGGAGTCGTGGACTAGTGATGTCGTTGTTATTAAATTCGTATACACGACTCTACATCGTTATTAGGCGATAATTGTCGCTAGACTATAGCGGTCGATTAACGGCATGTTTCGTTACTTGGGCATAAGTAAATGGTTTTTAGCACCTCTCCAAATGCAAATATCAATTACGTTAATTACCTTTGACGATTTCTAGTTAATTGTTATGTCAATAAATTAACACCGCAATTGATTTACGAATTAAGAAATCTGTTATCTTTTTAAAAAGGACTGATCAGTATTAATATTTACATTTAATTATAATCTTGTTCATACTTTTATAAAAGGGAGTTCTATAAAAGAAATACAAAAATATATAGGGCAATCATAAGGAAGGAATTTTTTATGACAGGGTGAATCACCTAGGGAAATGGGTAAGATGAAAGCAAATATTAGTTTTCTTTGCTTCATATTCGTAGTTCGTTGACCCGTGCAAATTTTATGTCAAGAGTTACTCACTACTGCTGCGTGTCACTTTTTAAACTTTACTTTTGTACACTTTATCTATGAGGAACATCTGAGTTTGTCAATTGAAGCTTATCCGTGCAAAAAGTAACAAATAGTATGTTTTTTTCTTTTCTACTTTTGCAAAAAGCCGTATGAAGCAGTGACGTAGAGTATAATTTTTATAAAGGTAAGGTTTCATTTTTATAAAGACGACATTGAAAAAAAATAATTCAATATGCATAATATAAAACTTAAGTTTTGTTTACGAAGTTTATTTATCCAGCAAATATGTTATTGTTTCTATTGCATGAAATAAATTTGACTTATAGTGGGACTATTGTTAGTGAATAATAAAATATTATTTACTATTTATTAAGATTTACAAAAGGTAACCCGATGTGCACCGTGTTATATGGATACTTCGCCACTGGTACGCAAGTAGGTATATATTGGCTGTTGATAAGCCAGTCAGCACGCACGTAATACATATTCCGAATAATTTGGTTAAATCTGCACTAGACTTCTCTTCACCGTTATCTGAAGTTAGCATTCCATTCCGGTACTGAGGAATCATCTTATTTCCAAGTTATATCGTGATTTCGATATATCTTTACTTATATACGAGTATATATAACTCACTTGAATCCGCCAGAACATTAAAATTTCACTCGCACCATAACAAAATTTCCACTGATCAAGTACTTGCATTGAAAATTAAATCGGTGCTCGCATTTAATATGATTCTCATGAACTTGAGGATTTGCTCAAATTTACGACGCGTCTGTTACATTTATTGGGCGATTTATTTTATCACATTACCATAAGCTTACGTAATGAATTGTTTTAGCGCTGAGTTTGATGTAAAGTAAAATAAAAGTAAGTGCATTTTAGTCGCGCTAGCCAGAGGTGGTATGCGCCGTGTCTGTGTACTCGTAGAAGGTGGTGGTGTGTGTTGTTGCTAGGCTTAGTGAATTTGCGATTGAGCGGCCGCGCGGATCACACGCTGAGCGTTGCCCTGCGTGCCGAGCCTTACTGGCACGGCCGCGACGTAAGCGCCATGCTGCATGCCACATACAACTAACGACAATTTTCCTAATTTTACATACCAAAATGATGAATGATTACTATGTTTTCACCATTTCTTTATCCATCTTGAAAATTTTGATATCTCTTTTGTATATTGTTGTATTTAGACTATATTCAGAAGATGATATTTTATTCAAACTTATAAGCTTATAATTTTTGTATTAATTAGACTTTTATTATAATAACTAACCACCGTGATTTATTTTCGATGTAATATAAGCATACCTTTATAGTTGTTCTTATTATTACATCGCCGACTGACCCTCTCTGACCCAACTCTCGTGCACCCCTCGTTTATCGGTTCGCAAGTTCTTGTATGACTTATAACTGATGACCTTTAAATCTGATCCTTTTATTTGAAATAGAATAAACGTAATATTTATATGAGATATCTGTGAAGAAAATCCGAATAATATATACTTATAAAAAGTGACCTGTCAGGAAGTAAATGTGCCCGTGATGCCTGTTGACTAGCATTCGAAACCATAAATTAATGTTTCGTGTTGAGCAGTGTTTACGAGCACCTAGCCGATAGCTAACCGGCCGACCAGTCATTACCGGCCATATCTCTGTGTAAGAAATGAATGGCAAATACCTGCCTACAATCGAATGTCAGAACTAAGCTTTAAACGAACTGGCACAGGCACGTAGAAAATTTAACTTCACAAGCATTTTCCGTTAGCTGTTTTATTGCCTCAAACAGGGTTTACAAGCTGCGCAACATAGCTGAAGTTTGAATAACTCAAAATTCCCTATTGATTTTTGTTCCTATGATTATATTTGTACAAGCGCGACCGACCCACGTTACGAAAGCATAGGTGCTATAAATTGTTTCAATAAAAGTTTCATTCGAAGTAAAACATTCAATATATTTTTACATAAGTATGTACATTTAATTATATATTAAAATATTAATACTTTTAATGTATTTTTTACGCTTTGCTATCCATGGCACAAGGACAATAGAATACACAAGTGACATTTTTTTGCAAAAAAAAACTTAGATGAAAAAACTGGTTCTACGGCGGAACGATAAAGAAACTAGACATGAAATATTTATACCTTACATTATCATATTACACGGGAATCGTGGTCATAACTTTTAAAATTATGCACGTCTTTTACACTAAGAAACTGCACCAGAAAAATATACCTAATATATCTAGTGTACACTATACACATACAATAAACGTATAACTTTGATCTATACTTACATGGGTTTTATTACAGGCTTAACTATTCACCAGCGTTATTAGCAATAACGATCTCGTATTATATTTACAATACCTGCTCCGATCATTATTATCCAATGAAACTACTCGAGAGCTTATCATTACGAGCGCCTTAAATAAGCGCTATAAAAATTGTCTTTTAATTAAATTTTGATAAGCAATTACAAAAAGTGATCTCGTTTATTAAATCGTTTACGTTTTTAGTGTCCTATGGGTTTATTTGACTTCAGTAATATTATTTATATTATTCCAAGAGGATATCAAAACAACAAATTATTAGAACACTTTTGGTGTTTTCCGAAACTTGAGGACATGTCTGCCTCAAGCTGCGGTCAAGTTGTGCGTTCAACACCGACCCACATTTGAAGGATTGCAAGTAGCTGCCGAGAAATTTACCGCTAACATGCCATATAAACTGTATGAATTTTAGGTCGCTACAAGAATAATATGCTTGTACCGACATCTGCGCAAATATTGATTTAGTAAGTCGCAGCTACAATAGCGGCGGTTGGCCGCGCCCGCGCAACCTGTCTGGTGCTGAGGGCTATCGGCATGTCAAAATGGACTTTCTTTCCATCGACTATATCGAGCGGTAAATATTCATTAGTATTCATAGCTCATAACAGTTTGAGAATAAACATACGTTAATACCTTATATATTATATTTATTTCTTGAATTTTGTTCTCGTAATTATTTCAGATATCGATATATATATATATATATATATATATATATATATATATATATATATATATATATATATATATATATATATATATATATATATATATATATATATATATATATATATATATATATATATATATATATATATATATTTCGATAGTTTTCCGTTAAATTATAAAAGTTGTGGCTAGTAAAAATAATTATAGAAATATAGTCAATTTCGAGTAACAATCAGACGGACCTACATCTATAGCTTAACAGTATATAGTGTGCATTATATGTAACTGAAAACGTAAAACACAATATTTTTAAAATTAACAATAATTCAAAGCGGCTGACCTCAATAAACTCACAGAAAGAAGTTTTGCGTCTTCCGTAACGTTATTCACGTCAATATTAATATCCAATAATCATAAAAAGAGGGCCTGAGATCGGAAATTATCTTGTTATACACACTCCATTTATGAAATGAGTTGTATAAAAGGTATTTTTGTACCGTTACAAGATGCCATAATTAAAGAATTTTATGAACCTTAAACATGACCTACTTATTTACTCATTTTTTAATACAGAAGTATAACAAAAATATAATCACTATACATATTAAACATTGAAATTAAATACATTATATTAAAATAAAAAAAATATGGAAATGTTTTATTATTTTGCTTAGTCTATAGCAAAAATATAATGCAAATAGGATGCTCTCTAGCGCTGTTTCAATGATATTCTCTGTCTAAATATTAAATTAATCATATACATTGATTTTAAATTATTGTTGCGCTACGGCGAGTCCGGGTTCGCGAGGTTCCTTCTGCCTATTGTATGCGGGATACAGCGTGAAGCAAATTATATAAACATTTATTTTGCTACAGAAGTATTATAAAAAAAAGTATTAAGTGTATGCTTTTGCATTAAAATTATGTTTATTAAAAAAACACGATGTAAATAGCACGTCACCTTGAATCGTTACTACTGAAAACGCATTTAAATTAAGGAAATATCAAAACGTACGTTATATATATATATATATATATATATATATTTATATATATATATATGTGTGTATTAAAACACCGTAATAGGTGTTTTTTGAATTCTCAATATTCGTGATTAGTAGATCCACCATCAAAACACTAAGCGAACAATATGCATGTAATTATTATTATTACTTGTGAGAAAAAACAGGCATAAAAACGTTTATAAATTCTTTCAAGGTAAAGATGTTAACACGAAGCACATGCAAAAGCAATACAGTGAAGCGGCTCGAATACGGAAGTGCCATAAATTAGTATATCCAACTAACGATCGGCTTGGCTGGATTGATGTAATAAAGCCCCAGGCTGCTAGAGCCAGATTGCTATTAAGGATGCCGTAGACGCCAAGTATCCTAATGGATTCAATTTTATCTCGCTCCGAGTCACGCAAATATTAACACTGGCAGCCACATTTTCTCCTTCTGCTCACAAATATGTATGTATGACTGAATTAATGTTTACTTGATTATTTTCAAACACAAATTAATTAACGTTCTTTTTAAATGCTTATAAATTTGGCAGCTTAGAATTGAATTTTCTTTAGTTTTACTTCGCTGGACAGCGAGATGCCGCCGGTGCTGAGGTGGTGGGGTAACAGAGGTTCATGCTTTTTCAGCCACGGGACAATGACATCTTACGTTCCGCACGATAAAACAACTTGGTGATTTTATATTCAAATTAATCGTTCTTTTATAATTTCTTTTATCTTACACAAACGTGGGAGAAAATTAATTATTTAGAAAAGACACTTAAATTCTAATAAAAGGCTTAAATCAATGGAAAGATGTAGTTTGTAAATTGTGTAAATATTAAATTATATGTTTTAACAAGAATCAAATAAATTACAAAAGGTTTATTATGGGAACGTTTTGTAACTTCAATAACTTGTATATTTTAAAGCGTTACATAACGTTGTTTTTAAAAATGATACAAAATATAACACCGTTTTTGTTTATATACAAACAATGAATGTTCAGCGCTAAGTAGTCTCCTTATTCTCTCACGCCTTGCTCTCGACTCGGCGAGTGCGGTCCTAGACAAAGTTTGAAGTGAGTGCAACAGACACACTGCACCAACACAAAGTCGTATATATTGGTACAAATACTAATTGGTAAAAGACCTACGCAAACATTACGTGAGAATTTTCACTTGGTAAATGGTAAAGTGGACATATCTATTTGTTTAGTTATTTAGAGTGTGGGTGCCATGAGTCTGGACGCGAGAGCTCTTTAGTTAAGAAGTGAATTATATGTCGGATTCTACCAGAAACATTATAATATAAAATACATCCCAGTCATAAAATTTGCCTTTACATATTTACGCTTATAATAATAATAAGCTATACATGTATTTATAACTTTAAAGTATGGATTTGTGAAATCAACTTACTGCAAACGAGCTTTCTAGCTTTAAGTTTCGTCATAATATGTACTTTGCATAATTCGTTTCCAACACTTTTTATATGTTTTATAAAGTATTCTTCTTATGTTATATCGCGATTCTATAGTAAGTAAGCTATAAATATATTTATATATGTTAAATATAAGAATAAATACTCAAACTAATCAAAATATCGCACTTATGAAATAAAATAAAAATTGTATATTTATATAAGCCGGAGATTATAATTTAATATAATTTCAAATGCAAAATATCCGTTATTCAAACAGACTTGAATCGTTCTGTTCTGTTCTGTTTGTGCCAACCCCAAGACCGACACAACAGACAAAATATAAACTTGAAAACGTCCTTACACGTTCATAAATAACTTTCCCATCATACATTTATATTTTTACTAACTGTAAGTGTATAAATTAAATCACTGTTAATGTTTTATTGTGTGAATGTATTTTTACAAAATTAAATTAATCATCAGAAAGTAGTACTTGAATGAATTATCTTAACTGTAACATCATTCGCGAGAGTATTTGATAAAGTTCTTTCAATAGCCCCCCTGGCTATAACAAATTAACAATGCGATATTTGGCACAGTGACGTCAGTACTTTCACACAGTATAAAAATCTGATTGACAGGAAAGGAGATAATATTGTAATAAAATACTTAGACCAACAAAAAATTTGGGCTAAATAACATCATAACCTACATTCCGTTAGGTAGCACGGCGCTTTAAAGAGTAGTGAATGTGAATTTTAAACAGACTTCAAGTAGGGCCATATTTGTGTGTTTCTCTTTTATCGGTCATTGTGGCCAACATTGCCACTTGGCTATATTCTGATATTGATATTCATGTGGCGATCCGTTCCGAGGTTTCTTACGCACACGTTGCCAGAATCACCTTTATTGCCTTCCAACAGCCATGAAGTCCAAGAACTTTACTCCAACAATACTTTCAACAATAAATTATATTATACACATGATAATACACAGATTATCTATTAACTTAGTATCAGTTAATAGAGATGTAATTATTTATATAAATAAGTAAGATACCAATTACTTATAGATGACAAATCTTTTACTATTTAACTGCTTTTTTTTCAATTTGGATTCTACAATAAGTGGTTACTTGTATAGATGAAGGCGAATACTGACCCTCGTTGATAAATGTTTTTGAAATAAAATCACCATGAAATCAAAGTCACGTTTCAAAATTACGATATGTAAGTGAAACAGAAACGGTTTATGGGTTTTTTGCATCATTTTTGTAGCACCGTAACGGTTAAGCTCCTTGTCGCTTTGTACAGCGACTATCTCGAGTTAGATACTTGTTTATGTATTCTTTGAAAGATTAAAAAATAACTTTAGAAGTTATTATTTTGAAAATAAAAGTATTTCTTTTCCCTTATTAAAGTATTTATAAATTTTTTGTAGGTTCTTTAAATCTACAAAAATTTCATTTCCTTTTAGTAAAAACGAAGAACAAAACAGTTTAAGGTTTCTTTGAGATACTAGAGCTTCTTTTGTCCTTCTGAGAATGAAGATTGCGGTTTTTTTTTATATTTCTTAATATTTTTATATTTATAATGACATAATAATTATAGAAATAAGAATATTTAATTTGAATATAACTTATTTACGTAGCTTGAGAGGTCATTGACGTTAAGAGTCCCAGTTTCAGTACCCTGTAAGTTGCTATTTTCTTAGGAAAGGATGACGACGCGTAGCCTGAGTGCCGGCGACGCGCCGCGAACGCATTCTATCACGCGGAGATACAGCGTGCGCATATTGACGTGCCCTTTCATTAATACGAATTTGTGCATCGATTCAGAAATATTTCTTTAATAATCCCTGCGTAAAATTGTAAACCCTAGATCCATGAACAAGACGACATACAATTACAATTTTATCTGCTGAAACTAATCAATTACGATCAAAGTTAATAACCAATAAATAAATTAGATACTGTATAAACGATATTCTCCGTAAGTAATAAGAGTTGGTGCTCTTGGCCTTGCGTTTTTGTGATTACATAAAAAAACTTGTAAAACATCAGGGCCGTTAAGAAAATAGCGTCATTCGGCCACTTAGCTTCTGTCAACTAAGCGTAATTCCGTAGTCTAAAAACTGAATACTTAGGTAAAACAAAGAAATAGGAAGTTTTTAACCTTGTCATTCAAAATATTAAAGTATCTACAATGTATTTAATATTGCAAGTATTGCAAGTACTTTGCAATACCTACAAAAGTTTTCGATTTACTGGAGGACTGACTAACATAATTAGTCAGCATAATAATTATATAAAATTATTAACCTGAAATTATTTAACCGATTAACTAAGATTTAGGTAATTTTTTAACGACCTTAGTTTTAACTAGAATCGTTGTAAAGTGTAGTAAAAAAATCTTTCAAGATATTCAATCCATTTAAACATTAAGGGTCGCATACTTTTAATTATAAATTAAGCGTATGTTTTTTAAGTTTTCGATCCTATATCTCAAACTCTGTAATTGGAGATGAAAAAATATGAATATATGAATAAGTGAAACTGCGCCCTAAACTTATCTCAGGGGTAAGGGCTGGTACGCCGAAGGGCAACAATGGAACCTTCACCCCGCACTTGAACTCCGAGCTTTGCGCATTGAAGCGAGGCAAGCGTCGTTTCGCTTGGTGTCCAAGGCGTCTTAAACATTAAATCTGTTAGATGTTATATAATTACTTGCTCATATTATTTCATATGAAAGTGTTAACTAACATTATAACAACAAAATCTAAGCTTTTCTTAAAAAGCTCCTAAGACAATATCAATATTTTACCGCCTAGCGCTGGCCTATTACTATTAAACGAAATAGTATTTTTTAAATCAGTGACAAAAATATAAAACTATAATTATCAAATATAATACATACAATACTATAATTGACATTACACATTTAATATATTATGTAAATTTTCTTAAAAAAAAATATTATTAAAAATCATAATTAAATGATTTAAATTTTGATTAGATATGACAACATAATATTAAATCACTATTGACAAATTTATATGTATAAATAAAATAAAAAACGCCTTTGTAAGCATGAAGTTAAATACGCGGGGAGGAATAAAATTTGATTTCTAGAGTATCAAGCTTGTAATATTGTAAGGAAAACGCTAATCATTACAATAATTCTATCTATATCCTGTTAACTTTAAACAAACGATTAAGCTCATATTCGTAATGAAAAGAATAATTACTTAGTAGATATAATCTCAAACGATTGTATGGTGACTGTGAAATATCGAATTTGCCACGGTCGTTCTCAGCACGCGGTCTTTAGGTATCACGCGAAAATATGCTTGCTAATTTTGCTCTTATCGAAATAATATTAGTTTACAGAACAATACTGATTTTACAAATTGGTAAAATGTAAAAATTATATATTATTTTTATTGTAATTATGTATACTCGTAAAATTTTTATATAGATTTTTATTTTATATAAGCCTAAAAATATGTATAAATATAAACATATAATTTAAATGTTGTCATTACAAATTTATTTGAAATATGAAATTGAAATAATTTTGCACAATTTTATCGTTATAAAGCTATTTTGTGATAAAGAAACAATGGTTGACCTATAAAACGTATTTTAAATAAACAGTATAAAAACAATACTTTAACACTTTCCATATTGCTTAGCTTGTAAATAAGGAAAATTAATTCTCTTTTAAATAAAAACTTAATTAAAATTATATAAAACATAATTTTATAAGTAGTTACACACAAAAGCATAGATAGCTCCGAATGGTATTTTCATATGTATTAACAAGGAAATAGTCGTGTAGTGTACTATTATTAGAGATTATGATCTTTCAGTAAAAAATAAAATAAAATACAAATATATCATTTAATATAACAAAAAATTATAAACAATTAATATTGTTGTTTACAATAGACTTACCTCTCTTCTGAATGCAAAAAACCTGCGTACTCGTTCCGTAGGCAGTTCGAAGTCGGATACGAGATATTCGTTACAGTGTCTGTCACTGTCCAAGTATGAGTAAAGTAGAAGTAAACAGAAGGTGTTGTATATAAGGAGCGTGATGTCTACGGCACGGCCGGGCCGGCACTAACGCGTTACGCGAGACGGGCGCCCGCGCGACGCCGACCGCGGAGGCTTCGCAGCGCGAGCTTTCAGCGACACACGACCCGCACGCACTTGCACACTGCACTCGCCCTCGTCTACCCACGCGCTTCGATTCTTCTATCGTCTACTGTTTCGAGCGCCCGACACGACGCGCGTTTGAACTCTGCGCACTGTCCGCTTTAGCGTATAAATATGAAGCCCGGTGGCGGGGGCCGGCGCCGGACCACGACGCATCGCGAATCCAATCGACATAAATTGAAGATGCAGTCGGTGTCTTCCCAATTGATTTTATTTCTTATCTATCAGTTACAGCCAATTAGCAAAAGCTCGCTTTTCTAGCCCTGTCACGGCTTCCGTATACTCTCGATGAATACAAAGAAATTGATGGTAATTTTCAGGTAACTATAAAATATCATAGAATGGGACGTAGGATTAAATAATAAAAAAATGGATATGAAATCTTGAGTAATTTATAATTGATAATATAATTGGAAATTGTATAAAAGCTTATAAAATAATGTAATAACATTTGTTTATATATTATATACATTTACTAAACTAAAGCTTACTAATACATACGAAAATATTCTTCAAAATAAGCAAACGCAATTACTCAGAGCGCTTTGGATGCAATATTATGATATTCCAATGTAATTGATGCGAACTCAGCCGTCTAGATCTCTTATAACTCGCCAGACCAGTAAGTTGCATATTGAATTGCATAGACGCGACCTACGCAAGCGACGAACGATAACACTCTTTCTGTGTCCATATGAGACAAGCAGGAAAGAAGCATTTGACAAATGGTATCGTATATAGTGGAGTTACCAGTTAGCAGCTAAGCTTGTTATCACAACAGTTAAAGATAAAACCAGGCTTAAAGAGCCACTACAATGTGCTGTACTGTATGTACTCATGCTATAACTGTTTATGTAGGTAATAATAATATTTTTGTTCTAGAGTAGGTAAAGAAAACATAGAGATAGTACAGGGGTACCACAATAGCTGCTTTTGAAGAGACAATATATGTATAACTGTTGACAAAAGATCCAGCCCAGACAAAACTGCGCAAATATGGCGTCAAATTCATTTATCTAGGTGAAATAAATTTTATATTTACTCAAAGAAATAAGCCAATTGTTTTCTTGTCATTTTTAGACTTATAAGACATTAAGACCAACAAAAGAAATATCATTAAGCGTACTGAAAATGAACATGCTTTATTATAGATATGTATATTCTGAGGAGCTGCTCATGTGTTCATTTAGCATTTTTACTAACATATTGTGTAAGTTTTATATGATTGCGTATTTTGCAAACTAGTGAAAAAAAATTGTATCCTGTATGAAAATACTGTCGTAATGTCTATTGTACAAAAAATATACGTTGTCTTAAAGGTTTTTTTTATCTCCTATTTCAAATATAATATAATATAGAATATAGTAATCATGTCTAAACTGTTATAGATAGCACACAACCCACTAGGAACAGACACGCTCAAAGAGCTTTATTACAAGAAACAAATGAACGTCTCTTGAATACCAACCAATTGGTGAACCGTTTGCTATTCTTGAAAGTGTTGCTTATACATATAAGTACATAATAATTGATTGGAAATGAATTGACTAGACTTGCTAACCTGTAATATGGTTAAGAGAGTGACAATTTATTTATGTAATTGTTTTATATCAAAGTTTTTTTTAAACTTTATAAACATAAGCTAAAAAAGTTTCAATTTATTAAAAATATTTTTATAAAATAAGAATTTTCTTCACTTAGAGAAAGGAAAGTAATTTTTTCTCTACTTCCGGCTTAATTAGAGCTCAATGAAGCTAACTATGCAATATCTATATTTAAAATATGATCTTCTTCCCGAATGGAACTTAAAACCACAACAGCAGTATGTGGTAAGTATCAAAAAGTTAATTCATGTCATGGAAATAGAATCTATTTTTGTAGATTTCTTATGAAATATGAGTATTTACTGACATTTGCAAACCTAGTTAAACTTAAAAATATTCTTACTATTAGGTCATGGTTGGAAAAGTAAGACGACAAAAATATTACCGCTACCAGGATAATACGTGCTACATATTAAAGATTACAAGAAATCATTAACATGAATCAGAGTTTTGTAGCCATAGTAAACGTTATTACGAAAGATTAATACCAACCAATTAAATATTTATCCATATATAAAAATATAACGAAATTCAAAGAATGCACTATAATATACCACGGCGAGAATAGTGAAATAATTATTATAGAAACAGCTACTAATTTACCGATGAAACGTCTTGCTCGTCTTGTTGACTAACTTTAGATAGGGAAAATTAAAAAAGTAAGACGTAAGTTATCGCTTACATCAATTTTGTATGTCATAAATAAATTATTGTAATGCCAACACAGCTGCCCATATGTCATGACCATTGCGTGAATTGGCTAAGCTAAACTAAATTTAATTAGCGAAAACACAATTTGCAAGTGACAGTACATGACAGATGATGGCGATGATAGTGTATGTCACTTAATTACCAAATTTAATCAAACTTATGTGCAAGTGGTGGTAATTTTAAATATAATATGGCAAAGGCTACGAGTTCAGGCTGAATCTGAGATAAATAGGTAAATTATTCATGAGAAAAACCATCGTAAAATATGCAAGATTATCCGTACTAGTCTATACAACAAATGTCAACATAAGGGATATTATATAGAAGATATGTTTTTGTATCTGACAGCGAGTAAAATAGTTCTTATAGAATATTTTCATTGTAGCGGTTATAGGTATGTTTGGTAAATCAAACATAACCTCGACAATATTTTTGCTTAAAGTTACACTATATAAATAATCTAAATTATTTTTATAATAAATTTTCTAATAGATGGGTACCCGAAATTATTTCTAGTCAAGTCATTATAATGAAAAATCCATTTCGATTTAAAATGTAAGCGTATAATCTAATCAATTAGTTCCAGTTTAGTCGTAAATATGTGGCAATCTTCAATTAAGTACTGGACGAAATTAATAGTACTTTAGAACGTGAATATTTTAATTATTTTTTTGAATGTTTATGACTTGACGTGGTCAACTAAGGCCAGTGACTCGAGAAGGCGCCACATTTTTAAACTGCTTTGCGAACGAGTCTGAACGGATTGTTGCTTCCGCTATCAACACCGCTTTATATTTTATTCCTTTGTAAAAAAACATATTTTAAAAGAAAACTCGACTTTACTAAGGAAAGACAACTGTATGAGACCTTTATGTCTAAAAGGGCTTTGTTGCATCCATACAAAGTATATATTTTTTCCTCGGTATTCAATCTTACCTCAAAATATCTTTCCTTGCGTGCGATTTGGTTACGTTGCACGGACAGTGGCTGACTGTTCTGATTTCCTCTACCTATAGGTACCCGCACTACCAATATATAGAATGCTAAGAAGTTTTCCTCTTCTTCTTATAGTACGTGATCCAAAATCGTATTTTATTTAGCAAACTAGGATAACTAAATGACTAATAAACTATAATCATAACGTTTGTTCTTATTTACCTGCGCACGACACGACGACGTGAAAAAATCGCTAAATGTTTTAAATTTGTTTAAATTATATAAATATACAGAACCCAAATTTTACATACATACTCATTTGACAGTTGTTTGCACTAATGAGAGTGGACTCAATCCTAATATAACGGCCTCAAACATTACTATGCTAATTTATTATTAAGGTATTTTCTTGCCATCCGCAATGTGACACTATTTTTTTAGACTTAACTGTAGCAGAAATATGATTGATAGTTATCCATTTAAATAAGACAATAATCTATCTTATCCAAGCACTAGGTTGGCTGCATATATAATACATTTATTACTGTTGACTTTTAAAGCTTCAGCTTCATCTGAAGCTAATCTTATCTACGAGTAATATACCTATTCATATTCTCTTATAAAATTGAAAACATAAATTAGCTTCGTGCTGTGTGTGTGTGCGGAATGCACATGGCAGGGTTGGCAGAGGGAACCGTAGGATCCTGGTGTTAAAATACTCCGTTCCTCGCTTTCCGCCTTTCGAGGCATTGCGTGTTGGAGGCGGAACTCAACGACGCGCTGTGTACTGTTACCAGAGCGAAGAAAATGAAAATCATTCATTCTCTCCGAGTCGGAATCGAACCCACAAACCGTCGCGCTTATAGGCAGAGGCTAAGCCTCTGCGTCACGAATATAATTTGGAATATATATTTTAAAATAAAATGACATTTATACGAACAAAGTTATGTAAATGAATGAAATCAATCATATATAAATAATAAATAACCACCCTACATCAACATCCCTTACCTTATAAAAAAAGCAGCTTAAAAATGCTATTTTTACCCCTCAAAATTGTTCTGAGAAGTTTCCTAAATCTCATTGAAACAGCCACCTGCTCAATAGACAATAACTTTGGGCGAAAGAGATCGGAAATAAAGCAAATGAAGAATTGCAATGTGTGCAGATTCCGTGGATGTAGTAGTAGCTATTCGTAGGTACGGACTATTGATTTTGTCCACCCCAGAACGCGTACACCCGGGCCAGGAAAACCTATAACCCGCCAACTCGATTAAGCGTCTATTAATATCAATTTAATAACTGTGTGGAATATTTTGTTTTCAGTTGACGTTTGAACAGTATACCTAATAGTGTTATTGTATGGAGACAAACTGCTTTAATAATAATGTTTTTATATATTCTGACTCAATAGGTTTTATGAACAAAAAATAAAAAGGTAGAATGCATTTTATAAGTATTAGTCAGCTTTCCTGAAGGTAGCTTAAAGATGATGCTACGCCGTAAGATGGATCAAGTCCTTAGATCCTGCTAAGCCTTCTGCGAATTTTCACATAAAACCGGTTAGGCTTACCATCTTCCGGTCATATTATTATAACCTGCGGTTTGATAGCAAAAAAAAATATTGAAAACATAAAAAATATCACTCTTGCCACTTATATGATACATATAATAATGATTATGTAAAAACAAAATTGTAATTTACTAATACTTTTCTTCATTAAAAATGAAGCTCTTTATTTTATTATTCCATCAATAATTCATTTTAATATCCGAGCTAATAGAAACAAGCATTAAGTCCTATTATTCACGTATTTAAAAATTCTTATATCTGTCATAACATTAAATATATTTTTATAATCTTATTATATTTTTTGAATTAGTTTTTTGATATATATACATATATATATATATATATATATATATATATATATATATATATATATATATATATATATATATATATATATATATATATATATATATATATATATATATATATATATATATAGCAGTAGTAGTAATAAAAAAATATATGAGTCAAGGCTTGCTTGCTCCAGTTTTATACGGAGGTGATAGATACTATTGCTTAAATTATGATAATACAAGTATTTTTATATCAGTGAATATAAAATTTATTGCTTAGAGTCCGGAAATTAAAATTAACCGTTATATATATATAACGTTTGTTGGAGTAATAAATTAGAAAATATTTATTTTCAATGAAATATAAGTATTACTTGCATAGGTACGTAAATTAATTGTATGATGAGATTATGTTTAACAGATATAAATTAATTTTATGTATTACATGTATGTATCTAGTAATATGTATGTATATTTAAACGAATTTAATGTCAGATATATTTCAATCGACATCTCTAATTTGAGTATAATATTAAAAAAAAACCTGATAAAACATAACGTTGTCAATATTTACTATGCTCTTTGAAAATGAAAGCATTATGTTATATTTGTGAAATGGTACAGTTGTTTTCCTTACATTATTGATATAATTTACGTATATTTATTTTTTATAATCAATTATCTTCGTAAAATAACCAAATTAATAAATAAGAATCTACGTTTTCTTTCATTATAAGTATATAATTTAGATATAGAAAACATTACTTTAAGTTAAGAGGAAATATTCAAATCATATATCTTATAGCTTAAGTTATTATATTGGAGCTACTTTTATTTTTTCAATACTTTTGTTCAATCTATTTATTGATTAACTAGAAATTAAACTAACATCTAAATGAACGTTATAACAATTACAGTTTTTGTAAAAGCTTTAAATATAGCTATTTGAGCCGCCGCGCCGATGTGATCAGCTGGACATATCAAGGCAGCTTTAGTGTTTTTCTAGTGCACGCAGAGAACATGGCGTAGCGGGCGGGCGCGAGGACTCACGGCGCCAGCTACGATTCTTGTTTGTGCGATGGCTATCACAAACGCAATCCTCTATTCCTCGCAGTGCTAATCAATGAATAATTACTCTGTTTAAGGGGCACCTCTATAAATAGCCGGCTGGAGCGCTGACCTGAAGGGACGGGTTAGTCCGGCCGACAGCGGCGGACAGTCGCAGCAGCCTCGCCCGGTGCCCGCCGCGTCCCTCTCAACCACACCCCGCCACCCGTCATTCCCGCCGCGCTAATCTCACACGCCTCTGACTTTGCATCCTGTCGTTTTTTTACTAAATTAGCTTAAAAATATATGTATTGAGCTACAATTTTTGTTAAATATTTTGTTTCATACTATATTTCTTTTAATATTGATTCTTCCAAAAATAACATGATCAGGAAACCAATAGACACCGGATACATACATATTTTTGATACACAATACATCTAGGTAAATCAAAGTCTAATTTCTATGTCATAGAACACATAAATTTAAGAGTACAATAAAAATTAAGAGTTAGCGCTCAGAGTTATTTAGCTAAAAGACAAGTCAACATTTAAATTTAGGCTATAAAATAAGAGTTGTAAACGTAATAGAACAAAAGCGTTAGGATTTTCCAAGTAACGGCAACTCCAAACTAAGCTATCGACCGGGTACATACGGTCACGTAGAGGGTTATCGGTTATCGAGACGTCTACAGCCAATTACTATGCAACATACATAGATTTTTTCAGATGACTAAAAGTGATCTTAATCGTGACTGTTAACATAGTAAAAGAACACCTGACGCTACCAAATGAAATGGATAATATTGACATGTTCCTTTTAAAATACATAAATAGCGAATCGTAATATAAAGAGAAGAATACATAAATGTATCTAAACTAAATTATATTTTAAGCTAAATCTAGATATACATTTATAAAAACTTAGTACATATATTATTTATATGTTTAATCAGTATTAAATAGTACTTCAATTTAGCTTCTCTATCTCATTTTTCGCTATTGTAAATTTTTGAACTATTATTTTTTGTATTTGTGATATCGTTGTTACCTTTTGATTTATTGAGAGACATTGTCTAATTGGTAAAATATACTAATAAAAAAAAGCTCTGTAATCGGCTTCAAGACAGTAGAGATATTAGTAAACTAATTGACAGGCACATAATTTGTAGTAAGTATTAAATACTGCACGTCGTTTTGTGCAAAATAAGCAACCAACTCGCAAACCCACTCTTCAGTTTACTTAACGATTAAAGCTTTGTCCCTGACTGATGAGCCAGACAATTGGTCACAGACTTCTAACTCTACACCTATAAATCTCTGGTTATATGCTTAAAGGAGATCTACCATATATATATATATATATATATATATATATATATATATATATATATATATATATATATATATATATATATATATATATATATATATATATATATATATATATATATATATATATATATATATATATATATATATATATATATATATATATATATATATATATATATATATATATATATATATATATATATATATATATATATATATATATATATATATATATATATATATATATATATATATATATATATATATATATATATATATATATATATATATATATATATATATATATATATATATATATATATATATATATATATATATATATATACCTTTCAGTCACTCAATTTAATACCACAATATTACTTAAACACAAAAATGTTTCAACGTTAAATAATTAAACATTATAGCACATTGTAATCGTTGATTCATTGATGTTTTTAATTAAATTAGTAACATACAGGAATTTGTTATTGATAACTATAAAAATGAAACTAACCTTTCACATTTTTAAATGATTTACTGAACACGATCCAAATATAGCGGACCGAGCAGCCGATCGATATGCTGTTACATAAATAAAATTTCATTCTCGTCGCCTAATTCTCCTGTTATTTAAATAATGCTTTCATCCGATATCATTAAATGAGTAGCATTGACATAGACAGCGGTAAGTAAGCAATCACAAGGTTGAATGTCGTGCGATCGACGACTGATGACCGGCGACCGGCGTGGCGGCTGGCGGTGTGGAACAAATGAGGAGACGACGCCAATTTGCCACTCATGGCATTCACTTGCTACACTATTTGTATAACGTTAACATGCTCCACTAAATGTACAGAATACTTGCTTTTCTCTTTTATATATACAACATATTTGTAATTTTCAACAAGTTTTATTCTTAACACTTACTCTCACACAAGACATCCCATCCCATATCTGTTATATGCAGACTTAACGTAATTAAGGGCGCCTAAGTGGCCTTGAGTCCAGCAATATAGAACTAGTAGTTAAAAAATAAAGATGATACACTTATAGGTACCTGTTATAACAAATTACGGCATTGCAAGGACGAAGTAAAGTTGAATATTGCATCAGAGTAGTTGCGAATACGTGGAGGCAACGATCGCAAGGAATGTGGCGCACGGCGAGCTGCGATCGCGACGTGCGCCCGCGCAGGATACGCTCTGCCGCGCCACCCGCGCCAGCCTGTGATTCACCTTGCGGTCTACTCACTGGTCGGCCGGGGGGAAATACACACTAAATTACACTACCAATCTATAATCCAAAAAATAACTTAACATTAACTTTTTGACGTCATCAATATCTTTTACAAGATTATGACTAACAAAATAATTAGAAATATGAGGTATCTCTAAACATATTTAATAAAAAATTGAATACTTTACATTTATATTTTTTATATTACTAATATATTTGAAAACTCCAACACAGTGACTCCTTATTAGACTCGTATTAGATAAATCCGTACTATTGTCCCTATACAACAGTTAGTTGTGCCTACTTCTAAATACAAAAACAGATAAATTGGCACGCAGACTCTGAACAGATACTCATTCTTGTTACGTAAATATCCCCTTAAAGAGGAACGGACAGTGTCACTAACCACTACACCAAATTGCCAGGTGAATAAATACTTATTACTAGTTCCTATTGGCCGCCTATTTGTAACGTATATCTCTATAAAAAATATAGTAAACATTATTCTATAGTAGGCAATCCTTTTTATTATAATGCTTATTATTATTTATTGCGACAAAATACTACATTGATGATACCAATCACATTATGTACATAAATAGACCCTTTAATTTAATTAAAATACCTGACCAATGACTAAATAAAAAGTAGGAAAATATAAGAATCTTATGAATAAACCTTTATCGAATGGACTGACGTCACTTACATACACGTGTCCCATCTACGTACAGGTAGCAAATACTTTACGTATTAGCTCTGAGTCGATTTTTAGATTAATTTTAATTAGCATCTTTGTATTTTTTATTATACAGTTCCTTAATTAAAACAGCAATCTAAGTAATCTATTGTTATTAATAATTTTACTTGTTCTAGTTTTGATATGCTAGACTATTAATATTGTATTCTTCTATTATAGATAATATTATTTTCATTGGTTCTATATATCTAGATATTCATCGTATATACATATAGTATTCTGTATTGCAATCAAAAATATGTTGAAGTACAAACATAAAAAAAAAATTTACAAACGGTATCTATGCGTTCTAATTTTGTTAGATTTTAATTTTTTACCACATTCTACAAATTGAGCCTAGTCGTTTATATGTTTAAATTAGGCTTATGCTTAAATATGTATTAACATAAATATTGATGTGTATAGTGTCAGTGTACGCTGACGACGAAATGACTGACGTACATTAATTATTTACACGTGCTTCACGTTCAGTAACGACATGTGTAACAATACGTGAAGATTGCAATTGCATGTAGATTTGTACTCTGGCTACGAGTCATTAATTAATCTAACCCATATAAATCAATATGCATACAGACATTTAAATTATGGAATCTATAAATGAAAAGAATTAATAATATGTTTTGATAAAAATCTTTAAGTTTATATATTATCTTTAGTCTTTATTTGCGATTTGTACAGAAATTAAGAGATAGTCTGAATATCAGAGTTACTCACTGTAAAAATTTTACAAATACAATCTAAAACAATATTTCACATAAGCACCAAGTGATTTACAAAATATTTTTTTTTCAATACTAACATAATATAAAACAATTGTATATGCAGTATATGTTGAAGTACGTATTGAACACCAAGTACATCACTTGCAAGCGCCTGGACTAAAGCATTATTCATATAGGCATTAAGTTGGAAATTTTCAGGTACCTTGAAGCCATTATGCAAGAGTTCAGAGACATCGCCCACGATGTCCGAGCAGGGATTAGCGCTTCCTGGGCCGAATAGCGGGAGTCACTGGTATTTTGACTGAGGTAAACGTGTGGCATAACGCGGTCTGACCGCATACGTAACATGTTCATTGGAGGTAGTCTTGGGGTCCTTGAAGTAACGGGTAAGTTACGAGAGCGTCGCCTGAGCCCGTGCAAGATGCAGGTAGAAGAAGATACAGTATATAAAGAAAGTTTACATAAATAAATGTCTTATATTACAAAGAAAAATATTCAAAAATATATCAACGGGAATTTAATGCTGCGATTGTGTCATAATAAATCAACACTGATACGTTGCCAATTTATTGTTCTAGACAGGTCTAGGATTTTCAAGCTTATGCTCTGCACATATTTATTTAATTCAAACGTCTGGTTGCAATTTTATTTGTTTAAATTTTAAGAACTCATTTGAAACGGGTCAGTGAGAAATTGATATGAGTGTCAACATTAATGGTTTATATGTAGATAATTTATGGTGACGAAAGAAAAAAAAATATTTTATTTCCACAACGCGGGAGGATTAGGATGGATCCGCTTTGAAAAAGCAATTTAACTGCCAGCAATGAACTGTTTATGTAAAAAATAACTATATTATAACATTTAATAAATCTTTAATATATTGTAGGTGGCGTTTCAAAAACATATTCCTATTACAATTAACATAGATATGTTAATTATACAATAATAATATTTTTACACTGGCAGAATAAATACAAAAAAATTGGCTTTACTCACATTAATATACAGAGTTCAGAGTATTTTTTTTAATTTCTTAATATTCAATATTTAATAGAAACAATCATAATTTAATTATAGTACGTTGTTAATTTGAATGCAAATCTTAGTACCTGACTATAAATTAGTTTTAAGCATTTTAAACTAAAATCGTGACTTGGCAAATTAAGTTACCCTCACTTGAATATGTACATTTTCACATAATTGTCTTAACAAATTAAAATATAATTGAAGATGATTTTGCGCTTGATGATGCGCTTTGCATTAAAGCTTAAATTTAAGCTTGTTAACTTTATTTAATAAAGAAATTCTTATAAATAAAATATTCACTTATCATTAGCATGAAAAAATAAGTAATAAATGTATGAAAAAATAAGACAGGCAATTCGCTAACAAGTCACGATTCAACCCACTCTCAGTACTTAATCAAAGAACTTTACGAGGATCAGGTAACTCGCAGAGTGATTGGAATTATTTACGAACTCTGTCTCACAACATTTGACGAAAATTTATTCTTTACTTACCTAATATTATCCTATTTATTATTTAAGATATGTAAATATATATTTTAAACAACTAGATATATGTAGTAGTTAATATCAAACATATAACTAATCCGATATTCAAAGAGATTGATAAATATAGAAAGCTTCCTAAATAATATCGATTATATTATCCGCGCAGCAGATGGCCGGCCTGGGCCAGACCGTCTCCGACCCTCCCGCGTTGCAGCCCGCCCTCACCTCATCCCCGATTGAGATTCATCCCAAAATGTCCCCTGCGCTATACTAGATTATGCGATTTATATTAAGTTTCCGTAATTTTCATTTATATTGATTCAGACATTACGGGTCGGAGAACATTTGCGCAGCAGATTAAAGAGTTCCTTTGTAAATATTTCCGAAGGGCACGTCAACAGGGGACCGTCATTAATAATAACAAAGAGATATTAGCTTTTAAAAGGAAATGACTGAATGACACATCTGTTGTGCTAGTTTTCGTGCCATACTAGAATAATTAGAATTTTTGGAACTACATACATGTGATGGGAAATACGTCCGTATATTTTAAGTAACGAAAATACTCGTACACTCTTTAATATACAGTTATGTTGGCGGACAAAAACCTTTAATTAAAACAATAACAGTATATAGATCCTGTTTTACCTCCTGCTTCAAGCAATGCAAAAATGAGAAAACAAACAAAGAAAAAGCTTCGACAAGATAACAAGCATAACAGCTCGGAAATCACGTAACAGAATAAAAAGAGATATTTCATATCAAAGCGCGGCACGCAGATTTGCTATTTGAATAACACTACAATAAAGGAGAAAGAAAAAATATTATGAAGTATAAGAAATATTTTTGGAGCCATCTTGGCGCAGTGGGGCAGCTTCTGACTGCAAACGCGATGATTCTGACTTCGATCCCATGCAGGGGAATTGATAAGGTAACTAAGTAGTAGCAAAGAATTACTTATATATGTATTTGGTGTTAATAATTTCTTATATGTTTTTGGGTTCCGTACCTCAAAAGGGATCCCTTATAGGATCACTTTGTCGTCCATCCGTCTGTTTGTCAAGACCATTTTCTCAAAATCGCGTGGAGTTATCAATTTGATGTCAAATATGAAAGTCCAGGGTCCCTTGGAGCACACAACAGCTAAATGTCTAAGTCAACGCAATCAAAAGATATGGGCGTTTATGCTTTGTCATTGCCGCTTTTGTATGAAATTCGCCGAGTAATCAAAAGCTATTGATACCTTCTCATTAAGATTTCAAGTTATGTTATGGTATGCTATAAGATATGAAATTTGGCAATTAGTTAGAACATATATTTACAAACAAGGGAAAAATAAAAAAAAAAGTATGGGTGTATCACGAAAAAAAAGAAGTACATTTATTAAGGACTACAGAAATCAAGATCAGCAATTTGATGCACTGACTAACTGATTTAGTTACTCTAAACAGTGTAATTTATAGTCAACAACTACAGCTACAAATAAATACAACTTGACTGTTGACATGAACAGTAAAGAAAAAATCACAATAAACTATTAAAAAAAATATAATAGATAAAATAAATATATTAGTGTGCTAATTAGTTAAAAGTCATATATGCTTTCAAATAAATTACGTAAAGATAAAAAGTGGTTTATAAGATCTATTTTTGATACTTTGATAAAAGACAAAATATTATAATTTTAATCAATACTATTAATTATATCCGTGATATTATGAAACTGACCCGTTATTATTAGTTTTAATATAAAACGGTATTTTAACAGTGTATAAAATAAAATATTTTTAGAAGAAAAAGCAGCAATTATTTTTATATTAGGTATACCTTATTTACCACTTATTTGGTAAATAAAAATAATCAAAATAATTAATTGATACTTCACTGGGGGACAACTGCTTTAACGCATAAATGACTGATACCGTTATTATAAATAATGTGGTATTAAATATTAACTTATTAAACTTTTTATATTTATTATATACATTGCACTGTCACTTTGAACGATTACTTTAACATGATTAAATGTCACAT
Source organism: Dione juno (assembly GCA_037127375.1). Taxonomy (NCBI): domain Eukaryota; kingdom Metazoa; phylum Arthropoda; class Insecta; order Lepidoptera; family Nymphalidae; genus Dione; species Dione juno. The sequence continues at coordinate 6,589,861 of JAXRJS010000041.1, read as the reverse complement.
TGGTGAAATAAAAATATATTCTATCTATGCTACCGCCTATTAATCAAGCATTCAACGTAATTTTTTTAACCGGACAAAAAAAGGAGTTATTCCGTCTCATCTGTATGTTTGTATGTATGTGATTTTGTTAGAATTGTAAATTTTGTCAACGTATGTTTGTATATTTGTATGTTTGTTCATAAATCTCAGAAACTAGACGTCATATCAGGATGTTCGAATTAAGTCATTCGAATTAAGTCAGTTTCTATTTCCGAAATCACCTGTATTCTTTCCTCCCAGGATGGCCCCTCTCTCAGCGTTCGAGATAGGCCTGCTAGTGCCCCCAATTACTGAAGCGGAAATGGAAATGGCTCTAGTTAGGTTAAGGTCCAAAAAGACGGCCCCAGGGCCAGATGGAATCCCAGGGAAAGTACTGAGTATCGCTCTGGAGTATCTAAGCAATAATCTTGACCAGTGCCTCTTACCTGGGCAGTTCCCGAAGATCTGGAAGGAGGGAATATTATGCTTAATACGCAAAGAGGGTCGTCCTTTGGACTCACCTTCCGCATACCGGCCGTTAGTTCTTCTAAATGAGACGAGCAAGATCTTCGAGAAGACGTCGCCGCCCGTCTTACTCATCATCTAGAGAAGGTAGGGCCAGGTCTATCAGAGGCTCAATTCGGGCTCAGGGCCGGTCGCTCTACTAATGATGCTCTGAACGCCCTGAAGACACAGTCGTTGGCTGCGATGGTACAAGGAGACGTTCTCCTCGTTGTATCATTAGACGTAGTCAATGCGTTTAATAGCCTGCCGTTCGAAACATTAAAAGAGGCTCTTCATTACCATGGCGTGCCTTTCTACCTCCGGCGTCTACTGAATGACTACCTTGAGGAGAGAGTGGTCGTATGGACGAGTAGAGATGGGCAAAACAGTCGTCGAAAAGTCTATTGTGGGGTTCCGCAGGGATCGGTTTTAGGCCCGGTGCTGTGGAATCTCGGGTATGATTGGCTTCTACGCTGCCGCCTACCTTCCGGGATGAGCGTTATCTGTTACGCTGATGACACTCTAGTAACCACCCGGGGAGTCAATTACTATGAGACGGCACGGTTGGCGGAAGTTGGCATCCACCGCGTTGTCGACTGTATTGAAGCGCTGGGCCTAAGGGTTTCCAGCTCCAAAACAGAGGCTCTTCTATTTCACGGCCCGCGCAAGGGACCTCCTCGTGGGGCCACTCTGCATATTCGGGGGCAGGAGGTAGAGGTACGGGGTCAAATTAAATATCTAGGCTTGACCCTAGATAGTCGATGGTCGTTTGCAGCGCACTTCACTCATCTTGTGCCGAAGCTGGTGAACACCGCCGGGGCCCTCGGCAGGCTATTGCCGAATATCGGAGGGCCACATTCTCCATGTCGATTGCTGTATGTCGGCGTGTTGAGATCCATGGCATTGTACGGTGCCCCTGTTTGGGCAGATTCTGTTACCGCTCGGAACAGGACCCAATTGCGAAATGCGCAGCGGGTCATAGCAGTAAGAGCTATCCGAGGTTACCGTACGGTGTCATGGACAGCGGTGACCCTTCTAGCGGGAGATCCGCCTCGGGAGTTACAGGCGGAAGTACTCGCTAGAGTACACGCGTTCCGTACAAGTGAGCGGTCGCGAACGACCATCGATGGAGGAAATCGCTCGGATCAGGAGAAGAGCAAATGAAGCCCTTATCTGGCGATGGAAGTTGGACTTGGAGTCCCCGGCGGCAGGCTTACCGACTGTAGACGCTGTTCGCCCCCACCTGGAACGTTGGGTTCAGAGGAACTTTGGGGTCCTGACGTTTAGATTGGTGCAGTTTTTGACGGGGCACGGATGCTTTGGTAAATACCTGTACGAGATTGCACGTAAGGAGGCGTCACCGGCGTGCGACGACTGCAATGCGCCCGTGGATTCAGCGAATCATACCCTAGCCGAATGCCCCGCATGGGCCCCACGGCGTCAGGTACAACCTATCACTATCCAGTGTGGTGGGATCCATGCTGGATGGTGAGAGGTGCTGGTCTGCAATGGTCTCCTTCTGCGAATCTGTCATGACATTGAAGGAAGCCGCGGAGCGATTGCGAGAATCCAGCGCGATGGCAGGCTCGCTCCGCCATCGGAGACTAGGGAATAGGAGAAGGCAGTATGCGTTTCTCCAACTTCCTTTACCCTAGGCAGGGTTTTACTTAAACCCTTAAGGCAACGGTTGCCCGCAAATGGGCTTTCTACTGAGGCGTCGTAGTAGCATACGCAAGCGATCCTGCGGCGTCTCCATGTAGGTGGAGAGGATTCCGCTGGGTTTTAGTGGGTAGTATCGGCTTTATTTATCGGTTAGCCCCACAGTACCGTTCGTATGAGCGGTCTGCATAAATCGCATTTCCCAGCGTAAAAAAAAACAAAAAAAAAATGTATATTCCAACTAAGGAACCAGTCGAATTTACATAGAGATCAGCTGAGTAAAATTTGAGACCCGGCATATTACACACATTTCTAAACCTATTTTCTTTCCTTTTATGTTGACAGTCAGCTTAATTTTAAAACATCTCAAATTATTGCGAAACGAATGGCGCATAGTAATGCTTAATTTATATTAAACAATAGATAATATTCATGAGATTAAATTAAAATCTCACTGGATTCTTAATTTATTATATTTATAGTAAAAAAATATCTTAATTTACTTGAGGTGTCATTTTCTCTAACTATACCAAAAGAGACTTCACCAAAAGAGATATAAATCCGTAACCCTCACCTCACCCTCACCTCATACTCTTCACCATTTACCTACATAACAAGCGCCAATACAAATACCTATTACAGAGACAATAAGAAACGTCCTAAATAAATTTTATATAATGAATTCATTGACATAAAGTGGCATAATAATTATGCAAAAATATTTACAGTTAGTCTTTTAACTGTTATTACTCTATCTTTAATTAGATATTATTTATCTATGTAATTAAAGACTAACATGGTGAAGCCGCACAGCATCTGACTGTAAACGCGAAGGTTGTGGGTTTGATTCCCACTCGAAGGAATAAATTATTTCATTTCTTTGCTCTAACAAGACAAAAGCGTCTGGTGACACGCAATATTCGACGGCAAGTGGGAAACGGAGTGTCTTAACACTAGGTTCTCTCTGTCTTCCCTGATATAAGCGTGAAGCTATTTAATTTAATCTATATCAAGTTTTTATTTTTGTGACCACAATACAATCACAAGTAATTTTATATTTTTATTAATATTGTAAAGTTAAAAACATAATTATACCTTGGCAAATTTTGTAGGACGTAGCCATTCCGGGTTTATACGCCTTTAAAAAACAAAACATGTTATGAATGACTTTTCGATGCAAATTTATTCACTAGGTAATTTTTTTCCACATCACACGCTTGAATCTGTATCCCGCGTATAGCTGAATAGACAGAGAGAACTTAGTGTCAAGTCACTTCATTTTCCTCTTACCGCCGCATCGCGAGTTGAGTAGTAGAAAAATGAAAATAAGTTAATCCCCCGAGTAGAATCCACAGAAACCATATTTACAGTCAGATGCTTTATAAGCAATGGTTTAATTATAACGTTATGTTAATAAATCACTATAAAATATTTCCTATATTATTAAAAGAGTAAAGTAGTACCAGACAGTTTTAATATACATAAGTTTTAGTTAACTAAAATATAATATTTGTTATTCCCCGAATTGAAAAACGTCTAATGGTAAGTGGGTGGGCGGTGGCATTGTATCGTATTACAGCACGACAACGGCACCTTCTGTTCATTTCTCATTAATTATAATTACTGCTAAATGTTCAATTTTCAAAGCTCTCGCCGATCGTTCAGCCCTCTAAGTTACCAAACTTTGGGCTACATGCACTTTGAGATCAATGTGACGTATATGTGATGGACGATGCAGATTGGTTAAACGAAATTCCTTGAATTTTGTTTTTCGTAAAGAATATTGAAAGAATTAATTCTTGACTATATCATAAATCTGTCCATCTCTTGAATACATCATCATCTCTACAATATGATTTAAGATACTCTTTTATTAAAGCAATTTTCTATTTTCATAACACATTCGACAAGATTTAATATGAATGATCAGTTATTAGTGGATCAATTTATTTAGCATTTTAATATTGTTCGCAATAACGGAACATAAATTTAATAAATTAACTGTTCAGTGAAGTTCATAAAATTTTATTCCTCATAGCTGGAGGCCGTTTAAGGGCTGCTTAAGCTCCATCGTGCCCAATTTTACGGTCTACAGCACAAATATCGCTTTTAGAATATTAGATATTTCTTCGTTGCCATAAAGACAAGATAAGTACATAAAATAACATTTTGCTTAAAAAAGTTAGCACACTTGTATAGTTATATAAGTTACCAAAATTTAAGAAAGAGCTTTAATATATAATTGATAAAAAAGTAACACAGTCATAAAAAATAAACTACACAATTTAATGTATGCATTAGAGTGGAGCGAAAAATCGAAACATATCAAAAGAAATTAGCTAAAAAATTATCTTAAGCTTTTAGCGCTTTTTCTGCATGTCTGTACAGACATTTAATTCAATAAATTTTCCAAACATCTTAAGTTCAGAGATTGCAATTAGATTTATTGACCGACAGATATTGACCTTTTATAAATTATGTTATTTTATAAGTATAAATTCGTTTTTTCATTCACGCTTTCAATTACAAGTTCCAACCAACTTAATCCTTAACATACAATCGTATAAATGTATGTATTAATTAAGTAATACTAAAAGTGACCTAATTTACAACTGGATATAACCGGGCGTAGCAAGGGCGATGAGGGTTAGAAATTTGAGAATTTTATGATATTCTGTGATAACATTACCTTTTCTTTTTCGAAAACAGTCTTAGTTTATTTATCGAGAATTCCGAGACTTGTGCTATATAATAACAACATGTGATAAATATAGATTTCGATGAGTCCAAGTTCTCACTTTACACCGGGACCTAGAAAATGTCTCTAGTTACGCCAATGCGTATAACTTGTTCATTTAGTGTTTTTTTTTATTTGAGAAAATATAATAAAACTACGGGACTTTATTTAAATAATTTATTGAAGACGACATTTACATAATTTTATAACAGTAACTCTTATAGTCATTTTTTTTACTTAAAAATATAAAAATATTACCAGTATTGCATTTAATTCTATTTACAAGAGATTTACATAACTAATCTTATTATATTTGTATGTTTTAAATATTCTTTTTCTAACAAAACACAATTCAAAAAGTATATCCTTAACAAAGCTTCTTTGTATATCAAATGTGGTCTACATTTGGCAATGGTTTGAACTTCCGTTCTGTTTGCAAATATTTTATCTTATAATTTAATTAGGGCGGCTAGAGTACCAAGTAAGCAAGTTAGGGTGACCATTACAATTTTAATATACTGTACTACATTAACGAGCTGAGCTCATTAAGCACGGTGAATGTGGTAAAATTTTTACTTTAAATTAATAAAAATTTCATATTTCACGTTAACCTTATAATCCACATAGTAAAATATATAATAATAACAAAATCAATTAAATGAGAAAATAATTGTTTACTAAACAAGTTGATTGAAAATATATAACAATTTTCAAACATTTTTATCATTTACCAAAATCCATAAAATACGTTAAGTGTTCATTAAGCGTTTTATGCAGTTTATGGGTACTTTACACTGAAGTATCATCATTAGTTGTCGTGTCGTCTTTGATTACATTTATGATATTTCTCATCCTTCCACTACACGAAGTACAAACAATGAGGTGGGAATGTAAATAGCGCATACTCGTATAGGAAGTACCGTAATCGCCCTCGGGTCATCGGCACATGAAGGTCTTTGAAAGTTAATAAATATAAAAAAAATAATTAAAATATATTACCTCTGTAATTTTATTTATGTAATGCTATAAAGTGACATTGTAAGACTCACCTGGAACACATATAAGACCGTGAACAATACGCAAGTACCGCAAGCATCTCCAATAGCGACACTGCAGTCACCGGAAGGCGGTCTTGACCTCCTCCAGTATAAATATATTCTTAGACAAGCCCATGCTGTAATTCATTTTCAATTATCCGTAGTTTTAGCCAATTAAAGTTAACGAGACACTGGGATTTATAAAGTACGTTATATAAAAGTTAATTATGTGTAATATTTTACCGTCTTACATAACATTAAATAATAAGTGAACCTAAACCTAAAATGAACAGGCTCTCTTGTTTCGCGTTCATCAATTAATCCCTAGAGCAGGTGATTTATTACAACGTATCGTCTACCCATTACGGCATCACAATCAATAACGCCGTATAGGTCTCTCTCTATGCGGTTAAAATTTTATTACTTTAAGTAAATCACATATTCTCGCAAAATATTCTTATAATTCGGTATAAAGTCAAAACTATAGTCATAAGCATTTATACTGAATTATAATATTATATTATAGGTATAAATGCTTATGACTATATATAATACGTATAGAATGATTTAAAAAAATCGGTGTTATAATCTTACCATCGGCAACTATTGACCGGTTAAAATTTCATAGAACCCTTTTTTACTTACGTAATATAAGACGTGGCAGTCAATTTAAAATTGTGAATCAATGAGATCCATGACGTTTGATAATGTCTTCATTATCAGATTTACTTTGTATTCGGGGAGCCGATCATCAAAAAATATATAATGCAATATTAAAAGAAAAACATTAAGCTTTTGAATTTGACCACAGCTTTTAATAGTACACATATATTACATACATATATATTCGCATAGTATTTAGTATGCTTATATAATTCGTATTGATCTTTTCACTGGAAGACTGTATTTGGGCATGATTTGTGAGTGTATTGCACGGTTCTTTGTAAAGAAAAACCTAACTCACGACCTGATCTTGGCTGGAATAAGGATAATGAGCTTATTTTGTAACTCCTTAAAGGTATGCATATGTCGTGTACGTTAGTCCCATATTACCTAATGCTTCTCTATGTTTGTTTCTATTCAATTTTAAATTATCTTAAATTGATCTAGTAAGACTGAATTTATAATAAATACTTTGGAAATTTATAAATAACTCTTGATTGATTTTAAAGTTAAAATACATAACAAATAAACTGAGCTTAAACTGAGATAACTAAGTGAGGTACAGAACGAGACATAAATTAGCTATTAATTAATTCTATGATAGGTATCAAAATGTGGAACAAAATTCAAATAAATCTTAAATTTATGTTAATCTAATCTTTATTATTAGCGTCTTAGATTAGTACTCGGCTAATAGGTTTGAAAAAATGATTAAACGAATATAAAATAGAACAAAGTAAAGTATTCACTCAAAGATTATTAGGAATCTATTTTGCTGTTAAAAAATAAAATATTTTAAACGAGTAATACGACTCTATTATCCAAATTGGGCACTTGCATCTCTATATTTACTCTTAGTGTGTATTTACATAGACGTTCTGAGGAGGTTGTGGTTATATGCGGTACCTACACATGTATGTGGTAGGCAGGTCAAGTGAACGGGGGTCTGCCTCAGCCGCCGGAACGTCTATTTGTCTTAACGCAATACCTGTCAATAGCCGTCCTAAGTTCATTGGCATTTCCACTTTGGCGTATACATTGCGTAGAATTTATGCAGCCGGACTACACCTTCATTCTTTGCTGAACCACCAAACTGGTATAGTAACATGATCTTTGGTATGTCATTAGCTTGTTCACGCATTAAGCTTAATAACTTTACTTTAGAAGAGGCTTAAAGCTCGTAGAGAATCACAGCACATTCAGAAGCCACTCAATTTTTTTTTCAATTTTTTTACAACTTTTTTGATTTTTTATATAATTTATTTTCCTTTTTCATTTTTTATTTAATTTCCTTTGATTTCTTTTACGGTTTTTTAGAAATATTACAAATAAGTAACTTACATATTCATTTAGATCGCTGATTCTCCAGGTGAATAATAAAACAAAACGTAAATACACGGTAAATGTCGTGAATTCATCTTTCGATTCAATACACAAAACAATGTTCATATATCTGTTAAGATAAAAGTAATGCTTTTATATATATATATATATATATATATATATATATATATATATATATATATATATATATATATATATATATATATATATATATATATATATATATATATATATATATATATATATATATATATATATGTAATGGCGGTAATTACTTTAATCACGCATCAATAATTATAATGGCATCATCATCAATAAATTAGGCAAAGTGTCAAGACTCTCTGTTCTCCGTCAATCATTAAGTTGTTTTGTTATTTACGTGCAGCGCTCGTCAATTTGATTTTACCACGTTTCGTAATAATTTTCTTTTAACATCATCTAGAGCATCTTGCGTTGGTCACTAGTCAATATAGAAGTAATTTGAACGTTAGTGTTAAATAAAACGGTGTTCAATATTTTGTAACAAAACAAGGAACACAAAGAGCGTTACACTCGTTGTTTGAACATCGCATGTGATAGATGCGGCTTCGACGACACGTGTCGTCATCTAACCGATCATCAAATTATCACCATACACGACCACACAAACATATAAAAAACACGCTAAATACTAAATACATTGACTTAAATGTGTTCTATTTTACATACACATAGGAATAGACCATTAACTATACACAATTCGTAAGTGACTCATACAGATGTTGTGTTTTGAGTCAATTTAAAAATGTTGTGGTAGTAAGAAATATATATCATGTTTTCTTTAAAGTATAAAAAGGGGATATTTTAAATTGAATCGATTGAAATTCAAATGATTTCTTACTCAGTAAATACATTTTATTAATAATTTAAATATAAGTTGGTCTTATAATTAAATTATTCGTTGGTCGAAATGAATAATACATCTTATTTTTATGAATGATGTCAGAAAACCAATGCAAACAAAACTAATTTCACTGTAATATAATGAGGAAAGCTTGTCTCCTAGAATTAATTACAAGAATAGAGATTATTAAAAAATATAGTAGGTTAAGAAGTTAAAATCTAAATTATTTTATCTATAAATTAATCATAGTAAATACAAGTTTGTATTTATCAAAAGTCAGGTCTCATATCCGAGTTGTTAAGTCACCGGTCTCAGTTATCATTATCTCATATATAATGCACCTAATTTATCTAATCTAACTAAACTGTCAATTGCCACCACTAATTACATGTAAAATATTACTAAGTTGCTTTAAACTGATAACTAAGACTAAATTAACATGTTAAGTCGCGTCTCGTCGATGTCACACATGCCTTGTTTTTTTCAAAGATATAAGCTTTATACTTCATTCGCTTAAATATCAAAAATAATAACACATTTACGTATAATATATGTATTTACACATCTCCCGCTTTTGCGAGGTTTTAGATAAAATATTGGTTGAGAGGGAATCGAATCACCACTTTCTTCATAGATGCCTTCGTGGAGAAGGAGTAGGGCGTCTGACTGTAAGCGGTTGTCGGATTCATTCATACTCAGAAAAATGTATTATTTACATTTCCTTCTAGCAGGACGAAGAGCGGCATTAAGTTTCATCACTCAACACGCAATGTGTCGGTTTTGGGAGGAGGGCGGGTAAGAAATGGCATTGCCAATTGACAATATGGTTGGCTGCCTACCCTGGGTTACAGCGACGCAAACTTTGTCGTCTCGTCTGTTATTTCAAAAAAAAATCTCGTAAAGCGTTTAAATACCAATTGCCAGCTTTAAGCCACAAAATACTTCATTAAGCCTATATAAATTGTTATAAAACTTTATTAATGTCAGTATAATGTAATTTGAATATGGACCTAAGCCAATTATAACACACACTTACTTATACGGAAACAATATAGGTTATAAATTGTAACAATATTTGTGTCGATCGCACTTTCTCTTAATATTAGTTTATTTCCTAATTTAATATTTTATTTCTAGGGCATATCTTAAGAGTGACTCTATTTTTAAAAATATAGTTTTATTGTAAATACACTGTGCTTTCATAAAATTTACAAAGAGATTAAAAGTAGGTACAAAACGTAGACAGTGGATCAATTTTCTATTAATAAAGCATTGTAATTAATAAAGCAAATTAAATATTTCACAACAACTACAATTCTGGCAACATTAAGTACCCAATGTTTTGAATACAGATGGAAAATGGAGAATAAAGCGTGTTGGCATAATTTCATCTTTGCCAATCCGACTTTATGAGATATAAAATGTGAATCTGAAATAATCACCCTCAGATAGTTTTTACGTGCAATTTGTACCCTACAAACAATTTGTAAGCAATACAACTGTTTTTAATTTTGTTTACTTTAAATATATTGTTTTCAACTGGAATCAGAATTCTGATTTTTATTTTTGAAAGTGTGATTCTTTTCATGCTCAATTATATAGTTAAATGATCGCTCGGATAATTTTACATGGTCTAAGTCATAAAATGTAATTCATCGTGTTGGATTATTATTTGCTATTATAGTATATAATTGACGCGTTTAAGTTCTTATTTAGATTCGTAAATTGTTGCATAATTTAATAAATCGGTTCCAAGCTTAATTGGTTATTTCGGACAGGATGAGTCGGTGGCTGAGGCGCAATTCGCCGGCTCCTCGACGAACGGTCAATGATCGCAGACAATCATTTGGAAGGTCGCCGCGCGGCCTTCTTTCGATAAATCAACCAACATTTTCATACTAACACTCCGAGCACCCTATTTACATGATACACCAACAGTTATACGAGCTTTCGTGCCTCATGTGGGTCGTGTTTCTGTGTCGATAGAAAACCTGGTCAAAACAAAAATTGATTTAGTCAGTGAACGCAATTAACGTTTGCGTGAATATTTGTAGCGCACGAAACTTAACATAATTACACAAGCTATCCGTCCGCCCGAGTTAGTATAAATAATATTTAAAGTATTTAAAGATTCTACTGATCTCACGGTGACACTATAACAATAACTTAATAAGTCTTTCCTGTGAATACCTTTGTGGGAACATCAGTGACTGAGTCACACTACACATCACACGCAAAACGCGCGAACCCTTTATGTTGGATAATTCGAACGGACGCAGACATAAAAACGTATTATGTCGGCTTAATGATATGTTCTCTATACGTCTGTACTCTGTAAAATGGCGATTGATGAAGGCCTGAGGTCAAAAAAAGATAATCCCTCTTTGACCATCTCCTTGACTTACAATACTGAATGCTGATTTTATAGAAAATAATTACAAATGCAATTAAGCTTTATTCACGTTGGTAAATGTCAATGTTTGATAATAATTCATGAATATTGTATGAAAATGTTTTATTTGGAATTGATTGATGAAAAAATATTCTAAAAAGTCTAAAATGCATGTAATATGCTTCACGAATATATATGCTGACCTCGAAATGAAAATCTCGCAGCACTCCCGACCGTTATACTAACGAGGTCATTTATCAACTTTGTATTTGTTTCTGTCTGTATACGCGCATTAAGATAGAGATTAGATTATAGTTCTTGATTCATATGGCGTTATTAACTTTCGTTATAGATAACTAAAACTTGTATCAGTTGATTACAAGCAATTATATTTACAGTTTCAATAGATAGTGAGCTTTCGTGCATGTTTACGACTACAAATATTGTTTGTCGTTACCGACTCCGTTACGTTATGATAAATCATTGTCAAAACGTCGAATGTTATTGAAAAGTCGTTTACTTGGTCTAGCTACATATTATTTATTCATATAATATAAATAAAAATAAAAACATAAAATATAGTATAAATTAACTTTAAATTTGAACTTGTATGTGAATATCACAAAATACATTTATAGAAGAATTATTTTTTGTTGTAATAACTAAACTAAATAACTAAACTTACCTCAAATATTTTATAATTTTTATTGTAAACGAATTGTAAATACATAATTTAAAAAACAAAAATTGTTGAATCATATTAATATATTTTTAATTAACAACAATGATAACATTAAATTATCAATATAAGAAATATGAAATATACTACAAATCATAATTTGAGATTACTGACTACACTTATCAATTAAAACATAGACAATTATTTATGTTCCATAATAGAACAACAGGTGGTACCTATATGTTATCACTTTACTTTAAGTTATGTTATCACTTTACTTTTTTATCACTTTACTTATGTTATGACTTTACTTTTTTGTCTTCAATGACCAGCAATCCTAATGTGTTTGATTTTAATATTGATGACTTAATAAGATGCAAATGAAGAATTAATATTTTATAAAAAATCTATCTTTAAATAAAAATCTTGATGAGATTTTTACACAAAAAACGTACGTTGAATTCCATATTTACAAATGTACCTATCATGTCATTTATGCAAAACAAGTTCTGATGGGTATATAATAAATTTCATTCAACATAGTAAAGTAATCTCTTTTAAATGACATTATCAATTAGTCAAAACCAATTTTTTTCGATGATATTTCATATTTGTAATACACATGTAAAGTAGTTAATTCTTATTTTGGCCCGATTAAAAAATATATGTATTTTATGATACTACAGTTTCCATAACTAATTAAAGTCATAGATAAGCATATATAAATATAATTAAAATTTTAAGTCAAAATGTACATTAGTTGCAATTATATAGAACAAAACATATTTTTTCAATAATACGAGTATCATCATCTATAAATATTTATATTTGTATTATTTTATTAGATTAGTCATTTATGTCGTTCTAGATTAATACGAATAGTATTAATACAATTAATAGAATCATATATTAGGTAAAATATGAATAGACATTTTTGCCCTTCGTTTTTAAATTAGGGATATTTATTGTGAAATACAATCAATATTCTGCCAATTTATTATAATTAAATTATGCTTAGAAGTATGCATTGCAACATATTTATATACATTTTTGACCTTATATAGCAACGTCCTTGTGAAGGCCAATCATTCGCCTATTATTTATAGTATAAGTGGCAATCACCGTACAAATTCTAAACAAGAGAGACGTGACGAAGTGCGCTATTACGCAAACTACTCGCACGAAGTATAAGGAAGTAACCTTTAACTTTTGACACCGTGTTATTAACACAAATATTGATATTTTGATTATATTATTAGATATGCACGATTTTATTTAATTAAGCGATTAATCGAAAATATTAACTAGGATTATATTTTGTAGTTTTATTGAAATTGTCTAAATTGCCTTGCAACTTAGGTAAGTAGATGTTTTTTATATAACACTATAAATTATTGCTAATTGATAAATTTTTAAAATACATAGCAGCTACGTTTGTTTTAAATATCAATCATCACCTGTAAAATGATTCATAAGTAGGAATATACAATTTTCTTTTCACACTTTTCACACAATTTACTTTTTAAAACTACATTTCACTACTGATTTTTCTATATTATAGCATAAGATGCCTACATAAAAAATGAAAAATATTTAATAGATAAAAATCTTCTTAAAATATAAATGTAAATAAGTCTTGAAGATTTCTGTTCTTCACTTTCCGTATACTCATAACCTTCACACACTTATTTAGTGCCGGGTGGCGGACCACAACGTTACGACATCATGTTTACTTCTGGAATAGAAATGTACTGTATAACATGTATACGCCGAACCTAACAACAAAGTAATAGTTACTAGTTAGTCAGTAAGTTATAATTAAATAAAATTGTCAGCATTTTATTGTACCAACGCTTCACAGCCACCAACGCGTTTTACGTGGCTAAGTCCAAATGCACGTGCGCTGTGTTTTTTGCCTAACTAGAAACATTAAAGGATAAAAACAGAATATAAACATTACCCTGATTAGAAATAAAACCATATCCCTATGTATATATGATGTAGCAGTAACAGAATTACCAGCAACAACAAGCTATACCTCATACAAAGATTTCTGTTACCTTCTTAGTTGCCATTTGTACATTTAACGGTCCAGTAACTTGTAATCGGGTGAAAATTAAAGAATGAAGTGTTGGAGCTGAATTTTCTTCGCCTTTCTCCAATGTTTTGAAGGTAAAATTATGAGGCGGAAAAACATCATACTATAATACTTTTACTCATTTATAAAATAAGTAAAGGTATTTAAAAATGAATATTAGAATGTTCAATGTTCGTTAATGTTAACAATCAAATTTTGAAGAAAAGTGGTATTCAAATGTGGAAACTATGAGAAGAAGTGGTCGCGATAGCGGACCCAACTAAAGAATGGTTGAGCTCAACTCACGCGATACAATTTTTCTCCTAGGTTACACAATACGAATTTGTTAACGGGAACTGGTCATCTACATTCAACTTTTTTGTTTGTGCACCGGCAAGTTTAAATTGATAATGTTGGTAATTTGGCGCCGAGCTAGAGTGCCGTTGCCCGCTATGCTAATGAGTTTATAATGAACATAATAACATACGTTGATGATATAGTTTCCAAATCAATGTCTAGGTCGTATGTGTTTTTAAGAAAAGGAAATTGTTGCATGTGACATTATAAACTTTAAGATTAAAACTTTAAAAGATATACAATAGAAATAAAAACTTTTTAGTAGTTATAAATAGACTTAATAGTTTAACTCATACTAACAAATGTTACGTTTGCAAATTCAAGTTGAATGACTTTATTAAATTCCTGTGTGAAATGGCCGTAATGTTACTTAAAACAATGTGAACATATAAATCCGAGCACGAGTGAACAGCGTAAGTGTAAATTATTGAGACAGCAGTAACTCGACTTAGTAAACGGAAAAACATCCCAATACACCCTAGTCTCTATGATGAAAGAACCGGTACATTTAGCATCTCTAAAATTATCACCTAATTCCAGTATATTGAAGAACAGATTTAAAATATTTCGAAGAATCTACTGAATTTTTTGATCAACAATTTGAAATTATCTAGAGACTAGCTGTCGCCCGCAACTTTGTTCTCATGGAGTATATGACTGTTACCATTGAAACTCTACCGCCTTTAAGCCGTTCCCAGTTTATGTCATTATTTTCACACAACAGATATATGTAAATTCCATTACACTAAAATATGGCATGCTATAACGATCTGATGATAATATATATTTTAGTTACACATCAGATACTCCAGACCTATGATGACTGAAAGCTAATAAAAATGGATAATAGGACAAAAAGCTTTTGTTAAGGTTCAAATTTATTCCTAGTTTTAGACTTCTGATGTCTTAAGTCTTAACTATTTTATTTTTTCTGCTTCGCGTTTTTTCTTGTATAGCAGGCAAGCGTCATCCTTCGACAGTACAGACAAATAAAATTTGAACACTACTAAATTTTAGGTCTCAATTTTCATTTTTTTATTTGACAACGAAATCAGTTCACCTTAGTGAATAACTTTTATATACATGACGTTTTTGCGTTTCTTATTAGTTTAACTAGATTATTACGGTCCTATACGAAGTGCGTCTTTAAAATCAATAATTGTCTATGTCCTCCTCAAGGCCTATTACAAAAATAGATTTATTCAAACCCGTCCTGTAGTTACTAATATGTGCATATACAAACAGATAAACATAAATATAAAAAATATCCCATATTCATATGCCATTAGCGTTTTCTCTCTGAGTTATTATTTTCATATTAATAAAAAGGCACATTTTTATTATACATACATATAAAACCTATTAAGCATTCTTGCGAGGATAAAAAGACGATTTGAGGTCTGCGTAATTGCAAGAATTTATAATTTTTAAAATTCTAAGAATGTGTTTACTTGAAATCCCTTGTAACTACTGTAACTACCATATTTAATTAATTATCCTTATTATGATGTCATATTGCGCTATATTTTTTATTATATTATTTTAATTTTTTTATATATATATGTATTGACTTTTAAATTATTAACAAGAATAAACTTGTTAACTTAGACGAGAAAATATAATATATTCGAATGAATAATAAAAAAGAATTTATATGAATGTATTTTAATACATATTTAATATTAGGGTAAGGCTTAGGTTCCACTACACTCGAATTTGTTGACCACTACGTACACCTGGGACAAACAGTCCAGCTAGGTAAGTCTAACTTCAAGAAGGAGATCTCTCGTCAAATCCAGCTCGGATGGGCATTCGGCATTCGGGAAACCACAAAAAATCTTCGTTTCCAAATTACCGCAGTGTCTCATAACGGAAGTCTTTTGACCAGTGTGTGTTGCCAGTAATGGCCTCTGGAAGCGAGACGTGGCCGCTTACTATGTGTCTTATAAGAAGGTTCAGGAGGAGGAGCGTTCAATGGAGAGAGCAATGCTCGGTACTACAGGAATCACAGAGCAGTACTCGGAATCAGAAATGATGTCATCCGTAGGAGAACAAAAGTTATCGATATTGTTCGAAAAATTGCACAGCTAAAGTGGCAGTGGACGGGACACAAAACAAGGAGAACCGATGGCCGTTGGGGCGGAAAGGTTCTCGAATGGTGGGCATGAACTGGACGACGTTTTGTGTTTAGGCAATTAGGTAGAACGACGATTTGGTCAAGGTCCCCGGAAGACACTGGATGCGAACAACGCGGGACCGATCGTCATGGAGATCCTTGGAGGAGGCTAATGTCCACAGTGGATGTAACAAAGTTTCTTAAGGCCAAAATCTCCGAAGCCGTCGTGGCGCAGCGGTAAAGCGTAAACGTGACAGTTGTGGGTTCGATTCCAAGTCGGGGACATTAATTATTTTCAATTCCTCGCAATTGTTAAACACTAAAAGTGCGGCGTTGAGTCGCTACTCAACACGCAATGTGTCGAAAATTGGGCGGAAACCGGGGAACATAGTGTCTTAGCACTAGGTTTCCTCTGCGGCTACGGCTGTTATATACGGGATACAGCATGATGCTTTTATTATATTATTCCCTTATTTTATATATAGATATGAATAATGATTAGATACCTAACATCTATATGAGACCGTGGACTTTATGTCTTTTGCATTTAGCATTTAGTCAACATCAGAAGCCTTTGATCACTGTACAAAACGGGAAATGATCATGATGCTTTACATTTTTTGCTAAGACGCCATTCAGACGTCAGTTTGACCCACATAAAATTATATAGTTGTTGTATATTTATATGTTCTAAAATCAATTATACTTCCCAAGCTTAGATAATCGTTATAAAGTGAAAAGTAAAAAAGAAGATACAACATTTTCCTGTAGTCCAAATCATATGCGCGTGTCAAAGATATAAAAAGATATAAAAGATATAAAAAGTTCTGATTTATTATAATAGTATAACTATTTTAAGAACCTCAAAAAGCTTTGAATATAGGTACGTCAATATCAAAAATTAAAATTTAAATCCTAACACGTTAGCTCAGAGATGAATAGAGTCACAACGTTGTTCTGCGAAGAAAATCTGACATAATGTTCTTGGCAGCTATTTTATATCGACGTTTCAGGCTAATATAAACATTCACCTCATTTTGCGATCTTATAAAGCCAAGTAGATAAATATCTACAACGATATATTGTAAAATTACAAATGATTCAGGTAAAAAGCATCAAATAATAAATACAAGTGCAGTAATTTAATAATTTAGACTAAAATAGCCTTTCCATATTCCCACAACATATAAATCTTCATTTCTCACTCAGCAAACATACTAGTGTAAAGTAGAAAAAATAATATTAGACGAATATAATTTTACGAATACGAACAGAATACCTTTCGATAACGCTTCACCAAAAAATCTGATTAAACTTACAATACATTATAAGAATAAAAGAATAAAAAAAGTAAAAATAATTATTGATAACCTTTATAATTCTAATGATACTAATGAATATTCGACTGTCGATGATGCGGTAAATGTTAAAACGTGAGAAATTCAATGCGGACAGCATTTGCTGACGCCACTGCTCCTAGATCTTCCTTATACCATGACTCATACCTATCAAGTTCGTGACCCAAACCGTCGATTAAGTGTTATGACCTCGTCCAGCCTAGGGGATGACTAACGCTTATTTTTAATAAACAGTACTAAGAAGTTGCCATCTTAATATAATAAACAATTAAATTGGAAAAAAACAACTTGATGACGGAGTCGATAAAAAAAAATATTGAATGTGAATCATGTAAAAAATTATACGTAAAAAGTCCTCCGTAAAAATGAAATAATTTCGGCAAATTTTAATATGTAATAGTGCTATAAATTATATTTTGAATATGTTTACTTGCTCAGAGTTGTTAAGTATATGAATAGCATTGTATGTAAGCATATCAAGAAGAAAAACTTATCATAAATTTATACTAATATGTTAAGAATGTATAATTCCCTTTTACATAAATGGCGTTAAGAGCATCCGGCTGAGGATGACTTAAGATAATGTTTCATACGAGCACTTGACATTGTGGAAGTTTATTCCTTTTATTACTATTACTTAAAGCAAATGTCTATAAAAAATACATGATCAACTCAACAATTTTTATAATGATATGTACGTACTTTAATATTAAACGTAAGCTCATAATTTTTTAGAGACATTTCGTTGACAAGTCGCAGAATCCAAACTTTCCTGGGAAATGCGAATAAAATACTATTTTCATTCTCTTAATATCGAACTCACTGCCGTTGCGTGTAGAACAAACACTGAACCATTACGCTATGATAAATAAGCACAACTTGAAGAAAAAAAAAACTTTAAAAAGGCAGTTTCAATTCGACTCTTAGCTCTGAAAAACACAAATAGTACACAAAAAGTATTAAGCAAACAACAATAACGGTAACTTTCTATATAGCTTGGCGCGGGAATCTTATATGTAATCAAATTCGTGATAATGTCGTTCAACTTTGCGGCTTACATTTTAGCATAAACGCTTAAATGTTTAAAGTACCACTACGACATTTAAGACTTACTTGGTATTTATTCAATTATATAAAATGTATTATCACATGTGTTCATTGAAATCGGTGCATTACATTTTATATTTTTTAATTTAATATAATTTTTATTATTTTACATTTTTGAAAATAAAATACTGGTAAAGTTACATTTAATTCGAACTATCCATTATGCTCGCCTCCCAGTGCCCGCACTGTCAGCTAACACCGTAAGTATATCGTGTTCAATAAATAATGAGGCATCCACTTGACTCACATACCAATAGTTAGCGGCAAATAACCTAATCGTGAGAACTAGGCTTTCGAGACCCATTGAAATTTCAATCATTAACACGAACTTTAGAATATTAATACATATACTAAATATACTTCATAGTCATTTTCGTATTTAAACAGAGAGCAAGTACAGAGTGCAAAAATTTTACTCGGTTTTAAATGTTAATAAACCTTTACGCATTTATTTAATTTACTTTATATGTTTCAAAATTAATTAAATTAAAGTAGGACAAGAAACTCTTAACTATGTTTATTTTAACAAAAAGCAGCTTCATACTTTTTCATATATACATTTACATATATATTTATAGTAAAGTATACATACGTCTTTTCAAAAGTATCACATATTATAATTTATTAGTTAAGCTCTACCGTATAATAATTTAAATTGATTCAAGTGAACTGCATTAAATGGCAATCTGTCTATGTGGGCCGTCAGTGGAGATGGATCCACGGTGATCGGATAAATAACGGCACCTAACTAATTATCTATTAGCTCCAACAATGGTCTCACGTCTACGCTACGACTGCGGCGTCCGCGACGGCGGCGGAGGCGCGCCTTGCTGGTTGGCACCACTCACGTCGGACAGCTTGACATTCTACCACGTCACTACGCCAGCGTCACTGCCCAACACGCCGTCTCCTCTGTCATCGTTATATTTGTACATACATAAATCTGTATAAAATTGAAAACGCCTCTCTTCTTAAGACGTCGTTAAACTTTGTTGCTACTCGACGTACCAAAAATAAATATTTACACGGTAATTTTATTCCTATCTATGTAAATTATAAGCAGCTTTAAAATTCACAGCTTTATTTGTATTTGCGCAGCGTTCTGCTTAAAAACGCGAAGGCTTTACCTGGCCAAACGAGAACACTATCTGTACGAGTTATTCCCAGACGACGTATACAAATTCTGATCACACGGACTGTAAGGCGTTGGAGAATGGCGTCTTACTTAACTACGTAGTCCACTTAAAATCGTTTGATATACTTCGTACGTGCCACTATCTATTGGCCAATGACAATTCTCAAAAGAAAGCAGAATACAATCTTATTACTTAGGTTACTACTGTGATTAATTCTAATCTCGTCGTAAGAATAATTTTGTTGAATGGAAGTTAAAATATGATATTAAATTTATTTGATTAACTATTTTTATACACATATAGATTTATTTCTTAAAATCTTATAATAAATGTATTTAAATGTTATGACTTTTTACTTAGTATTTAAATTAAATAATATCTATACTACAGTAAGAAATATTTAATCGGGCGTGTTATTATATTAAAGACAGAAAAATATTTTTCATAATAAAAAGATTTCACTTTTCATTGATATTACTTTGCTATCTAAAAAACGACCAGGTAAATATGGCTAGTAATCATTTTGTCATTGTTAAATTTGCTGATCGATGGTATAAACTCTCTCGAAACGTTACTAGCCCACACGGACAGTGAAGTGGCTAGCGGTCAATACTCCCAGAATTACAGGAATTTATTCAAAAGAACAGTGTCTACATAGTGCACAACTGTCATTTCATGAAACTTTCTCATACAAGCTACTAAATATATTCTTAAGTATAAAATATTACACAGATTTGTGCATGCTTTGTAATAGACATAATACCGTTACGTTATAAAAATATACTATTATCTCAATCGTACTTCACTGCTTTAAGTAATACAGGCTGTATTACTATAAGGTTTTGCAGCACACCGTCTTTGGAAAACAAGTTATCTTAGTGCAGGGAGTATTATGATTAATTTCATGTGTGGTCCAAGTATACCCTATTAAATATGAAACTTTTGTTTTCACGTTCCATAGTTTAAGTATAGGGAGGCAATGAATTGACTTTTTGTAATATAATTTTTTACCACTAAACGACTATGAAATTTAAACGTTCAAGTAACGGAATCAAGTCGACGGCTTTGCACATAAATCAATGGCTATGGCTCAAGGCCGACTTCAAACATATGGCATAGATTCATTACATGGTGCCGATATAATTGAGGTCGAGAGAGTGCTGGCTCTAAAAACTATCAGATAATATCAATGTAGCTCAAGTACTCCTAGTAAAGATGAACAAACAGAATAAGAACAGACATCTGACAAACACTGCTTAATAAATATAATAACAAAATTGCCAATTGTAGTAACGGTATACTCTTTAGAACATTATAAAAAAAGTTAATAAATTGTAAATGTGTCGCAGTGAAGTAGAGAATAGTGAATTTAAGATATATTAAAATATTTAATTAAATCCTTATCGTGTTGATAGCATTAACCGTGCCGTCTGGTTGGTTGTCCATTCACTACTTTTAAGTAATTAATTTAAATTGTAGAGTACAAAAGTGATAGCGTATTTGATATCGGACGATTGCCAGGTTTTTGCTTCTCTTGTGAGTATACTGTTACTGTTAGCCGAGTTTCTGCCGCTTGCCGACGACTAACCTTGATATGTACTTTCAGTTCTTTACTATTTAGCACTCTTCTTGTTGCATCTGTCATTTTATTGTGGCCCAGTAACTGACAAAAAATATCAATCAAAATTCTAGCACATGCGCCCGCGGCGCACGCGCTCTCTCGTGAAACGATCATCATTCCTACAGTAAAAATTTTTGTTATTTAAATTTTTAAAATGCTTGCTTGTAATGAAGCTTTGAGAATGTCTCTTTAATTTAACACATATTGTATATATTATCTTTAACCTATGATTGCCTTCATTTATTATAAAGATGATAATTTTTAAATTACAAATATAGTATCTATATTAAGAACAATCCGTTTTATTAAGTGCTATTTGAATTACTGTTATAGTAACTCTAATAAAATTTGGCTACGTTGTCAGGTTAATAATTCTATAATATCGCAATAAAAAATATGCATTAACATTCTATAAAAAATAAGTTAGTTAATTATTGATAGTATTCAAAATATTTAATTACAAAATTTAACTTAAATATTGGTGTTTTCTTGTTTTCGTTTCGTTTCTTAGTTAATTATTTACAAAATATTGTTTTATAATCATAAGACTATAGAGGAATCACGCGACTTGTAAGTTCACTGACTTTGCCTTCCTCTCTGACTTGGCAGGAAGCTTATATTCGCTTTTGCAGAACCTGTTTATGCACCCTAATATTACCTGCACATAGTATTTTTTGTCAAAATAACAGCAGGGTCACTGTACTCTAATGGTAACCACATCCGAGTTTTACAACATTAAACAAATAATGCGTAAAATAAGTTAACGTAAAAACCGTCTAAAATATCTGTTAAGCAATTTACAAAGAGCGAGTTTTCCGAATCATCGGACTTTCTGAGTACAGTTAGCTTGTATA
The DNA here is from genome assembly GCA_037127375.1 of Dione juno. NCBI lineage: Eukaryota > Metazoa > Arthropoda > Insecta > Lepidoptera > Nymphalidae > Dione > Dione juno. The sequence goes on along the minus strand of JAXRJS010000041.1, from coordinate 6,567,319 downwards.
AATGTCGCTAAAAGGAATGTATAGATGATCACAAATTCGTTACTTGAACTCGTGTATTGAATATTTGGATGTTGCAATATTCATTGTTACATAACAATTAGTGAGGGTCTAGGCGCGGCGCGGGCGCAGCTCAGTCATGCGCGGGGTCATTGGCAACGTGCCGCCGCAGGCTGCCACTTAAGTTCAAGGGTATTTTAGAAATGTTTATATGTTGACAGTTGACCACTTCTTTTCTAACTTAAATAAGAAATTTAAAATGAACACATATTCTATATTAATTTACTCCTATTATATATTATCTATGTATTTGCTTAAAACTATTTGTGCCTCCTCTATCTATGTATGCGTACGTAATACACTACAATATAATAATATCGTTACAAGCAGGAAATCGAGATATGCCTATATTATATTTGTAACATGGACTTAATTTTGGAAATAATTTAATGCATCATATAAACCTGCCCCTACTTCGCGATTCTTTGTCATTAGCGCGTTCTCACGTCTAGTGCATTAGCTATTTTGTCATCACCTAGGGCGGTATTCTATATCTCATTATATTATTCCGTACTGTATTATCATTGTCACTAACATAATCTTAAATTAGACATTTCATTATTATATATATATATATATATATATATATATATATATATATATATATATATATATATATATATGTATATTATAAATGAACATGTTTATTCACAAACACTAACATAATATTTAAACATATATATTTTTCTTTAATGTATTTAATGTACGTATGTTTGTTTGATTTATAAGTAGTACCTAATAAATACTAAATAATAATTATATATTATAATATACAGGGAGACAGCACGCTTTTTGCAATTCTTAAAGACTTACCTATAAATAACTATTAATAGATGCCGACCACGAAAAGCAATCTCGCCAGGTGGCAGTTAAGAGTCCTCAACTTATTTTATAACAAAGTTCATTAATAAATAGGACAAGCTACTCTTGGGAAATTGTATCTAGCTCCATATGACCTAAAGTCTGTTATCTGTTGTCGCACCTACACTATATTGTCTCGTCAACTTTGTATACTCATTATTTATTATCTTAAATTCCTATTACAAATAAGTTTGTTGAAGGAAGAAACTTGGTGATTATATGAAATAAAATGTGTATGCCATACCTTATATTATATATTTTAATGAACTAGGTGCATGGATCATACAACAATATGCTAAGTTACGAGAAAAGCTAATTGAGAATCTTCACTCTTAGTTTCCTCGTAATTAGTGGTGGAAAGGAAGCGTTGATGTCTAATGTAAAGCGCGTAATGCGCATGCGCGTGACCGTCGTCGTTCACTCTTATGAATGAATATTCACTGTGACAAAAAATTCTTGAATGAACGCATCAAGCGAATGACTATCACATAAGTATAAGATCTTGCATATAAATAAATGTTTAACGACTACATTTCTTTATTATATTGGATTATGAATACCTGTAACCTACCATTAATAAAATGATACGTAGTTATTGATACACAGCAGCCATGTCTTACACGAACCATTTGAAACAATTTAATGTCTATTTTAAATTAAAATTTACAAAATTGAAGGTAATGGATTTTTGAGATATTGACGGCATCGGAATTTTTACGACTGACTGACTGAAAGGATCTAGAAATTTGAAATTTTTGGATTACTTGGATTTTGGATATGTAAACATAAATAATTTTATTTTCATTTTAAATAGCATTATAGTTTATGTGATGTACAATAAATAGCACATTTATATTATATTTAGAGGGGTCTTAATAATACGCTGTCTCTACTTAAGCTGTTAGATAGGGGAGTTAAGTAAAAATAAAAACATGTACTAATTTTGTATGAAAGTTTTATTAGAATTGAATATTTGATATTAAAAAAATGGTTTTGACCGAAGGACATGATCCAATAAGGAGTCTACACCTTTGAGGTACCTGAAAACTAGGACCTAAAAAGATGTTATATATATATATATATATATATATATATATATATATATATATATATATATATATATATATATATATATATATTTGCACTTCGAATAGCATACATTTCATTACTATAATTACATACCTACTATAATTGAGTTACACAATAAGTTACAACTAGTTGTTTAAATAATATGTTCTCCTTAATAATAATTAATTATTATAATTTATAAAAAATATTATCAGCCATAATAAAAAGAACTAGACGAGGCTTATCTCATGCTATTATTTATTACAAATCGTGTTCAGTGGGGCCTTCCTCACACGACGTTGATCACAAAAACTACCCAAATGCTTGACGGATGAGCTAACCCGCCCCGAACAAACGCACGATTCATTGATTACCTTGTAAAAAATTTAATCATCGACAAAATTATTATTTCTAAAGAAATCATCAAAATTTAACCATTTAAATTACATTCAAAGGCTATTTCAAGAACTCGGTCTCGGACATTAACTGCGTAGTTAAGACTAATTATACTTAAATTATTTAATTGAATAATTACTTGCCGATACTCACAGTGAATCGATCAAAATTTGCTCATTTTTGAAAGAAATACTTATTTAAGAAAACAAAAGAAAACATTTGACCAACTCAAGTGCTTCCCAATTAGGTAACGGTAAAAATAATAATTTTTGATTGCCTACAATTCTGACATAACGTGCTCAGGTTTATATAATATTGGGTACTACTTTTATAATGTTTTTCGTAAATCCATAGTTATGATGTATTTTAAATATTAATAAGCATAAGCATTAATAACTAAGTTCACTTTTGCAACTTAAAGGTGCAATTCAAATGATTCTATGCATGAATAGTAGTTTTTACCCTTGCTAATATAAAAACTTACACAGATAATATATATTTCTTATACGTGTGTCTCACACACACATACGTATTTTAGGTACATACGTATTTTATTGTATAGGTCCTTTTGCCGGATGTCTATAAGTATAAATTCTTACAATGATGATGATATCAACACAATGATGTTTTTAAAATTTCGTATCAGCACGTTTAAAATATTCTTCAAATCAACATCGTTTTTTTGTAATAGAATATGTTTCTCATATTGATTAATATAATTCTGTAATTGGCCTAAATTATTATTTCTAGCTAGTAGTATGGTACTTTTAATTGTCTTTAGTTTATTATACTTATATAGATGATGTAAGAGTGTAATCATGTCGAGACATAATTATATAACATTGTAATATTTATTTTTTTGTAAATTAGCCTTCGTTTTGTATAGATTGTACATACATGTATAATGTCGACTTTCAACGATTATTTCAAAATAGAAATTATAAGATTGTCATGGCTACATCGGGAATAGATTAAGATTAAAGTTGTTTTTTTTTAATGAGTGAATTATTTAGACGAATGAACGTGATGTGACGTCTTATTAACGTAAAAAACGATATCTTAAATAATTTATTTATAAAATTATAAAATAATTAAATTTTTTGAATGTAATTCAAAATAGTAAATATTCAAGAAACACAATATATATATATATATATAAAATTTTAATTATTATCTATCGTTCTTTGTTAAATTATTTTTTATTAGAAACCCAACCATGTATTTGCTGCTAATAGTACAAAATACTTCTACTACCACAATCTTTGCATACCACAAAAACCTATATTAAAGCTTCATTGCTAGTATTAGACAAAATATGGAAAATAGATAGATAGATATATAGAGAATATCCATAAAAGGTATCGTCGGTATTTTACGTCTAAATAAATTTCTAGTTTTATATAAATTTTGTATGTATTATTTATTTAATTATTAAATAAACATTTAATTATTAAATACACATTTAATTATTAAATAAATATTTAATTATTAAATAAAAAAATAATTATTGAATAAATATTTATTTTAACAAGCTTGCTTAAAATCAGTCCATCTTGATTTGATGATTAAAAAGACGACAAGAACCTAAATGATAATGAAAATGCTATCAACATCATAACTATTTTTAGCTATCGGCACGTATGCACATTCAATTTATTTTCAGACATAGGCTTCTTCTTCAAAATGATTCAAGATTAAGATAAGAATCTTATGAGAAGTATTTTTTAAAAAATATAAATAATAGTTTAAAAGGTAACTTTAGAAAACTTTACTAATCTAATGGAATCTTAAAAGCTACAATCGGCTTCAACTATTAAAAATATTATACGATCATTACAATTTTATAGCAAATCGCAACGATTATTTTAACTATACTAAAGTATATGAGTCAATATCATTCTGGCAATTTTCTTTTAAAAAATTGTACAGCCAATGAAACAGTAACAAGATTATCTCCCAGGAAACAACATATGAATCACACAAATATAATTAATTCGACACTTGGGAGCAACAAACTTCATAACAGGAACTGTGTAATTTCATAACTTATTCAAATTGTTTAATCTTGTATGTTATGTTGAAGTAAAAAATAACAATAATTATATTGTTTATTGAAATAATTCAATTTTACTTTTCAACTGTAGCATATCTATATTAATCTAATTATTCTTATAATAAATTAGTCATGTTAGGATGTAAAAAAATAAAAAAAAAACACTACGATGTATTTTTTTTATTTAAGCCACGTCCCATCTGTTCTACAACAGTAATATGTACACAAGCGTAATATTTTCGAGTAGAGTCTTTTCTGTAATAACTATAATTGTGAGAAGCATTTCATGATCCACGTTACAGGAAAAAGACCTCAAAGCATTACCAGTGACATGAGACCCAAGTATAGGAGTGAAGAATGAAATGCGGAAAATCTTTTAATAATGCTTGTAATTGGAAGGTTCTGTTTCGTTTAAGTTCCCTTCACACTATCGAGTGACTCATTCCTAATGAAATGTTTATATTATTGCGAACTAATGAATACTAATGTACGTATTAATTACCAGGAAACCGGCGTGTTCCTGTTTAAATTATAATCTGTTCTTTAAGTGATGCGCGAGCGCACGTCTATGGTTCAACGCACGATTCACGAGCGATTATTCAGTATAGCTTAACACATACATTGTAAATAAATAAAATATAAACTTTAACAATATGAAATTTTAAGTACTAAATGATCTATTAAAAATATTTTCATGTAATACTTTACACTCGCTATTACGAGTCATGTCGAGTAACTGCGTATTGCACTGTAAAAAGTTATAAGATCTCACGGACAGCTCCTATCCAAGCTTCTGACTATACACACTAATATTATAATCTCTAACTCTTATCGTAGCTTACATAGTCTCATGTGATTTCTAGTTTTAATGTCAAAATGTGTGACCAGGCCGCTACCTATGAATAACTTAGTACATAACAGTAAAGATATCAATATCTACAGCATTGTATGCTGCTTATACAACGTTATTAGTAAAACCTTAAAAAAAATGGAAAAGGCCCTAAATTATCCAGGGTTAAGGTACATTACAGTAATCTGAACTTTGATAATAATATCACGTATTAAGGGAACTTCGAGTGGGACATATTTACGTAATTGGAAGTCCCTTTCTCATTATAGTGATTCTTTTGATTATCATGATTCAACATTACAGAGTACCTACTTAGTATTTTGTGAATCTTAATTGATTGTGGTTACGAAATTCTCGGTATCAACAACCCCTCGCCAGTAAATAAAACTATTATTTATCAGTAAAATGGCTTGTCAAGGTTGTGTCCGTTATTTAGTCATTATTCCTTTTGCATCCTACCAACTATCGGATCAGAATTTCCAATAAGTCGATGTTTCTGTGAGAACCCTTATTTCAAATTCTCTGATTGGAATGAAATAATTCAATAATTTTGTACCGACTTCTTACTAAGAATAAGTTACTAATGCAAGGTATTTTTTTTAATTTAAAACATCAACATAAAGATATTTTTATTTACAACATGTAAAGGTTAAATTATTTATTTACCTATCTACTAACGTTGATAATGTGATTCAGTCACATCTTTACAAATATTTTATAATAATATTATCGTAATGTTATTGAGAAATGTTTTATTTTGACAAAAACTTTTTATGTTAAAAGACCTTCACTCGTGTAGAAGTTTATTCAAGCTGACTGCGGCTTAATCGTTATATTGTTAATTTTTTTATTATTTGAGTGTACATAAAAAGGTTTTTAAGTTTTCATAGATTTCCTTACAAAAAAATGCAAGAGCAGCCTCGCATCAGAACGAAGATGCGGAACTTTAACAGGAGTTATTATTGTAATTGCGACACTTACCTTATAAGCATGCGTAATGGAAATTGCTAACAAAATGAAATATGTCTTAGTCAGATATATTACATCAGCAATAGGAAAAAACATGTTAAACTTATTAAGTCTTATAAGATTATTTATTAAACTTTATTTATATGTAAAAGAAATGTAATTTCGTTTTACTTTTGCCACATTGTGGCGCAGAGTTCATCGCGACGCAATGGGGTCTGATCCTGATTCGAGGAAATAGATTATTCCATTTCCTTACTCTGGTAAAGAAAAATGCGTTGAATTCGGCTACTCTATAGGTAATGTCGAATTAGGGCGGAAAGTAGAGAACATAGTATTTTGATACATGGTTTCTTTATATTTACCCTGCTTATGTAGATACATTGTTATACATTGGGATATATTGTTGTGAAGTTTAAAATCAATAATAATGCTTTTCAAGCCTATACCTACCTGCTTTAAACCTAATATAAATAATACATTATTATTAGCTGAAATAGAATGATGTTGCTTAAAAAAAACGAAGGTAAACGTGTTTTTAAGTAATATTGATATTGTAAATAAGTACGTGTATACCACGGGAAATATAATCTAAATCGTAATTCGTAGTATGAGCTAAAAAAAGATACAACGCATACATACAAGTTTAGATATTACTAAATCTAGAGAATATAGAGAAGGTGGTCTTATTGAATGTAAAACTTGTTAAAAAATATTCATTTGAAAATACACTTGGACCCGGTAGGTAGCAGTCGTATACCGTAATAGACCTCCTGTCTATAAAAAATTAGGAAATGTGCTATATTTCCAAAATTGTTCAGCGTATTTAGCGTATAAATGAAAGTTCAGGAGCTTCTAATGTGGAGCTTTAAGAGATTAGCAAAACTATAAATAATAAATATGTTAACAGCAAAATTTTATCAGCGTGACAAGAAGTTTTCATCAACTCGAAAAAGTTAAATATCTGAACAGTCTAATTACCAGGCATTTTTGAGATACAATTTTTGATGAGAACAGTCAAATATGTGAATTATCAGCTAACTTACAGATCAGCTGTAATATAGAAACGGTGTTTAGCGTAACTGATATTTTCTCATAACACTTGTATCTACCTACATAACTGTAATATTTACAAAATAACATACATTGGGTGCCAACACGTGGCAAGGCCAGTATAATTAAAGCCCAAAATTTTATAAAAATTAATGGTAAATGGAGGAGAGTATGTCGAGGACCATACAGACCAGGTCAAAGAAGTTGCAGCCAATTTTGATTATGACCGAGGTATTTTTTTTCAGCAAAGAATTTTAAAATTAATTCTATAATATTTATTTTTCTATTTTGTTATTTTGGATATATATTTGATTTTTTTATTTAGTGTATTTAAATTAGCAATATTTTATTACTATTATACTTTATTTTATATGTATTTTGTTGGATGTACATGTATGTTTGTATGTATATATTTTCACATTTATATATGTGTATGTTTCTATATTTATGCATGTATATTTTTCTAATACAATATTAATTTGCGCATTCTTAGTATCCCACATGACAAGGTTGGCTGCGGGAGAATGCTTTTCATCGTTAAACCCGCCTTTTGTACATTATTTTTTATAAATGTGTGCAATAAAGAATAAATAAATTATTGATTATTTTTACAACACTTATTACCATATTTGGCAAATTTCCTATTCGTGGTTATATATGATACTGTTCTGTAAAACTTGACCATTTCTGATCTTGATAATCTAAGACCTTAGAATGATTATTGATACTACTTAGTACGGTCAACTTGTTGTTGGTGACACCAAGCCCATCCCGATTACAGTAGGGGTCCACCAGGGCTCAGCTCTTAGTCCGTTCTTATTCAATGTAGTGCTGAATACTGTCTCAGCTCACATCCAATGCCAGCCTCCGTGGCTGATGATGTATGCCGATGACATAGTACTCATCGACGAGAACCGACTGATACTGGAGCGTAAAGTGAACGCCTGGAAGGGTGCGCTTGAGAACGGTGGTCTTAAACTGAATGTGTCAAAGACCGAGTACATGGCTTGCGGTAACCCGGACTCGAGCACCATCCACATCGGGCCTGAGCCAGCCGTTAAGTCGGAGAAGTTCAGGTACGTTGGATCCGTTATGCATGAGTCTGGAGGCATCGACCACGACATCCATGCCCGTATAAACCCTGCCTGGGCCAAATGGCGGGAGGTCACTGGTGTGGTCTGCGATAGGTCTGCAAGCTCAAGGGACTGATATACAAGAGCATTATCCGATCGGATCTTTTATACGGCAGCGAATGTTGGCCAACATTATCTCGGCACACTCAGGAGCTTCACGTCGCGGAGATGAAGATTCTGTGGTGGATGCTTGGCAGGATGTAATAGTTCTCCATCATATATAACATCGAAATGATTTTAGTGCGGGCGTGAAGAATTAAACATACATTTCTTGATGCAACATATAAGCACAAGTGTAAGGCACAGTAATCCATTACAACGAATCACGCGTCATTTTAGTGAATCTTTATAAATATCTACAGATACACATATTTTAATGTATAATATACTCATTCAAAGCATAGCTGCATTGACTTCAAACGCAATTTATATGTATATCAGAAAAAAAATCATTACAAACTTATATATGTAGTTCATTTCATACAAAATGTACATTCGACCGCACACTTAAGTTAGTCAACTTTAATCTGCACTTGTACTACTGATCCAATATCAATATTAATTATAATGGTTGCCTGGAAGAGATCGCTTTCAGCGATAAGGCCGCCATTGCACATTTACTCTTACATATGTGTTATATATATATATATATATATATATATATATATATATATATATATATTTTTTTTTTTTTTGTGCAATAAAGTATTATTATTATTATTATTTAATAAGTTGTACTTTCTGCTGGCTTATAATCATGAAATTGGTACGGTACCATCGGATATGGATATTTTGTTATTTTATTTAGTGTTACTAAGACAGATAGATGCTTTCTTGGATATCCGTATAGTATCCTAAAATTAATTTTTGCTAATATATTTTTTAATTTATTTCATCCATCGATTTAGACATTCCTCCATCAATTTGATGTAGGGATGTCGTTTAGAACCATACTTAAAAATATATAAATAATAACTTTAATACTAATATCACGTAATTTTAAGTATTCGCTTCATTAAGTTAAGTTCATCTCTTACATTTGTAGGTTATATATGACGAGTATGGTGGACGGAATAAATATTTAAACTAAGAATGTACAAAAATCTGCGAAGCTTGACGTTTAACTAAGTGTAAGTTGCATGATCAGCCATCCAGGACAATAACCTTACGATTATGTATACGAGTGGGTAATTTAATTTCCAAATAAAGCCATTTATAGTCTGTTGACCTTCACTAAACGATGACACAAAAAATCATTGATTAAAAACAGCGGTGAAAGTAAAGTATAGTGAAGAAATAATACAGTAACATGTGCCCAGTTTTTAGAATGACTATTTACAAAAATTTGCTTTTAATAATAATTGAAGCTTACCTAATATAAAATTAAAAAAAAATTGAATAAATAATATCTCGATTTTATATATTTTTAGTAATTTAATATAATTAAGAAGACCTAGAGAGTAACCAAATATATTGTTTTTTTTTAATAGATATGCTGCTGTTATAATTGTTATAATTGAATATAAACTAATATTCGTTTCAATTTTTATTTAGCGTATTATTTTCCCGTATAGCTCCGGAGAGCTGTCAATAAAGCTGAAACGCTAGAAACTAAAGACCAACGATTAGCTCACAACAGCGTTTATGTAAAAGGTGATATAGTGATAATGAAAAACCAAGTCTTCATTGTCTTAAAGGAAACGAAGCAAACGTTGTATGTAAACGAAGTATAAAATAGGAGTACGCGAGTCTTTTGGCACGACGCAAAACTAAGAAAATATGTGGGATCTGTAGAACACTTTTTATCCAAAGAACAGACGACAATGTGTTGACTGAACATCAATATCTAACGCAAATCCGAGAACGCACGAATGAAACACAAAGAATTCGCTAAATATTATTCACCATTTTCGACGGAGGAGCTTGATACATTTTTATATGGCTAGAATCAGGAAAAGGAAAATGACGTTTACAGATTAACCGTGGAAATATGCGTCTCAGTAACCCGGAGTAATAAGGAAGTATTTTTGGCAAACAAATGTCTAGCGTAGTTATACTTCTCAGTGCAAATGAAAACTTGCACATGTCATCGTTATTAGAAATCCAGTAAATGAGGACTACAGTTAACCAACGTCTCTTAGACACATAGACACATCCTCACGACGCTGAATGTTAATGAGTACGACTTCATGCCACAGTAAAGTATAGAAGATACCTATACTTCGCAGTGGTATGAAGCTATTTTAGGACATATTCAGCAAGATTTTGAACAGAAAAAAGTGGACGCTATTGAAAATGCATGGTGGCCCGACCAAAAGGAGTATTAATAGAATCCTAAAAGGGGCTCTCTTTGCTCTCCTGAGCTGTATGCTACGGTTTTGCTCTTACCTGAAAAATCTACTTACATACAGATGATTAGAGATCGATTAAAGGCGCTTAGCTCCAGCTTTGCAAAAAAAATCAACAGAGTATACAGGGCGGAAGATGAATTCTCTGACATCCACACTAGCATTCTCAGGGTAACTTTCGATGGACATCAGGAAGAAAAAAGAAGAAAAGGTACTGCAAAAACTATCTCCCGCAGGGGATGAGCTTATATTAAGCAATATCAAATACAGACATCTACTGATTTTGAGTTACTGGAAACTTTAAATCTCGAAACTGCAACATCAAGAGACCCCAGATCACCGACGATTCACCGACACTAGCGAAATGAAAAGAAAAGTGGTTGTAATCCAAGCCTAGATGGGAGACTGGTAAAGAAGAATGTTGATTGCATCGAACTGTTTAGTCTTTCAATCCAGGCTTTACACCTTTGTTAGGGTGACAAAAAAAGTGGCGGATAATCAAATAGTCAATATTTTTAGCGTCTCCAGATCGTCACTGGAATCGAAACTTCAGAGAAATCCATATTCAAGCCACTTTTTAACAAAGGCAATAAAGTAAGATAAGAAAGATACTAAGGAAGATCAGAACAGAAATCAAGAAAATTAAACTGTTCTGGTTAAGGTGTGACCATGGATAACAAGGAATGAACGTGTAGATACTTCATCTAAGGCAAAGAATGTGACATTCGCAAGTTCCATCCGCATTTTCAATAAAAGTACTGTAAATTTGTTATTACTTGTTTTTAATCGTTCTTTTACAGTTCTATATATTATATTGTTTTTATTTGGTCACAATTTTCTTTACTTGATTTTTTAATTATAAGGATATAATCAGGTGGTAAAGTGTATGCAAAAAATTTAGCAAGAAAAATACAACAGGCATCTGAAAGGTTGTTGTGGGAAGCCCAAGGAGGATTTAGACCAGTAAGAGGATGCATGGTTCAGATATTTTCCCTCCGCATGATCATGGAGAAGTTTTTGGCTATCAAAGAAAAAGTTTTCTTTTGTAGACTTGAAGAAGGCGTTTGGTAGGATTGTAAGAAAGAATTTATGGGGGATACTGCCCTGGTACAATGTGAGTGGACCCTTGCTGCAGGCTGTAAAGTTTCTTTATAGAGATCACTCAGCCTGTGTGCGAGTAGGAGCTGGCAGGTCGCCTTGGTTTGGCATTGAATAGGAGTCAAATAGGGATACGCCATGTCAGCTTGGGTGTTCAATTTGTATTTAGAAAGCTGTCTCCAAGGAGTGAAACAAAGTGACATGAGAGTTAAAGTGGATGACTCTAAGATAAATTGCTTGCTATACGCAGATAATGCAGTGCTTATTGCATCATCAGAATGCGAGTTGCAGGCATTGGTCACCATTTTGAAAGACGGGTGTGAAAATAATGGTCTAAGCTTGAATGCAAGTAAGAAAAAGGTTCTCATATTTGAATGAGACGAAGAAAGGACGGAATGCAAGGTTTTTGTGAATGGAAACTTAATAGAACAATTGAATGAAGTAATATATCTGGGAAGCATGTTAGAAATGGACGTGAAAAGGCGTATTGCTGCCGGTAAATGAATGAACGGTGCCTAAGTTGCATTGTTGAGACGGCCAAACGTCATTAAAGCTGCACGGTTGGCCGTACACAATGTAGTTCTGGTGCCGAGGCTGATATATGGCAGTGAAATGTGCATATTGCAGAAGAAGAATGAAAGAAAGATGAATACTGTGGAGATGCGATCTCTTCGGAGGACATGCGGAGTCACCTTAACTGACCGAATCTGCAACGAAGAGATACACTGAATGGTAGGTACCAGCGAGGATGTCATAGTAAGAATGAAAAAGAACGTGCTTGGTTCTAGGTGGTGGTGGTGGTGGCTAGGTGGTTTAGGCACGTCGAGAAAATGAGTGATGAAAGAATGGTAAAAAGGATATATGAAGCAAAAGTGAATGGAAGATCTCGGTTGACCTTCGAAAATACAGTGTCGAAGATACTAGAGGAAGGTCACCTAAAAATCATGAGGACGCACCGGAGAGCATTAGGCGAAAGAGGTAAGCAGGGACCGCAGCGTTGGGCGCTCCGTACTTTCTGACGACCCCGCTAGGGATAAAGCGTGAAGATATGTATGTATGTATATAATCAGAAGGATCATCATTACTAAAGCCAAAAGGAGGACTTTTTTTTACTTTAGTCCTTTGGTATATCAATCCTATAATCAATCTTAGTATTCCGTGTCGCAGCATTATTCATAAAACTTAAAAATATCTCATGACTAACTAAAAATAAAATAAGTGTTATAAATAATTAGAGATGTACCGACTAGTCGGTAAAGCCGACTATCTGGCTACTATAGTTGTCAGCGAATAGTCGGCACTCTTGAAAATTGTACATAGTTTGAAATGTAATACAAAGCATTTTTTCTGAGACCATTTTCGCTTCAATCGCTCTCTTCGTCATTCATGGGACTTTTCAATTATTCTTATATGAATTGGAAAGAAAAATATAGGTTATATCGTGGATCCAATATTTTGGACAGAGAGAAGATGTTATTACTCTTGACGATGATCATTCATTTTCATAATGTTTGTTTTTCAATTAGTCGCGACATGGTTATTTATCTGTCTGATCCTGAGTCTTTACGTTACCATTGTATAATAACATTGGATGCTCTTTCAGAATTTTACAAAATATCGGCTTGGTCGATTAGTCGGCCAAATTTTTTATCGGCACATCTCAAAAATAATATATTTTAAACAAATACCGCGGGTAGTTAATTGTAATAATAATTCGCTAAATAACAATAAATAAAGTCTTTAATTATGTATATTATTTTTAAATTAAAAAATATATAAAAGTTTTCAATTGCTCATATTTTTAATTACTTAATGGGCCAATTTAGGTAAAAAAATATACAGTAATATCGATAATTTGGAACAAATTGAATAAATAAACATTAATATAATTTCAGACTATTTTATATATTACTATTAAAGTGTTGAAAGAAGCAAGCATTCACTTCTTTCAACACTTTTCAAGCGTGTTCAATAAATAAAACGATGCGCTCGACGACGTCGTAACACGTGCATCTGTGATCTGGCGCATATATTGTGAATAAGGTAACGCGGAGCGCCTAAAGCAAGATGCGCACGGTAAATAAGAATAACGGTGCTTTTACAACCTCCGCACCGGTGCTTGCCACCCGCCACCCGTCACCCGCCAGCCTCGGAACATTGCCAATTCCTATATTTCAAGACTCAACATCGGAATTTCTCACTTATACGAACAAAAATACATTAACTATTCGTTTACAGTGATGGCATTATTATTATTTATACCACTAACAGGATATATATAACATAACAAATTAGTTTCATTTTAGAAACTCGTTTACGATACTTTACTGTCTTTACGTCGTCTAAAACTCACTTAATGACACCATCCTACATACCAAATTCAACCTAAACAGACAGCTCAACTTCATACTTTGCTTAGACTGAATACCTAATCTTAAATATAAACATAAACACAGATGGGATTTCGTTACTGCTTACACTCAACCCGTCCTACTTTCAAGGTACACGTCACAGCGTTTCAAAATGTTTAAAGTTTGAAATATTTACGTTAATATTGAATTAAGTAACTGTTTAATATGACTTAATGCGACGCAGAGCATTCGAATTTTACAAAAGTTTACAATATTTATTATCACACAGTAACTTTGGCCCTTACATGATAATGAGCATTTTCTACAGTGGAAACCTTTTATTATAAATCACTTTAATTTCCACTTTTCGCTCAACCCATGGTGCAGGACAACACCATTCATTGTAGATTTTTAACTATTCACAGAAAATTTTAAATAGAGTAAAGACGGACTGAGATCCGAATATTAAAACACATTCTCGTTTATGCCAATAGAACTCAATTATCATTATGTTCAGACTGACCCGTCTCTGCTTTACCAAAATATAGTCTATAAAAACTTGCAAGCGCTTTTATAATCATGATAATTATCCAGCACGAGAACAGAAAACCTTAAAAAAGACGATTAGGTCTAGGGGTCTGTAAATAACACCAATTTCTAGAAGTAATCAATGTTTATTAACATCATGATTAAGACAAAAAATAACAGCATCAAATTTGTTCCAAAATTAAAAAATCAAATAAAATGGAATTAGTTACAATAAAATTTATTTTGCGTATATATAAATATACGTACATATATATCAGTTATTAATAATCTGGTTCATATTATAAACATTTCATTATCTATAGTGAAACAAGAGGTCGAATGTAACATTGAGCTGTTCCGCGTCGTGCAAAACAAATACAAGACTAATATATATAACAGATTTGTCTTTGAATACATTACAATAAAATGATTTAATTACAGATAGTAAAAGTGTGTATATTTAAATATTTAACAAAAGTATATGTTTGTATATGTATATTTATAATGAGATATAAGATCATGATTGCATATCTTTGTCCAGTGTCTAAATCTTATTGCTAAAACCCATCAATCTATTCGCAGTCGTTTAAAATATTTTAAACAAATAGTTATTCTATAAAACTAAAAAAAACTGCTGAGCCAAATAGACATCGTTAAATGGCACTGTTTAGCTTAAAATGGACAATACACACGTGAAGTGATTTATTTTGTTATTTGAAAAACTGGCATTTATTGATATTAAAATGTGCCTAGAATTATTAAAAGTTAGCAAAGTTATTTGAATACGAGATAGTGGCACTGAATAGAATTATCTACTGTTAAATCGTGAAAATAGTGACGAACTTAGATTAGGTAGCTAAAATGTACGTAAGATGCTTGCCAAGAAAATCATTTACATATAAAAAATACGTTACAAAAAGTTAAAAAAAAAAGCTCAGCAAAACTGATTTAGCCGCACTACACAATGAATAGCTTAAAAGTAAACAAAAGACTATTAATAATTATTAACAATGAAATGTGGCCCAGGAACACTGAGGTGGAATCCTATAGCTCTTAACGAAATTATTTAATATTATATTCTCTCTATTGGTGTATTAGTTTTACTTACACTATTCAATTCCTATACTAGTGATGCGCTCGCAGCGCAGCGCCGCAGACGACAATCCATCTATTTTAATTTCAAATATATCTTAATTCATAATGAACTCGCGTCAAATACGTCAAATCATCTAGATAGTGGAACAAAAATAGGCTTCGAATTTTATTTAACTAATTATTCTCTGGAATACCACCACCCGCCGGATTCTCATTCTGAAACAAATAAATTTTGCTAAGATCGTACATCCTTTAATTTTTATTCATATTAAAATACTTCAAATTTAAAAAGCTGAAAATGAAATAAGTTAAGAAATTTTAATCTTGTTTGAGTGTGTATTTACAGATTAATAACAAAGCATTCAAGCGAATCAAATGATAGATTTAGTGCAACAAAGTGTAAATCAACATTATCGCACCAGCAACGCTTTAATTGTGTAAATTATGGAAAGACGATAAAATATGATTTATAAGGAGAAATTAATTCCAACTAAAGATAAATTAGATCATATCTATCAAAAACAACGTTAACGTTAGCCATGTGTAGCTTGTACTTAACACAATGCGCTATATAAAATAATAATAAGGAATGATATTATTATAATTTAAATAGAATAGATACAAATATAACATTCATGAATCATTTTAATTACGTTCATCGTAATAACTATGTTTTATATCATAATTTACGCGATATTAAACTAGAGGAAAGGAAAGACACGGTAGACAACCAAAACTCTATAGGAACAAAAAAACTATAGGAACAAAATATGAAGCATATAGGTGGTATGGTTGATAACTCAATCAAATTGATTGAATGAATAATAGTATAGCAGGGTAGGCAGAGGGAACATAGTGTCTAAACACTATTTATCAATGTGGGAAAGGGTGCTGTACTCACGGCGGCGTGGTGGCGCAGGCCCGCCCACTGCACGAAGGAAGGCAGGTCGCGCGCGGGCAGGTCGGCCGCCAGCGCCTTCACGCGCAGGTTGCGGTCGTCCGTCAGCAAAACCACCTCTCGCACGCGCCGACCCTCCTCTGATACGTTTTCTATATTCACATTTAATTTTAATCAATCAATATCTGTTTCTGTAGGTACCTCATTATGTGAAAGCTAAACAGTTCTATAACTTTAATTATAAATAGGGTAAGGTTAAAATATATTTAATATATATATATTATATACTTAACTAATTCACTTAAAAAAATGAATTGATAAATTACCAGATTCATTGGAGAGATTGGCTTGAAGGTTGAGGGCCGTGGCAAGCACTCGGTCATCGTTGGTAGTGCGCGCCTGGTCTTGCTCTTCTGTGAAAGCGAGGCCGCGAGCGAGCAGTGAGCCCCGCGCCGTAGCCAGCCTTACATTACCTGCAACACCCGCAGCACCCCCAGAGCTCACCCACGAGAGAGCAGCTTGTGCCGCTTCACCCAAGCGAGAACATCGTCTCAGCCCTTCCAATTCTGACATCACTGTGGAATATACATTCATAAGCACAAGGTTTAATAGTACGAGAGATGAGCGGCAGAGAAATGTAACAAATTGTCAAAAAAATCTAGTCATCACCACTGATTTAGAGAAAAATATAATATTTATCTGCACTTAATACGAGTAATTTCTTTTATAAAAAAAGATTAGCTTTTCGAAAACAGTTGGGATTCTCCAAGGCTCACCATACCGTCCATAACAATAATATGCTATAGTTGATCTCAACTATCTATCTTTATATACAGACTGTAATTTAAAGTTTAACTTTTATCTTATTTATAATTGAGAGGAAATTTTAATCATTTTATTAAAAATCTGTACATTAATAGAACAGTCGTTAAATTTATGTAACGATAAAGAAGGTTAAAGACGTTAATTTGACTATAATTTCGCAAAAGTAGATTGTATGAACTACTTTTATCCACATATGACAAATTTCATTATTACTTTTATGTTAAGTATACACGTTCAATTCACTTTGTTTGGGAAGTTTAAACTTTGTCATTTGGACGCTGTTTACTTTGCCAATGTCACGTTGCTTAAAAGTTTTCAAACTAGTGTTTTATTCAAAAAGCTTATAAAATGTCAGATTCTTAAGTCACCTTATTTTTACGACTTGGGATATAAAAAAAATCACAGGAGTTTTATCGTAGTTTTATTATATTATAAGTAGACATCGGATTATATGCATTTGCATGTTTGCATATGCAAATGCATATAATTGTATTTTTATAACGTTATTGCATATTTTAGTACATTTCCGTCGATTGTGCATATTTTACACATTCACCTCGCGAAAACTCAGGGAGAGAACTAAATCTGAACCCGTGTCCCAAACGCGTTCGTAAAATGTGTCGTGGGTACGAGGAAGGTGCTTACGCCTATTGCTGCTTTTGTCTCACTGTATTTATTTTACTACAAAAATTAATAGAATCTTTAGACAATTTAGGACAGAAGGCACTGTGAGTTTTGAAGTTGACAACAACTACTGCCTCATAATTCGTCTTTTAGTTCAGATGAAAGTTTTTAGAAAAAAACAAAGATTTCTGTGAGTTATTCATTGGTTGCAATATTCGTTTCCGTCAATTAAATATCGAAGTATGCCGGATATTCCTTAAGAAATATTGCACTAATCCACAATTAGACTATACTACCTGTCATCTAGCTACTAAGAAGTAGTTAGTGAAATATCTCTCTGAGAATTTAGAACCCATAAAAAAGTAGTTAACAAATTTGATAGATCAGACGCCATCGTAAACAAGTCAATTATATGTTATAATAATAATAACAAAATACAACTACTATTAATACAACTATACACATATATTATGTGTTAATGTAATGGGAAAATAAACGTAAATTGTAATAATAAATGTTGTTTTGATTGTGCATATTCTGTGCATATTTTGCCCTTTTTTAGCGCATATTTGTTTGCATATTTTGGCATTTTGATAGTGCATAATATAATCCGATGTCTAATTATAAGTAAAAAGTTTACATTGCAAATTTAAATTTTATTGAGTTATCATAAACTCAACGTACGACGAATCTTAAATGAAGTATAAATAGAATATGTAATTTAGTGCATTTATCGCTAATCTAATTGAGGGATCGGTGTGAAATCAATGTTACATGCTAAGCAAGCTCACAGGTTCGACTGCTGTTTCAATTCACGAGATTTAAACGATCAAGTAATCAGATCGAGAACTAGATCCAAGTCATTTCTATTTGAGATGTCTATGTAGATACGTGGTAAGCGGTGAGTTTTTATTCATGATTCAATATGTAACGGGATTGATATTTAAAACAATGAGAAATATTAACGAGTAAAATATAACGTGCAGAGCTAAGAAGACAAGACGATAAATATATATAAAAAATTAAAACTTCACAAAAAAGAAGTATATTTTTCATTAGGATAATAAACGCATATTCTCGGGTGGTTTAATAAAATTGTTTCAAGTTCACTTTCACTCTATATAATCACGAATTAATCATGTACTAACCCCTCTGCATGGGCGTAGAGTCCGTGTCCACCCCAGAATGTTCAGTAACAAAATAAAGGCAAAAAAGTTGAAATTTATTTAATTACCTAAAAGACATAATTTACACGTAGGACACTGCTGTTCGGTTTTTTTAGAAAACATATAATTAATAATACATATCACATGTCAATGTCCTGGTCTCCCTGGGGACCGGGCCCCTGCTGGAACACGTCTCTAGTTACGCCAATGGCCGTCTGTGTTTGTAAATGCAAAGAGAAAGCCCATACTCGTTTTCTGATAATTGCCTATAAAGAAAAAACGATACAATACAATATTGTTGGTTTTATTATATATCTTTCTTTATCGTACGACTGTTCCAAGACATTGGCATACAAGTTCTTTGGGGACCGTAGAAGATATATTTAAACGATAAAAAATTATACGTTTTATCGTCGAAATTTCCGTATATTCGACTATATAGAAATGTAAATAATAAAGATTATAATGTAATCTAGTTCTAGTAGTCCTCAATCGTAGTGGTCCCATTACATTACTTAGTAGAGTCCATAGTCTCACTTATATTGAAATATACTCGTATATTATACATTTTAATAGAAATCGAACTCATAATCTCCAGTGTAGTCAACCCAAAGTAAAGTCGCTGTTTACACGATTTTTAAAGATAAATATAACAGCGTATAACAGCGAATGTAAATTTTCGCGAGCTTATACTGTATCAGCGAGTATACGAAAAAGACGAAACTATCACATTCATTCAAGTATACGCCACTACGCCACGCATGAAGCGCGCAGGAAGCGGGTAGATTCGACTGTTTATAACGGGTTGTGTATTCCTAATATAAAATAAGTATAACAAAACAGAGTGTCAAATTGTGGCAAAAAGTGGCAATTGCGATTGTGTACGTGGTTTTATAATAATATATCTCTATCGAAACTGACGATTTCGATATTGTACGTGGTATATATACGTGGGTACGTGGTAAATTTCAACCTTTGTGAAAATTATCACTTTCGATTATTTTGGATGAATTTTATTTAATTTTTGAAAAGATTCGATGATCAGTTATACCAATTATATGATAATTAAGTTATTTACCAAAAGTGAAATTACTATTATATTAAATTATTAAGATGGTTTTGTGCACTAATTTCTTATTATTCTATCAAAACGTAATCATTAGTTCCAGCTATCTAGGAAAGAGATAATCGAATATGATATTTTCAATCGGAATAGGCAGGTTTGATATATAGTTCTGATGACTGAGAGTTTTCAGTTTCGATTCATAAAGAAAGTTCAGTTACGTGCAATACCATATATATGTATATACACACACACACATACACATATATATATATATATATATATATATATATATATATATATATATATATATATATATATATATATATATATATATATATATTTATATATATATATATATATATATATATATAAATATATATATATATATATATATATATATATATATATATATATATATATATATATATATATATATATATATATATATATTTATATATATATATTATATATATATATATATATTATATATATATAATATATATATAGATATATATATATATATATATATATATATATATATATTATATATATATATATATATATATATATATATATATATATATATATATATATATATATATATATATATATATATATATATATATATATATATATATATATATATATATAAATATATATATATATATATATATATATATATATATATATATATATATATATATATATATATATATATATATATATATATATATATATATATATATAATTAATTTTCTTAAAAAATATCCACAATAATTCTTTTTGCTGCTACATAATACTTTATTGTCACAACACAACTATGAATGCAAATTTTTACATAAATTTAATAATTAACTAAACAGTTACGCAGAAAAGAAACTAAACTGCTCTCCTGTAAAGTTGAAATTTTCAATTTCGATACTTTACCTCCGGACCGTCCAAAAGTAATAATATAAGATAACATTTTTAGATTTAACATATTGATTGATCGCATATAAAACTACTGAGCTTTAGCTTTACTAGTATACGTATAAGGAGAATTTATATGGCATAAGAACGTGTAATCGAGTCCGGAATCCAAAGGGTTTTTCCCCGATGTTAACGAACTTGTGTTCTTTGTTCTTTTTCAATTAATAATGTTAATACATTAATATCATTCTTCTTTCCTTACAATATAATATCCTCTTCCGATATTTATTTTGTACACAAATTGGTGGCCATGACTTCGTTTGCGTGGATTTCATAATTTTCGCATTTAATATCTAATCTCTTAGAATCCAACATGAGATGTTCTGGGTATTTCGATTTGTATAAGCCATCGGAGTAAATTCATCTTGATTGGAAAATTTTGAGAAGATGCCATTTTCATCTTCTTTATAATTTATCCAGCCTTTTAGTCTTTTCCGGGCTAAATAGTAAAGAGCATTGCAATAAAAAAACATTTATTTAAATTTGTCCAATAGTTCCGATAGATAGATAGATAACGGACAAAAAATTGTACTAATGTTCCATTTCTTGGAATTTGTTGGAATTAAAATGTCAATATCATGATTTTGGCATGTTAATTCCTTAAGAAGTGTAAAGAGTATTAAGATTTAGGTATTTCTAGCAGGTGACCCGCTGGGGTACGGCTTCGGCTTGGATCTTCTGCGTTCAACTAATGCGAAGCATGCGGCAGTAACACCACATCTAGACAGCGTTTTACATTGTCTTCTTTTAGGATCCACGCCTCAAATCCGTACAGAACAAGAGACCAGATGTAGCATTGAAGAATTAGTGTAGCATTTATAGTATACCTCGCTATTTAAATAAATATTATTACAATAACGTCGACATTAATATCAATTAAAAACAAGCAAAGCAAACAATTTTCTTTCTATCAACCTATCTTCTCTCTCATATCCCTTTGTTTCACTCTTCAGAAATTAAAAAGTAAGATATGAATAAATGAGCGGAATGGCGAAGCTTTATATCTGTCCTACGCCTCAAAAGGGGGACTACAAGGTACATACCAACAAGCGGCACGGCGAGGTGGTAAGCGTCGGGACACGCGGCCGCCTGCAGCAGCTGCAGGTGGTCGATAAAGCAGTTTGTGTCGGGCACCAGCCACCGCGGACGCACCTCCACTTCCACGCTCACCCAGCCGCTGCCTAACATTTCCTGTGGCAAATATACAATGTTTTTACACATAGTTACACACATATAAACGTGTAAAACATATATAATTTTACGTAAAATTACGTAGTAATTTTTTTATATAGATTTTTTTAAATTGAACATTTTCAATGAGTTTATAAATAATTTAAATAGAATACAAAGATATTTACAGAGACACAATGACATTTAGAATACATAAAATTTGGAGCATAGCTCCGAATAGGAATCGAAACTACAATTATCACGTAAATTATTATGTAACTACAAATTAAAAATAAGTAAACTTTTATGTTCAATTGAAATTAAATAATGTCTTTATGTATAAATTCAATCCCTTTTAAGCCTCACTGCCTACATATACATATTGCTTTTTAAAATGTAAAAGTAAAAATATTTCCATACTTTTTCAATAACACGAATACTTATTAGCAAGCCCGTGTATATAAGAAATAACATTATGTATTCAAGAAGAATTCATTTACAAAAAAAAGCTAATTGTTAGCAAAGAAAGTAAAATTAAAAAAATACTTTCATTCTAAAAGTTTGTTTGTATTGATGTTTTTTACTTACTAACGCAAAGATCATTCTGCGTGAATTATTTTTATATTATTTACTAATTTTATATGTATATTTTCACATTTAGTACAACTCAAGTTTTTAGTACATGCTTAATAACTAGAAGCAAGCACTACAAGAGAACGGCCTACGTGTTAGCAATTAGCAGAAGCACCAAAGAACCGAATGTCTACATTGCAAAAATTTCTGACCATTCACTGTCTTAGACTTTAAATATTTAGGGTCAATGTTGAGTGCGGACGCCAATGCAGATGCCGGTGGCGACGCGGACGTTACTATTATTGGGTAACTCTCAAAGTCGAACCCATAGTAGATAAAATTGTGAAAAGTCGACTGCGAAATATGACGGTACGAGCAACTAATGAGATAGGACTGAAGTAACCCCGTAAGAATTGTCCTGGTTGTCCCGGCACAAGATAAGGTGGACTGAAGACTGGTGGAAGACCCAAGGCCCCAAGGTGGACAACCGTTGCCAAAGATCTGGCGCGGGCCAACTTAGATATAGGGACAATCGAAGATCATCTTACTTTTTTTTTATGTTAGAGGGAGGCAAACGTGCAAATGGGTCATCTGAGATTGAGTAATCACCGCCGCCTATAGACACCCATGATGCCCGAGGGTTCAAGGGTGCGTCGCCGGCCTTTTAAGAAGGTGTACGCTCGCTTCTTGGAGGTCCTAATGTCGTATCGGGTGGGAAATACCGCTGCAGGAAGTTTGTTCCACAGTGCGGCCATACGTGGTAGAAAGTTTCTTTTGAAACACACGGTGATACTCATACTAGCCCCGGAATACGAGGAGCGACACAACTACGCTACGCTAGCTACAACCTTAACAATTTGTATCTATCTAACCAATCAATGTAATAAAATGTTGCAAAGCTATAAAAAACGTCCTCCGGGCGTCGGATTTGCTTAAAAATTGCACGCTTTCGGATTTGATGATAATACAAAATTATAGTACAACTATATCGCAAACCTGCATTCGCTGTCGACGTTTTTCTAGTGTCGCTTTCCTGGATTCTAGCTGTTCTTTCCTTCTGAGTAGCTTCCTCGTTGTCTCATCCGCTTCGGGCAGCTCGCTGAGGCTGGTAGGGCCACTGGTAGCGCCACTTGTGCTATCCTCGTCCGCTGAGTCCTCCGACTGGCATTAAAAATTATATATAAAAAAACTATTAAAATGATCTCACACACACATATAAATAAAATACTTAAAAAAACAAATACACAATTCAAACTTATGGCAAACATAAACACTTAATGCAGCAAAACAAGGTACATATTCTCCCGCCCGTTCGATTATCTTGTCGATTATTTATTGTTTGGTTTAATAGTTCAGAACATAAACGTAGAATTTGTTTAATAAGCTTTACCAATTGCTGCAAAGGTGGGTATTGCGGTTGCGCCCGTTGCACGGCGCTGACGTAGCGCGGCTGCGCGCTCGCTGGGTATTCCAGTTTTAGTACTGGCGGGTCCACACCCACGAGATACCTGGTAGAATAATTAAAGTGTTTTTTTCGTCACCACTAAATGTCTTAATTATTATATTCGCTTAATTTTATAGTCTTTATATACTGTGTTCAAAATATAAGTATATGAGTGACTGATTCGACCGTATTTGTCAGACCACAGAAAGTAACTAACTAATAAGCTAAAATATATAAAAGAAATGTTCAACCTAACACGTTCAGCAAGGCTAATTATTGCACGATGATGTCATTAATTTTCATTAATAATAACTAATTGATAAAAAAAATATATAAATGGTAAATTGAACTGTTACTGTCTTTCTCGAAAAATAGAGCCAATTTTTTATATTTTTATAATTACAACTATAAGTAATATATAGTTAACACCAAACATATTTGTTCATTTGCTATAACATCTTATTCCTCTTAAGATGGTCATAAAAATATAAATTTCCCGTTTGATGTGTATGATTTGCGAGTTAGCAAGAAGATAGGTCGTGAGAATTACATTATAAATGATGCCAAACCGGATATAGTTAATCTAATTTGCAAGCAAATGGATGGGCAGAGCTGGCACGATCATATTAGCTGGTAATACGTTACGAGACCCGGGAAGCACGTTACACGATTAGTCTCAGTTATAAAATTGCCACTTTTATTAATTCAATGTTATTTTTTTATTTCAAGACATTTCTAAGTTTGAAAAATATTTTTAATGAAATATTTGAAACAGATCTCATGCTTTTTATTCATTTCATTTAAAAAGAAGCTGTCACGAAAACATCACTTTACGCCGGACAAAAACATGACGTCTTCGCCATATAACAACAACAAATATGCACATACATTATAATATGATATAGACGTAACACGCTTTGTTTTTCTAACTGAATAAAAAATAACAAAAGCACTTTGTTTAAAAAGGCAACAGAAATAAACAACTGAACTTTGATATGATCGAAGCTACATTTCCTTATGGTAATGCTCGACGTTGACTACTAGAGTAAGTATAACAATCAAGCAGCAAAGATATAATTATTACAATAAATACAAACAATCTAAGACATCGTGTGGTGCCGTAGTTGGCAGTATAAGACAGTGAATGTGAGGTTGTGGGTTCAATCCTCATTCTTAGGGTCTCATTCGACAGTTCAAAACAAAAAAGTAACAAATAATTCCACTCAAGAGCATACTCACTCAGTTCCAAAGAAGAGCAGCTTCCTCGTCCTGAGCACGTGTTCGGCGGTGTGCGGCGCCACCGGAGGCTCCGAGGGCAGCCACGCCGCCGCCGGCTCCATGTACATGAGCGGCGTGAATCCCGCCAACGAGCCGTCCTCCGGCAGCCGCACCGACACGTAACCTGTTCGAAAGTACCAATTGTTTGAGCGATTGAAACTTAAAAATATTTGTATTAGATACCAAATTTAAAGGCGCTAGAGATAAAGCGTGAAGATATGTATGTATGTATGTATACTAAGTTTTTTCATTACCTTCCTTCATTTCGCTTTCAAATTCTATAGATTTGTCGTCAAGAGCTTCGATGATATTCATGAGCTTTGCGAGCCAATCCCATGGGTCGTTTTCGCTTCTAAACAAAATTTTAAAATTAATTTCTATACAATAGCTATTTTAGTATCACGAGTTAGAATCACATTAGATAATGTCATACTCACTCTATTTCAAAATTGTCAAACGTTGGTGGTGGATTCCATATGCTACTGTGACACAACATCCAGTCTGACCACACCTGTTAGGTAAAGTTTATTTTAAAAATATGCACTCCATGTCAAATAACTTTCAGTATAGCCAAATACTTAAATAAATTATTAACACAAATATTATGAACTTCGTTAAAAAAAGACAGACATATTTAATATCTTAAACCACTAATGCGTTTAACTTTGATTACTTTAAAAATGTAACGTAAAATTATGGCTGTTTTGATAAAGTTACACTTATTTGTTGTTTTCCGAACACAAGATTATTTCATTTAAAAATATTCGTAGTTACCTTAATTGCTGGTAATAGTAGTAAAGCATCGGCATGTTGCTGAGTATGCGGTGGTTCGGGTAATAGCGCACAGCATCTTTCGAGCAGTGCGCCGAACATAAGCAAAGACACTCCTAATGCGCATTCAAGCCACGCTGATCTTTCGCTACCATTATTGCCTGGTAAATTCATAAAAACACATAGATAGTATTTATAAGCACACATATATACATAATTTAGGTTTTTTTTTTTAAATGTAACAAAATAAGCAGGACGATGTACTGATATTGAAGGTCACAAACCAGACCAACTAAACTATTCTTACTATGAAATAACAGTTACAATATGTCCGTATTATATGCGTTACATCTACATTAAATGCTAACAGAACTTCTGAGACATGAAGTCAAATTTTATATGCCAAATAATTTTTTACTATTTTGCGTTCCATTAGATAATTAGGTATCCAATCTTGTCGCATGAAATTTAATCAGGCAGTTTCTTCTCATGCTCTTGATCTTGTTACGTCATAAGTCTCGAGTACGAAAATAGTTTTACATATTTGTTTTTGCTGCAGAGAAAAAAACAATGCAAGCTCCGGTTTCTCTGGTGTCGGCTTCTTCACTTAAAACAGCTAACTCGGCTACAATTCAATAAATAAAATATTTATAAAATTGATTTGGTTTAAAAAACTTAAATGCATAGCACCATAAATATAGTTATGAAGAATAAAATTACAGTGAACCATAAGACGTGACACATAAAATGTTACATGTAAGTATATAATAGCTCTGCAATTTACTTGTTACATTACAAAAAGTGACTATTTTATGAGAGTAAGAATAGAGATGGCGTTGAAAATGATGGACACCTTGACAGTGTTAGCGAGCAGGTCCGATATAAATAGAAGCAGGTGGCTAAAAATACTCCGCACGGATTACATCTGTGGACGTGAGTTGCATACTATCTGGAAACTTGCAGAACTAGACGGTGGTCTAAATTAAAACCTAGTTGTAATACAGTTACAATAGTCATGTTTTTATTATCATAGATATTTTAAGCCTACATAAAGATGTTGCAAATATACGAAGTTTTTATAACTTCTATACTCTATAAAAATGGAAATAATGAGAAAATAAAGTAGAATTTTACTACTTTTGTACAACCATTATTTGAGATATAATGATTACTCGGGCCTTTATGGGCTTTTATAAGTCCTTACTTAATACAGTCTGTTATATTGACCGTGTGTAGAAGTTTCAAAGACGAACATTTAAAGTAAAAGTTATGTTTTGATATAAAATATACCTTCATAAAACTATGTGGTACAGTAAATTAAAAAGAGAATGAAAATAAATATGGGTCTACATAGATATTTTATACACTGGTATCATTGATTGTTATGATATAACACTATAAAATGAATACTACATAAAGTAAAAGACCAAAATATATCGTTGAGTTGCAATGGAATCGGTTTGTTGAACCTATCGACGTCACATGTCTGCACTCGTACAGTGCTCAGGCGCATACAGCGACGCTGACCCTACAGTGCAATAACCTCTTGTAATTACAACATTTTCTTGTACACAAAATTCTCAAAAAGATCAATAACACGAAGTATTTGATATGTTTATGAATTATATTTATAGAAATCATCACTAAGAGATGAGAAACGTTATTTTCAATAGATCCGTTCTTTTTTCTTTTATATAGCTACTATTATTGTAGTTCTGATAGTCTACCATAGCTAATTATATGAGTCTAGAAAATAACATTTTTTTTATCGATTGAATAATTTCTCGCAGCGATTGTATTCGTTTCGGTTCGGTTGCCTGAGAAGGTCGCAAAAACTAGAATTCCAGCTATTAAACCTAAACATATTAAATAGCTTTTAAAAACATTATGCAAGCGTAAAACTTGCAATGACCAGCCTTACGTGTGTGAATTTAATAAATAAAAATCAGTGAATTTTAACTTATTATTAAGTTTCATTTCTGACAAAGTCTGTGTTTGTACGTAATTAGTGCCGTGCCATCAGTACATTTTTATATTTCTTGTTTACCACGAACATAAGATAGTCTTTATTTTATATGTTTATTACTAATGACCTTCTTAAAATCGATTTTGCTCGTCTACATATCTTTATATTTGTTTGTATTTGATATTTAAACTCAAAGTGTAAAACAATTAAATATAATTAGAATCAGGCACAAAAAAAGGATTTATAAATTAAATTACTTTAATAAGAAATATCAACTTTTTGAAGCTCTTATGTATAACCATTTTTCTTCATTCCTGGTAGTTTAAAAGAATCAAATTTCAACGTATATTTAGTTTGTATTGATTGCACTACAAAGAATCGCATTACAAATTTAGCTAATATCTTTATTAAATAAACTGAAAAAAAATGTAACAGACTATAAAATGAAATATTTTAAAGCAATACTATTAAGTCATTAGATCCGAATCTTACTTAAGTACATAATCATTCTAAAGAGGATGCACACGGAAGACTACAGTCACGCAATACCAATAAATCATTCTCAAGCAACAATTATAACTTTTTTTGCATTGATTAAAGTGTTTGTGTTCTATGATATTATGATATTTTATTTAATAGCGTCTATTGCAGTCAAGATGAGGGTACTTGCAGCCAACAAAAATATTATATTTTTGTACGGACAAAATATGATGACATAATCACTAATCATATATTTTATAAATAACGATATTTACGACAGTCAGTAAAATGGGATTTAAACAATCATTTAAAAATCTATTTTTAAATGATTGTTTAAATCCGTCTTTTTTACTAAAAACTCTATCAAATCTAATTTTTCATCCTAAATGATCCATACTTCAGCTCCCGCATTAAGCAGGATAGTCAGATAGTATTTTATAATACGACAAGATATCACATTTTATGTGGCGGAACTTAACGCCGCACTTCACAAAAGGAAAATAAAAAAAATGAATTCCCTGAGTGAAGATCAAACACAACTCAGACTAATGTAAGATAATAATTTAAAATAGTTAAAAGTAAACTTCTACCATAATAGTAGTAATAATATAGATAAAACAGGTTAAAAGTTCAATAAGGATAGCTATTAGCTTCTATATCATACAGTACATTTTTGTCTATGGACAATTTCGTTATTTTTTTCCTTTACAAAGCTCCATGTCTCCAATGTGTCCAAGAAATATTTTAACAGGATCGATTATGATCTTAAATTATTAACTTTGGAACGCATAATTTTCGAAACATAATAAAACACTTGGTATTTTATTCGTCGCCCATTAAATAAAATTATCCTAAATAAATCACATACCGGTGGCTTACGGTACAAAATATAATATTTTGCCTTTTAATTTGAAACACAATTCTAATAAATTATGCGAGAAACGGTATATTTTTGATCGTTTCATACCTATAAGTTAATGGCTGGACGGAGATTTTATGGTGCATTTACACGCTTCATCAGGCTAAGCAGCGTCCACAAACCCAAGCGTGTAAATGGACCGTTTGGCTAGGCTTGTGAGGGCTTGTAAGAGCTTGCCAGAGCTCGTTACCGATCAAGGCTTGCGTCAGTTTTTGAACATACGACACAAATCAAACCAACCAAAGGCTTACGGCAAGCGCAAGCAACATATTTACGCTTATAGTCTCTCATGAATTCGCGCCGAACGAATGTATTTTTCTACGCATGTCACCCACCGTCTTCTCTGCTAAACTTTTCCCTTAGTTGACTTTTTTATTATTTAAATATAAAGCTTAAAACTTCAAGCTTAACGCTAGCGCTGATTAACTTCTACGCCAGCCATGCTTGCCTGTTCGGAACATACTAACGTACTCACAAGACTGCATATGGCATTTGTTAAGGCTTGAAGCCAGTAAAGCTTGCCGAACCGTGCCAAGCATGTAATAGTACCATAAGACATATAAGAAAATTTCATATCTATTAATAGTCTAAACTACAAATTTATCAGTAACTGATTTGCTATTGCATTTGTTCCTCTCTGATATAATTTAAAAATTCATGTGAATGTACAAAATCCAATCAAACAAAATATGGTAATTTAATTATAAGTATTATATAATATAAATATAATAAATATTTTCTAAACAACAATATACAAGTCTAAAACTGTTTACTAATAATTTAAACTTTATAAAATAATATTAGACTGTAATGTTCGAGAGAAATGTGCCTAACATTAATTAATATCTCTTTGCTTTTTAACTCGTACTCGTACGGGAAGTATTAAACTTTTATCTTGTAAAGGTAAAAAGCAGATATTATATTACATTTTCTTTTCTTCTAATATATAATGTAAGTATGTATTTGTAGTTAATTATTTCCGAATTTCAAGAAGCTATAAAAACAATGATAATTAGAGAAGCTTATTACTACTATTGCTCTGTTTAAGAACATTTAAAAGATGCAAATGTGTAGAAATAAGATCATTTTAATTTCATTGCATTTGCATGCATGGCTGCCATTATAATTGTGAAAAATAATAAAATTGTAACTTTTGTATTGAAAGTATCAACAGTTGTAGTGCCGGTTCTTTTGAGCAAAATTACTTTCCGACCCGATGTTCTTTTATAATTATTACTTTTAAGTTAAAACTTTCGTGGCGCACCGACACAGCGCCTGACTATAAACGCGACGGTCGTGGTATGGAATTCCACTCCAGGGAATAAATTATTATCATTACCTCGCTCTAGGAAATCTAGGTTCCAAGGCGAAAGGTTTAACTCTAGGTTTCTAGGCGAAACTATAAATAAAATACCTTTAAGTGCGGCAGCGTTGGTCTCCACGGCGAACATGTTGAGTGCGGTGAGCTGCAGCAGGCGCGCGGCGGGCGTCGGCAGCGGCTGGCGGTGCAGCAGCGCGCGGAACTGACGCAGCATGTGCGCCGCGCTCGTGTGGAACGTCTCCATGCTGTACACACGGACGCTTATAACTCACATGCCAGATGAAAAATATGTGGATGTGCATAGGAGATATGTCACAATTTCGTATTTTCGTTTTTTTAATTATGCAAACAAAGACTTTCGTTGATTGTGTAAAATATTTTTAAGATGTTCGCGTAACAACCAAAGCGAGAATTTTTCGTAACGACTAGTATTTCAAGAAAGCATAGACGTACCGCGCTCTTGCGATTAGCCAAAAGATGGACAGATCTTATAAAGTTTTACACTTAAGAAATCT
The DNA here is from genome assembly GCA_037127375.1 of Dione juno. Classification (NCBI taxonomy): domain Eukaryota; kingdom Metazoa; phylum Arthropoda; class Insecta; order Lepidoptera; family Nymphalidae; genus Dione; species Dione juno. Next base: position 6,535,477 of record JAXRJS010000041.1, on the reverse strand, counting down.
CGCTTTTAAATTTGACAGATAGTTCTCGACAACGACCACTCCGAGAGTATTTAGTTGTACACTCCTCTCGAGTGTACCACCAAGCAGAAGATTTATGGATAAGCTCAGATTTTATAATCGTTTAAGTTCTGTCATTTATCACCCTTTCTAATGTTCGTAGCAACACTGTGCAAATGTTAACAAAATAGAAAAGTTTACTATTTTCTCAGAATTAACATTTAGGAATATATTCATGCACGTCATCAGTTATTTAAAAACAGGTAATCCCTGGTGTAAAGAAATATTGATATCACGCTATAAAAAAGAAAAAATACTTGAAATTACTCATTCTAGTGCACAGATCTTTTTATAAAGATAAATGCAGAAAGTATTTATCTTTAACAATATCTGGAGTAAAAACAGGTCTTTTTTTCGTCCCTTCTTCAGTTCTTCCTCAGGGAATAAGTGTACGTAATACTTGTTATAAATAAAAAATACAAATAATTTTCGCGTTCATCCTGTTACTTTTCCTGTATGCCATATAATCAATTTGATTTTATTACAATTAGAAATTAACTAAAGTAATTTTATATCAAATTCAATTTAAACGCAGGATCTATAAACACTCATAAATACAACATGTATTAACTGTTTATCTCAATTTATTTGCAAACAAGATACGAGATACAATATATACGAGATACAAGATCTCTAATCAGACTGAGTTAAGTGAATTATACCGTTTTACTATAACACTTACTCTATTTTTGTAATAAGTTTTCCATGAACATGCAGGTAGCTGGTGATGAAATTTTTATTCAACTGTAACAAAAAAATCTTCTACAATCTTCTATAGAGCTTCACATTATGTATGATCAAATTAAAACAGTTCGTCTTCTTTAAAAAAAAATTAATTAGCATAAGACACTTTCAGAAGAAAAATTTCACTTGTAATAATGTCGTATACAAAATTTCGCATTAAAAATAATCCTAAAAAGAACTGACCTCAACAGGTGTCATGGTAACAAGCGTGTCGTCGGCCGCGGCTCGCAGCGTCGTCGTGCGGTGTCCGCTGGGCCGCACCCACACCTCGCGCCGCAGCCCCGCACCCCCAGCGCCTCCAACACCCCCAGCACCCCCGGTACCTACAGCGCCCCCAGCACCCCCAGCACCCCCACGACCGTTTTCGTTTTCACCACCCTTTGCTAATTCCATTGCTGCTCGACGTTTGCGTTCCGCCGCTTCATACTGGCAATAGTTAATGTCTAGGATAAAACCTCAACGCAAATACATATAGGTACACTAGCTTAGATGTGGTAAGTGCTTCTTAATAATACATCTTTATTCCGCTATTTTTTTTTTTAAATATTTCTTTCGTGTTTAGATAATGCACATACATCATTTTAGTTTTAGAAATTTAAGTTTTACCTTATATTTAGATTTCTGTGAAAATACATTCGACGCCAATATATTTCTGCCTACTAGTACTGAATACTTTAAATATTGAGGAAAAAGTAAAGATATTTTATTAAAACATATATGTAATAATATAATAAGAAACCAACCTTTTTTCGGTTTTCATCGAATAATGACAGCAAACTTTCACGCGCTGATTGAAAAGGATTTGACGACATTAAACTTCTCATATAATAATAGACTGCATCCAGTTTTCTTCTCTACAGGGAAAGTAAAACAAATTTAAATGATGTATGTATAATTCAATAATAAATTTGTAAAAATATCTACTCACCGCATATATTGCCAAAATTGCTAATTGATTGTAGGGTCTGCCATTTTTAGGATTTATTTGCTGTGCTTTTGTATACCAAAATTTACTTTTAGCATAGTTGTTAGTTTCGTTTACTTGCTCCTTATATCTAGCTAAGTCACCTAGAAATACATATAATTTCTGAACCGAGATCAAGGCCAAGCCCACGTAGCCAAGTCCCTTGGGCGGTAATGCGTGGTTGTCGTTAATGTAATCTTCTGTATTAAACTTATATGTCTTCTCTAACATCTGTACGAGATTTTCAAAGAAAATATTTCCTTCGTCTATAATAGTGTTAATTAGCTTGACAACTTCCGGCTTTTCCTCCACACTCACTTGAGACACACTTTTTCTCAAGTTTTCAATGAAATGGTAGTATAGAATTTTCCAGAAATGATGCTCTATATTGTCTGCTTGGCAGTATTTTAAGTCTGACAATAATAACTTCTGAAGTGCGTTCTGCAGAAACTTCCTGATAAAGAAATACAATGTATAAGATATCTTTTGTAGGTACATACATTATGTTGTCAGAGTAATAACAAATCTTTTATTCTAGTTTCTTCGCAATTTATACAAATATTTGACACAAAAGACGTGGAACGTTTTCGCAGTAGTTTGTTAATCTTATAAATACATTAATAAATACTAAATATCAATTAATTATTAACTAAAACCTAAAAAGTATATAATTTGTATTCTTTTATACATAGATTTTCGACTTATTATTTCAATTACATTAAATTCATATGTATTCCTAACATATATTCTTTTTTCTCTTTCTCTAAGTTTCCGAAATCTAAAACTTTACTTTAGTATAACTATAAACGAGATTTAAAAATTAGTTTGCCAAAGAAATTTCGATTTTGATATGTACCAAATGACTATGACTTAGACTTATTGTACGCACGCAATTTATGCTTTGCTTTTGTTTTTATTTTCACACACCTATCGTACATTGAAGATAAATGGATAGAGAAAAGCTAATAGCTTAAACAAACTGTAGTATATAGATTTCTTTTCAATCTATTATACGTTCGATAACTCGCCCATGCGTCTCTCTCGACCCGAAACATACTGGACGTAGAAAACCTAAGTTTCCGATGTAGCTTGAAATGGGGTAAATATTAAGAAGTTTATAGTCTATATTATTAATTCGTTTCTAACTAAATAACAGAAGTATCTTCTTCTTCTTCTTGGCATTAATCCCAGCTTCGTTTGCCAGGGTCTGCCTTCCGACTAAGCTTACTCCACTTTGCACGGTCTATAACATCCTCAGTGGGCAATCTATTGGCTCTCATGTCCTGCGTCACGACATCTAGCCATCGCTTCCTTGGGTGTCCGGGTGGTCTAACTCCAGGGACAGACATGTCAAGGCACTTCCTTCCGATATAGTTCTCAGGTCGGCGCATAACATGGCCATACCATCTCAGGCGACGCTCTTGGAGCTTATCCACTACGTCACGGACCCCAAGACTACCTCAAATGAATGTGTTGCGTATGCGGTGGGACTGCGTAACGCCACACATCCACCACAGTCTTCATCTCCGTGACGTGAAGCTCCTGAGTGTGCCGAGATAATGTTGGCTAACATTCGCTGCTGTATAAAAGATCCGGTCGGATAAGGCTCTTGTATATCATTCCCTTGAGCTTGGGCGGTATACTGCTATCGCAGACCACACCAGTGACCTCCCGCCATTTGGCCCAGGCAGCGTTTATACGAGCATGGATGTCATGGTCAATGCCTCACTCATGCATAACGGATCCAAGGTATCTGAACTTCTCCGACTTAACGGCTGGCTCAGGCCCGATATGGATGGTGCTCGAGTCCGGATTCCCGCAAGCCATGACCTCGGTCTTCGATACATTCAGTTTAAGACCACCGTTCTCAAGCGCACCCTTCCAGGCGTTCAATTTACGCTCCAATATCAGTCGGTTCTCGTCGATGAGTACAATGTCATCGCCATACATCATCAGCCACAGAGGCTGGCAATGGATGTGAGCCAAGACAGTATCCAGCACTACATTGAATAGGAACCGACTAAGAGCGGAGCTCTGGTGAACCCCTACCTTAATCGGGACGGGCTTGGTGTCGCCAACAGCGGTCCTAACCACTGAAGCGGAGTCGTTGTACATAATCTCTAATAACCTCAATATAGGCTTCAGGGGTCCCCTTGGATCACAAAGCCCCAGCAGATACACTGACGTGGCACACAGTCAAAGGCCTTCTGCAGGACCAAAAAGGCCACATGCAAAGCTCTCCTTTTTTCCCTGTAAGCCTCCGTCAAAGTTCTGAGGGCAAAAATGGCATCCATAGTGCCTGATCCTGGTTGAAACCCATACTGAGACTCGAGAGACAGTATACTCTTGGCGGAGCCTGAGACCGATCATGCGCTCGAAGAGCTTCATGGTGTGGCTCATAATCTTATTGTTCCTATAACTACCGCAATCTTGAACACTGCCCCTTCCTTTGTAAATAGGGATAATACAGCTCTGCTGTCACTGATGTGGCATCTATCCAGTATTCAAGATACGGTTAAACAGGTCAGTAAGTATAAGCACACCAAAAGAGCCCAATGACTTCCACGCCTCAATCGGGATGTCGTCAGGTCCTACCGCTTATCCGTTTTTCATGCGTCGAAGACAATTACGAGTTTCATCACGGGTTATTGGAGCAACAAGTCCCGAGGTTAGGAGATAATTCAGGACGAAGACTACAAGACTGCTGAGTGTTCACCAGCTCCTTAAAGTAGCTTCTCCATCTCTCCTTCACAGAGGCATGACTACAAAGCAACGTGCCCCGAGAATCTCTGACGCAGAGACATTTTGTAATATCTTGCGTCGCTTTATGTCGAGCACGAGCCAGTTTGTATATGAGCTTCTGCCCCTCCACAGTTTCAAGTTTATCGTATAATGGCGACAAACTTTCTCTGCGGGCCCTGGCTACAGCTCTTTTGCTGGCCCGTTTCGCTGCTCCAGTACTCCAGTCTGTCTTCAGGAGAGTTGGAATGCTGCCACTCTTTAAGCGCAGTCTTCTTTTCCCGAATCACCCCCTGCACCTGGTCATTCCACCACCATGACACGTCCACCCTTAGTAACACCAAGAACTCGCTTGCCCGCCGCAATGATTGCTGAATGAGCTAGATGAGCAGCCTGAGCGGTCTCGGTGTTAGTCAGTAGATTTTGACTCTCCACCTCCGCCAAGAAGTCAGTCTGCATCGGCTCATTTAACAACCACCATCCTAGGCTTGCGTTTCTCAGCTACTTTCTTTTTCGGAGTAACATTATTATCCATGACAAGGAGACGATGTTGGGCTGTCAGGCTTACAGTTTACCTTACAGTTGGTTACCCTGCCTATATGACACCGTCTAGTCAGAAAATAACCAATTTGAGTTGAGTGAGACCCGCTTTTATACGTTATAAGATGCTGAGGTTTCTTCTGGAACAAAGTGTTCATGATGGCCAAATCAGACGCAATGCAGGTTCTTAGAATATTTTCTCCTTCTGCATTGCGAAGACCATATCTAAAACCCCCGTGAATACGTTCATACATCTCAGCGACCCTACGCACGTGACCGTTCAAGTCCCCCCCAACTGAGACTGCTTCGGTATAGCGAGTAGGACCTCTTCATACTGTTCCCAGAAAATCTCCTTTTCAGCCGCGCTACAACCCACCTGGGGAGCATAGGCACTGATTAAGTTTGTGGTAACGTTCTCAATCAGTACTCTTATCCGCATCAAGCGGTCGCAGCGACGGTCAACTTCAAGAAGGCCGTTCTGAAGCTCTTCAGAAAGCACTACCGCCACACCGTTTTTGCCTGTAGGTGACCCAGTGTATATAAGTCGGTAACCCTGCCCGATGTTACGAAACTTATTGCCTTTCCAGCGAGTTTCCTGAAGGAAAGCACACTGGACCCGACGTCTCATGAGTACATCTGGGAGTTCTCTGCATCCTCCGGTTAGAGAGCCAATGTTCCATGTTGCTAAGCGGAGTTTCCGTCGGGTACTAACGTCTTTAGCCGTGCCCGTAACTGACACGGTAACCCTTGCCCACTTGTCTGTCGCAGGTGTAGGGCGATGTGCCTGTGCGTTGTTTAGCGGCGACGCCCTAGCCATGCCCAGCTTTTTAAAGGAAAAGGAATAAGAAGCAGAAGAGAATATGGGGGAGGAACACCACTTCCATGGATTGGATGGAGTTATGAAAGTGGTGGCTCGAGGTCCCGGGGTCCCGAATGCCGGGGGATGCCGAAAACCAAATATCGGACAGATAATTGGCTAGACACCCTCTGAGTCTAAATAACAGAAGTATAATTTTATCAAATTAAAATGTAAAGTGGTTATTTGGACCTGGTTTCCACAACGTCCGGCCAGTTGGCGGCGAGCGCGAGGGGGCCGCGCATCGTGTGCATCTTGAGGATCGCGTCAGCGCGGTCCACGCGCTGCAGCAGCGCCGTGTGGCGCGCGCCTCGCGACGCGTCGCCCGCCTCGTACGCCTCGTACGCGCGAGTCGACGACTCTTTCACACCTGAGTTTATTCATTGCTTAACAGATGTTGTCTTACTACGCCACCGCGGCCTTATTACTCACGTTGTATGTTATATTATAGACAAATTATAACACTTTAAGTACAGCATAATAAGAAAACTTACCTCTGTCCAATCTAATGTCATGTTTAGTCGGACTGGTTTGTACAATTATGGGTTTAGATGGATTTTGATGGTCAAATAATGTTTTCTGAGTATCAATATATTCTCCACGCCTGTAAGTAAAGTATAATATTTAAAAAAGTTATTATATATATTTTTTTCAGCTCTACAATATATTGATTATTCCCTTATATATATGCAGTTCAAACATGAAACTTTACAAAGGTGATCCAACATGATTAATTATAATTTTTTTTTATAATACTGTTTAAATTTAAATATTAGGTAAACATAGTTTATAATTTGTGTGCTCATAACAAAACGTTTCCAAAATAATTTCAAAAATTATTTCATATAGTACTTTTTTTGAAATTTTTATTACTTATATAAAATTAATAAATTACATTACATTATTAAATTTTTCTCTTACCCTTGCTCTTTTTGTATATGGTTCATTGAACTTTGTGGCAGAATAATTAAGCCAGGGTGAGATGTAGACTCCGAAACGGATTTTTCTGACAAGACACTATTTAATCTGTTTCTTTGATTACTGTTCTCTGGTTGTCTGTGAAATACATAACATTAAATATTTTTTTGTGATATTCTAAGTAGATTTTATTTATAAAAAAATAAAATCTATAAAGCAATAGGCGAAAGGAAAAAAGTGATACATTAGTATAAAAATGTTCTTATGTAAATTAAAAAAGTGGATTCGTAAAATCTATATTAAATAGTGTTAAAACACTCCACTATATATGCATATGCATATATGCATACATTACCTATCACTCTGATGTTTCTTGGACTCAATAATCTCTTCCCTCCAATTTACGTTGGTGGGTGCGGGCACGGCGCCGGCCGGGTGCGGCGCGGGCTGCAGCGTGTCGCCGTTGCGGCGGTGGCGGCGCGACAGCCGCCGGTGCGAGGAGCGCCGCGCGCCTCCCCCACCAGCGCCACCACCCGCGCCTCCCCCACCGCCCCCGCCCCCGCCGCCGCCGCCCTCGCCACCCTCGCCGCTAGCGCTTGGCGTAGGAGACTGCCTCCTCTCGGTACTCGACGTCCGCCCCCCGTTGCGATTGTTTTTCTTCTAGAAAATACTCCCTATTATTATCATTTTTTAAGTAGAACGCCGTCGTAGCGCAGCGGCACAGAGACCGACAGCGATCCACTGAGAGATTCTCTGCCTACTGCTGCTACGAAATATTTCTGTTGAACAGCAATTATATTTGTTCCATACCTGATTGGCTGAAGACCAAGTGGCGGATTTGCCCACCGCCGAAGGTGCTTTAAAGCCATCATTGTCTTTAGGGCTAACCCCTCGGTTTTTGGAAGTATCTCTGCTATTACATTGTGAAACAATCCTTCTAAAATCAAAATATACTCTATAAGTTATTATATTATTACCTGATATATATTAATTCAATTGCTCAATATCTATATACTATAAATAAAGTATTAGAAACAGTGTGTATGATTAATTAATTTTTTGTCACAACTATAACACACAAATCTTCTTTATTTTGGAACAATTGAATATTTTTGAATTAAAAATCTTTTGTTGTGTATAGCAATTAGGCCTAAGCTAGACCAACTAACTTATAGTTGAATTTGGAAACTAGCACACCTGATGCAGAATCATAGCTGTCCAGCTACTCTATAATAAATAAGCAAATGGTGAATTAGCAATATTTGTTTGGTATGATAAGCAGTTTTCGTTGGCAAATAAAATTCATTGAAACAATCAAAACCATTAAAGGGTCAAGGGTCATAAAGTCTACGAACTTGTGGGTGGCAACTAATGTATATACAACTTGGTCCACTTCCATATGGCTTAACTATAGGTAATAATTGTAAGAAGGGTTATAAGGTCCATGCAGACAAAGTTGCTGACAGAAACTAATACAATAAATAGATATATACTCTACGTCTCTACTCTACATCTACCTGAGAAAGTAAATTTAAAGCTTTAGCCAATTGAATAACAGTTATTTTGTCGTTATTTTTGTTGTACAAAATACAAAATAAAAAATATTAATTTCAACTAAAACTAAACATTACATTTAATATTAACCTTTCAGAACTCTGTTCACGGCTATAGGATCTTAATGACCTCCATCGATCCAAATCATCCCTACTATTTCCTATAGTCGAGGATCGATTGCTCCTGTGACTGTCACGTCGTTCCCTATCGCGCTGCTTGAGACCATATGGTAATGTTTCATACGGTATGCTGACGTTGCTATCTCTACGGTGACGCTCGGGTTCATGTTGTATACTAACATTGGTATCTTTTCTAGTTCTCTCTTTTTTATCAGAATTTGTATGTCCTCTACTAGAACTCCTGTAATTACAAAACATAATAAGTATTGAAATATTTATATAAAAAATTGTACTGATGTATATAAAACTATACCCGATGAACACAAATTATTATGATAAAATTATAATGTAGACATAGGTATATCAAATTGAAGTTTGATAGATAGACTAACAAATTATAGTTTATAATAAGATTCAATTTGTAAGTAAATATTAATATATTTATTTAACTTTACTAGTCAATGTAAAGAATAAATTTACTTTTTTTAGTAGAAAGGTAAAGTCGAACCTTGGCACAAATGCTCCTTTCAACCGAATTGTGAAAAGCTACAACTCGATCTTTAATTTCGCTGAAATTGATCTTTTTAGAGACTCAAACACAGTATTTAACCGAAAATTAAAGAAATATTACAATATAAATACAGGAAGACTCTCTAAATAAAATTATCCGTTTCATACATAATTTTGGTTTCAACAAATGTGCCAGTATTTTTTTTTTAGTAGACTAATTGTGGAGATATATATTTGCACTTTCTTTTTTGTTACTTTAATTGCATTTATCTGAGTGTAAGGTATTATATTAGGAATACTGGTTTGTTTTTTTTAAATATTGAGCTAGCCTGAAGATCAATGTACAATGTAATTTTACTTTTTCAATATGATTTAATTTAGCCATATTGTATATTACATGGGGCCTATGTAGCCAATAAATATTAAACATTTTAATAACCAGTCTCAGATACTATGTGTCTAAGAAATCGAATTACCTCCTATCTTTTCGACGAGATTTACCACTTTTCATAGAATCGCGTGCTTCAATTGCTTTTACTTCTTGTGAATTTGGAGATTTTAAACTTTGAGTAAATGAAGCAGAGGAGTCATCATATATGTCGTCAAGTTTAATATTTTTTTCAACTTCTTCTGTCCAATCCTTAAACAAAAGAATACAAATTAATATGATTATAGTAATGTACAGTTAACTTGTATAGTTACACAGTAATATGCTGGTTAAATACACATAACTTTTGTCAAGAAAATAACTTTAAAAATAAAATAAAATGACATTGCATTGTAAAAAATATTATGGATACTTATTAATGTTTGGCAAATGTAAACTTTCTTACTAGATAAATTTTTTTAATAAACTAGCCAACTAAAACTAATAGATCCAGACCCAATTGTGTTCACTAAGATTGAATGTGTCTTATTGTTTGAGTTCAAAGTCCAAAGTTCCTTCAGGTAAAAAAAACATAAGTCCCAAATGTCCATCATAGACTATGTACATATAAAATATACTAGTTTACTTTAGAAACAACTACCTTAGTAGCTATTCTAACATAAAAAACAATATATTATAACAGACGCAAAGATATAAAGTTATAATTTTCACAGATATTGTAAATATGTAACAATTTGTATAATGTAAATAGTTTATTAATAATGTGTTGTACATAAAAAGAAGCCTAGTACAATACATTCCAGAATAATCTATAATATTGTGAAAAATCTTCACACAGACATACCAACAGTGTCATATCGGAAAGATTAGTAGAAATATGTGATAAAGATTCACTATCATTCCGGTTTTCACAGCTGTCTTGATTTTCTGTAGCTTCATGATTGTATGGCAATTCATTAGAACTGCAAACACCATTGTTTGGGACTGAAATAAAAACAAAACAATAAAAACAGTTATATACAAAACAGATAAAAATAATATGCTTTAATATGCTTTTTTTACTGTCATTTATATACCATTGTCACATGTGTTTTTTATGTTTTCGTTATCAGAGTGTAAATCATAATTTTCACTTGCACCATTATTTTCTACTTCAACGGGCTCATATAAATTCAAGTAAGAATTGCTTGGAGTAGACTTTCTGGAATTCTGTACTTCATAATTTTTTAAATATGTGGTAATAAATTTTTCTCTATCAAAATGTACACTGTCTCGTAATCGACCTCTTCCCCTTGATGGTAAAGTCTGAGACCAATTTGTATTATTGGAACTATAACAGTGGCCTGAATTATGGGACTGTGCTATGTCATTATAGCTATAATGATCTTTAGTCAGTTGATCAACACTATCAAAACTTTGATGTCCTGATTGCTCTAAATATTTTTTTCTAAATCTTGGTGGAAGATTATCTAGATTAATCATATGCTTAGGTCGGGAATCAGAGGGAAAACCTGATGAATTTCTTCTTCCTGATGGTGGTTTTCCGCCCGATTTATGCCGCCCAGCCCATGTTTCCATACTTTTACTATCTCTATTCCTCTCTGAAGACTTTTGGTCATTATAGCAATGGGCTGGTGAAATTGATCTAACTTCGGAACCTTGTCTATAATGCCTATTATAATTTACATCATTAATACTTCCTTCTTTATAATGAAAATCTTTTCCTGTATCTTTTGAATAAGACCCTGTACCACCTATAGAACCAATGTTATCTTGTCGGGCTGGGTTTCGTTTATTATTGTACTGACTAGAATTATCACATTTCAATGACGTTTTATGATGCTTGTCAATATCTGAATCACCAGTCCTAGGTATATAATGTTGTCGCTCAGGTTTTCTGTGCCGAGTACTTGGTGTTTCTCTACAAGGAATATTGGAATCTTCCCCATTTATAGAGTGCTGAGAGCCATAATAAGCATCTCTTCCTCTTGAGCCATTGTCTAAATCATATGAATCCATTCTAGCTTCCGAACCATACCTAGAACGTCTTAAGGGCCCACTGCCTGGCTTATAAAGTTTTTGTTGTGGTTTTATTTTTCTATAATCTTTATAGTCATCATCCATAGCAATATCACATATGTAATAGATCTTTTAAACCAACATTTTACTAATTAAAATTAAAATTGTCTTATTAAAATTAATACAACGATTTTAATAGTTCAATATAAACTTAAAGGTTATGTCAGAATAATTTTATAAACAATTAATATATTTGAAGTATTAGTCTAAAGGCTTCTGAATAGTTGTTGTAACGTAGTTAACCGAAACTTAACATGAGAAAATAAATCTAATGAAAACAATGCATCAATTTGTATTGTGCCCACAGAATCAAAACAGTATCAAGATTGTAAAATGTAAATTGTAATATTCTGTCATAGACAATATAACTCTATTACGAACGTTACGAACATCATTGGGCTTATTATTTCCGTTTATCATTAATTTATTATTTATTATTCGCTAAATAAAATCTTACTTTATTGACAACACATAAAAATATATTATATATGTAAGTTTCAAGAGACGCATTGCAATGGCAAAAGATGGGATATGACCAACAGAAACAAATTGCACTTAGTAGGGGTTTTGACAATCCCAATATTCCTGTACGGTGCGGAAACATGGACTATCAATACAAAAGACAAACGATCGATGCATTTAAAATGTCGTGCTGGAGACGGATGTTGGGGATTCTGTAGACCGCCAGTCGCACAATTGTGACAATCCTCTCACAGCTAAAGATAAAGAAGCTATTTCAATAATTTGTTATCAACATATTCTGAGCTTCTTTAGACATATAATGAGATGCGGACACGATAGCCTCGAAAAGTTGGTTGTCGTTGAAAATACAGAAGGTAAAACGCCCAGAGGGCGAACATCAAGCAGATGGTCTGACCAGCTTCAATTTCGCCGAAATTCTGCGTTAACGCTAACCCTACGTAAGACAAAAGCCGCTGGAGACAGTTCACGATCTTCAAGCATGAAGGACCGACCAAAGAGAGAAAAAATTTCATTTAAATTAAAAAATTTATATTTTTAATCACACAAATATTTGATTTGAAATATGAACTTGAGATCATAACTATTTTTTAGACATAGTTGATGACACAACGAAATTAAACAAATGGTTTTTTTACTTCATATTATTATTGTCTTATTAATCAATATTAATATATATTTTTTGTATATATAATTTCTACTTTATTTTACAACAGGTTCGCATAATTAAAAGAACACACATATATATTTCTGTAGATTTTTATTATTAAGATTAAATTTAATTAAAATAAAATAATTAGGGCTAAGTAGTCAAAAAAATTATAAAAATATTTTTTAGGTAAATTTTGATTTGTGAAAATATTATATATTAACGCTCTTTCCTGCATAAAGCAGGCTGAGGGAGGGAACCTAATGTCAAGACACTCCGTTCCCCGCTTTACGCCTTTCGAGACATTGTGTGTTGAGTGGTTGATTTCATTTTTCAAAGGCGCGTTCTACTTTGTTGCCAGAGTGAGGGTAATGAACGTAATCTATTCTCGCTGAGAGCGAATCGAATTACAACTATTGCGTTTACAGTCAAACCATAAAGTGAAAATATTTTCATGTAAATAAAGCTAGAGAAAATAAATCTAAAATATATATAGAAAATAAATATGAAAGACTTGAATTAAGTTGATGTAAATCGTAATTTTATAACAGGGCAACTCATTCCAAATTTTGTCACTTTTAGAAAGTTGTCGAGTGTCGAAAATAGCGCAACTAAATAATCTTAATACTTCGATTAGTATAGCCTTTTCGTATACAAAAATATCAGGACAATCAAAGTTATCTAGTTTTACTATGTTTTTACCCATCAAATTGCAATGGGTTCCTAACCCGTAGCTGACGTATTTTATATTTATATGAAATAGAAATTGTACAGATTTTTAGTATTAAAGAACTATCTGTGTTTATTTTATTATAAATTAGTTAATATTGTTAATGACTAAGAAATAATGTCCTTCGAGTACTTGCCCGTAGCCGAAGATGAAAATGAAGAACCCATAGAACTTCCAATCGAAGAAGATGGGACTTTAATGTTAACAACAGTGTCTGCGCAATTTCCTGGATGTTGTGGTCTTAAATATAGACATCCTGAAACAAAAACGTTTAGAGGAATCAGATTAAGAGATGGTAGGTTGTATCCACCTCCTGAAGGTTGGGGCAATTACTTATATATTTGCAGTTTTCCTAAGGAAAATAAACGCAAGTCAGGCGAAAATTCTGAAACATCTTCCATCAAAAGCAAAAGAAATGACAATTTATGCTCAGATTTAATAGTATTGGGCTTGCCATGGAAAGCTACAGAGCAAACTGTTCGTGAATACTTTGAAAAATTTGGTGAAGTTTTAATGGCACAACTTAAACGCGATCCTAAAACTGGTATGTCAAAGGGTTTTGCATTCATTCGATTTTCATCTTATACATCTCAAATGAGAGTGCTGGCGCAAAGACATATGATTGATGGCCGTTGGTGTGATGTACGGATACCTAATTCTAAAGAAGGTTCCATTGCTTCTATGCCTTGCAAAGTGTTTGTTGGTCGTTGTACGGAAGATTTATCAGCTAATGATTTGAGAGAATATTTTTCACAATTTGGTGAAGTCACAGATGTATTTATTCCAAAACCATTTAGAGCCTTCAGTTTTATTACATTTTTGGATCCAGAAGTTGCACAAAGCTTGTGTGGTCAAGATCATATTATAAAAGGTGTCTCGGTTAATGTATCAAATGCATCTCCTAAACAGAATAAAAGTGGTTCAAATCAGCGAAACTTACCTAGTAGAAATTATGAAGAGGGCCATCCACATAATGTCTCTAATAACAACTCATGGAGTAGCCGTAATATGGATATGGTAAATATGCAAGCATTAGGCATGTCTGGGCAGCATGGTCAAACTGCTGTAGCTGGTGGTGGCGGTCAAGGACAAGGTGGTAGCATGCCTCTAGGGATGGGAGGATTGCCTGTAAACCAAGCACTTGTAGCAGCAGCATTAAATCAAGCAGCTGGTTGGGGTCTCATAAACAACATACCATCTGGTGGTTCAGATCAAGGTGCTTTTGCAGGACCGGCATCATCTGCTCCTCCTGCTCCACCTAACTTTCTATCATGGATGCAACAAGGTAATTCTGCACAGGGACCTTCTAGTCAATGGGGACAAAGACATCAATCCCAAGGCCACTCTGTTTGATTCAGTGTCTGATTTGATAAGCTCACAATAATCTCTGTGATTGTAGCAAGAATTAGATAATTATTTTATGTCATTATCTATAATACAAATGGGTTGTTCTGTTGGTAAAGAGTGGTTTGCTACTGATGTTATTTAATTTATTATGATATTGCTTGTGTTTTGTTGTTTTCTTGAAACTATATCTGTTACAATTGCATAGTTTATATAATTGGATACATTTAAAGCTGTTGGTAGAACCTTGTTTAGTAACGGAAGTAATTGTTGGTGTGCTTTTTTATTTTTTAATAATGTTTAACCCACTAATTATAAAATCTTACATAAGTATGAACCTTCACAGATGATTCATCTTGAATAAAGCATTATCACTTGTATAAAATGTTTAAAGTTCGATCAACTATGATGATAGTATACCATTAGTACAATAATACCATTTATAAAGATACTTTCATTTATTCTTTGTTAAGCTTACACTTCTGTAAACATTAATAAATTATTCTAATTTCGTTTTTTGATTTGTTTTGTTATTTATAACATATTTTTTATAATGAGCTCATGTTATATATTTTTTTTTTCATTAGGCTGA
Source organism: Dione juno (assembly GCA_037127375.1). Classification (NCBI taxonomy): domain Eukaryota; kingdom Metazoa; phylum Arthropoda; class Insecta; order Lepidoptera; family Nymphalidae; genus Dione; species Dione juno. The sequence continues at coordinate 6,520,214 of JAXRJS010000041.1, read as the reverse complement.
TATACAGTGTTTATGAACTTGTTTTGTCATATTGGTATTCTTTTTTATTTGGTGTTATCTTTATACTACTTTATTATGTTACATCCTAAAACTAATTTGTACCTACCAATCATAGAGTAAGAGTACTGTGCTTTGTACATTAATATGTATATGTTTTTGCAACAAATTGTTGAAATTTCATACTTGTATAGTAAAAGATAGAAGTCTATTGATTGTTATCATTGTATATCAATAATGTTGGTTATTATAAATTTATTGTGTGTTTCCTCAGGATATGTGCAAATTGAGGGTAAATGTCTATTTTTGACTATATAAATGGCAAGATATTTTTGTGATTAGCTTTGTGGAACTTTTCATTGGATGGGTACCTAGTTGTAGTTAAATGAATTCCACATGTCAGTATGTATAAACGGCACATAAATGTTTAACAGATCTAAATGATGTTGGTACAAATTCTAAGACTGTAAATAAATTTCATAAATTATATGAACATTATAGAGAGTAATATAAATTTTCCATATATATATTTTACCAGAGCTTGGTGCAGCGATTGTAAAAGTTACTCATACCACTGTTGTAAGTTAAATGTATTTACATAAATTACTTTCAAGGGGTAGCTTAAATTATGTAGGCTTCATTACCTAAATACAACATAAGTATATGTATATGTGTGTGTGTGTGTATATATATATATATATATATATATATATATATATATATATATATATATATATATATATATATATATATATATATATATATATATATATATATATATATATATATATATATATATATATATATATATATATATATATATATATATATATAAAATCAAAAGATTTAAATGAAAATATTATGTACTAGTAATAAAGACATCTGGTATTTTTTACTATATAAAATGTAACAACACCAGTTTTGCTTAATACTTTTCTAACTGGGATTATATGCATTGCAAATATCATTGATTCTTTCAATAAATTAGTTGGACTATGCGTTTAGATTGAGTTTGTTTGATTTTTTTGTGCAAATATGTAGATTCATCTAATATTAGTCTACATCAATTTATATTAAAAATAACAGTTATTCGACACATTAAAATTGTTATAAAATTATAATAATAGGGATATTGGCAAGGATGGTTTTTTAAAAATATAGATAAAATAAGCCATAACGAAAAAAAAAGATAAAATAAATATAATTCAAGTATTTAGAGAGAGCATCCTTTATGCAAGAGTGGAACTAATATTACAATGAAAATTATGTGGCTGGAGTAGCTTTTAACATTTAACTCAGTTATTTTGTTAATATACTTTATTTTAAAAGTATTTTACTAAAATATTTTTAATAATTGTGATGTTACGTGATGTCAAAATCCCTATTAATATCTCTAAAAGCTAATAGTGGTGTATTTTTTCGAAAATAACTACATTAATATTTGTTTTTGATGATTATGAAATTGTTACATTACCTTTATGCTTTTACTTTTATTCAAATTAAATATTTAATACTATTCAAGCCAGCTATTTATGTAGTTGACGTTAATTACATACAAAAATCTATAGAAAAATATTTTTTAAGTAAAATTGTCAATTTAATTAGAATAAGTTAAAGTTCATGGTCCATACAGTTTAGTAAAAAAATGCTAATATCCACTTCTTAACTATCACTTTCATGTTCAATTATAAGTGCAATATATATGTTCTCTGTAAATATAGTTTATTCATCTTCATGTGTGTGCTTAGTCATGGTTTACTTTGTAAAATTATTAATACAATCATACTGACTTCAATAGGATCAACCGAACATGGTGCTAATGTTAAAACTACAATTAAACAAAGAATTGAAAAATTTACATATAATATAAAAAAAATGAAAACAAAATAAAGAAAAATCTTTATTATTAACAATATATGTAGTTGGAAATAGAAATATGTACTATGGTTAGTTAGTAATAATCTATAGTTTTCTTAGTTTTTCCTTTCAATTAAAAATCTATATTTATTACTAAAAATGCCTTAAGAAATATAGTTTTTCCAAAAATATATTATTGTGCAACTTATCTAAATAAATTGTCAACTTGTCATCTAATATCTATGATATCATAATAAAATACATGCCTTATCAATCGTCATCAGTAATTTAATTGAAATTATAATATATTTTTTACATCCATGTGTACATAGGTACAGGTACTTTATATATATCTCTAAGTTTATGTTTTCTTAAAATTTCTGTTTTAATTTCGTATGTCTTCCACTTCATTGCTATAGCAAGTCACAATTTGTATACATTAAATATTTATTTTTAACACATATTACAGATGTAACTGAAAACATTTAAATAGCTGCTTTACCAATTGAGCTTTTATGTATGTTATTTCCACACCGGTTTTATTGATTCTATTGAATTTTTTTTGTGTCTGCGTTGATTTAATAAAGTACTTAAAATACGAGAACTGGTGTCAAATAATTTTAAACTCCCTATATATTTTTATTGATTATAATCTATGCTAAATATAAAATAATTCTTCGTTCTTGTGGTTATAATAATAATTAATTTTCGATTTAGTCGATTTTCTTATTAATAACATGTCAAAATATAAAACTATACGTAACGCACACTCAGGAGCTTCACGTCTCAGAGATGAAGATACTGCGGTGGATGTGTGGAAAACACGCAACACATTCATTCGAGGCAGTCTTGGGGTCCGTGAAGTAGCGGATAATCTTTTAGAGCATCGTCCGAGATGTTATGGTCACGTTTTGCGCCAGCTTAATAACTATGTCGGAAGAAGATGCCTTGATATGTCTGTCCCTGGAGTGAGACCTCCCGAACGCTCAAGGAAGCGACGACTGGTCGTCGTGATGCAGGACATGAGAGTGAAGACCGTGCAAAATGGAGTCGATTAAGAAAAGTAGGAAAGCAGACCCTGGTAATAGGCCGGGATAATGCTAGGTAGAAGAAGATAAAACTATAGGTAACAAAAGGCCCTTTTCGTAGCACTTATACTATCAAGTTGATAAGCAAGAACCTAATGATCTTAGTGACATTGTGGTGAGTCGATGAAACTGTTTGAGATTTTGCACAATCGGACCAGGGTAGGTTAGGTTAGTAGTCGAATCCACCACATTACGTGTTTAATGCATAGTAAATGTGTAAAAACATAACTTTAGCATTGTATGTGTTATTTAACCAATTGATTAAAGCGTATCTAATCTGTATTAGAACATGTAAACTAATAAAGTCGAAAATTTTTCATGTGTATTAAAGCTTTTAGAGTCACTTTGTTATCCATCTGTCCGTCTATCAAGACCATTTTTCTCAAAAAAACGTAGAAATACGTACGTTACCGTAGTATTATGAAATTTAGCAACTAGTGTGATAGTCCGGTCTATTTACACATTCGAAGTTACATAAAGTCCCAACAAGCTGAATTTCTGTGAAGTTGTTCAAAACATAATTATAAACAATGTCTAGAAGTTCCCCATCATTCCCCTGTAAGGAAAAAAATTAATTCAAGGTAAAAGTTTTTCGCGATTTTCAGCAAAACGGTAAGTTTTATCATAAAAGTACCTCAGACAAAAATTGTTGATCAAAAAATTATCTATAAAAAAATTATCAATCCTTTTTTTTTACGAATCACCGTTTCTGACATATAACGATTCAAAAAGTTATAAAAGTTGTTATCGTCATAATATGCACACGTTTCCACGCCACCTATGAGGTAGTGTACTTGGCGCGTTTTTTTTAACGTGGTTTCCCCAATAGGCCTACTCCACGAGTCAGTTGTGATCCTGTTTAATGTAAAACTATTGCAAAATAACGGAAATTTTCAAAGATTGGGAAAGATAAAAGCCATGTAAATGAAAAAAAAGTGTTGAAGTTTATTCGTTAGTTTCAAAATTTTGTTCTTCTTCTCCTGCTTCTTCTTCATCTTCATTTTGGATGCAAGTAAATTGCGTCTATAGCGATGGTTCGCTTGATACTTCGTCGGAGTCAAACGAATCCTCCATTGTTTGTGATTCAATATTAGAGCACGACCGGCCTTGACAATTTGTGCATGCCAAAGAACAAGACAGTCCGACTTTTTTGCAACCACATTTAGCACTGCATCCTTTTTTGCAGTTTCAAAAAATAGTGTTCAGCAGTTTAAGACCCTAGCCACGCACACAATAGAACAAGAGACAGATGTCTGAGATAACAACTTTTATAACTTTTTGAATCGTTATATCTCAGAAACGGTGGCTCGTAAGAAAAAAAGTATTGATACATTTTTTATAGATAATTTTATGATCTACAATTTTTGTTCAAAGTACTTTTATGATAAAATTTACTGTTTTGCTGAAAATCGCGAAAAAATTATTTTTTTAACCTTTGCCTTGAATTAAATTTTTTCCTTACAGGGATGTGATGGGGAACTTCTAGACATTGTTTATAATTATATTTTGAACAATTTCACTGAAATTCAGCTTGTTGGGACTTTATGTAACTTCACTCTCATTTTTTTGGTCTAAATTGACCGGACTAACAACTTACAGTTCATATTTAGGAAAAAAACGGAAAGTCGTAAATTTATAAGTGTATCACAGAAAAATCTTGTATTTTTTTTTCTGTGTTATCTCACGTGCAATTGCTCAAGGGTCACGTGTTTTTAAGGGAGCTAGCTTTGTGCCAAGTGAAAACAAATGCAAAACAAATTTAATGCAAAAGTGAAGATATAAATAAATCCATATGATATAAAAATCAAATATATTTAATATATGATTTTTATATCATATGGTTCATATATACAAGATATGGAATTAATTGTGACGTTATGTGACAGACTCAAAATACACTAAACTTTGGCTGTGGATTCTATCTACAACACAATTATTTGAATATATTTTTCGTGTACAGTCTTGAAATTATTGATTAAAAGTCTAGAACGGAATATCTTAATACTATGTTCCTTTTTTGCTATTCTGTAAAGCATGAGCGTAAGTTTTTAGCGTAAGCGAGTTTAGGCTTCTTTATAGCTGACGTGTTGTTGCGAGTTGCCCAGCGAGCTGAAGTCGACTGTAATAAGAAATTAAATAAATAATAAAAATAATTAAAAAATACTGCTTCGAAATGGCTGTACTGTACGGTTCTTTAATGGAATTCTCAATTTCAAGGAAGCTAACCCTAACATTAACACTTTGTTGTTCGATTCCCACTCGGAGGGAATGTATTATTTCCATTTTCCTTCTTCGTCTGGTACAAACACATTTATTTCTTTTTGCTAGATTATAGGTAGTTTATTGAATCCTTGTTGGTGGCTTCCTGCCCTAAACAGTAACGGTTATATACAATAATATATTTGACTTTTAGCGGCAGACTCGACATTTTAAATTTTTAAAACCTTTATAACTGGATCTCTTTTAAGCATTGCATGCATTCTTCTATTATGCAATATTATCTTCTACCGCACAATCTCCTTTGTGTGTTCTCTATTAAATGTGACATTGATGAAATGAATTGTGCTCGATTTGCATGATCGAACCGCCATAACTAAAGAGAGAAGAAGAAGAAGGTCATAAAGACCTTATAATATTTGCTAGGCTGCTTCCATTTTAAACTGTTTAAAGAGTTCTTCCACACTGAGGATTATAACTATGCTCTCAGTGAAGATTGAATTCATAACCATCATAATGACTGTCAGGGACAGTTCTGTTGCGTTACATTGAACAAAAGGATAGATTAAAAATATCGGTCAAGTGCATAGATAAGAGCAGTACTCGCACACCGAGTATTCCGTACAAATTTCATGGTATTTCGCTGAGGAAAATACTACCCAAAAAAAAAATTACAAACATGTATTCGCGTATCCATTAATTTTGTATGAAATGAACTTCAAATATAATTTGTGTTAAACTTTTATATTATCAATTTTGAGATTTTTTCCTTTATATATAGGAACTGTAATTTATCACTTCTCGTCAAATTTCATAAGTTTAGGTCAATGAATATATCTAATAATAAATGAATGAATTAAATTTGCTGTAGTATTCACTCATTTTGTATGAAAAGAAGTACAGTATAAATTAGTGATGGATTTTTTCTGGGATATATCTATAGATTTCCAATTTTACGGATTTTTTCCTTTGTTTGTACAATATATATGTATAAGTTCTAAGTTATTGCCAGATTTCATAACTCTAGATCAACGGGTCGTACCATGTAGGTTATAATTACAAAATATAAAAAAAATAAGCATAAACGCTGATATCTTTTGATTGCGTTGATTTAGAAGTTTGATTTTGTCGGTGCTTCAAGCGGTCATTGATTTGAATATTTCATATTAATTTCATCATTATTTTTCCACGTGATTTGGAGAAAATAGTCTTACAGACGGACAGATAGACAACAGTAATCCTATAAGGGTTCCGTTTTTTTTCTTTTGAAGTACGGAATCCTATAATAAAATGTACCTAAACTAAGAAATTTTTACGTAACATTAAAATATTTCCTAATACTGCAGCTAAACTATTATAGTCCTTCGTCACATGTTCTAGATCTTAAATTTTCAATGCAAATGAAAGCTCACCTTTAAGCTCAGAAATATTTAAGGGTTTTAGTAAATTGTATCCAGAGACAAAAAGGGCACACTTTATTCCATTTTAAGCTAATGCTAATACAGTTTTGTTGTTTAGCACATTTAAGGTACCTGCGACAAATAAGGGCTGGGGGGTAATGAGGTCCACATACGAAAAGTAGCGCTAAAATACATGTCAAACTTAACTCATAAGACTCACCCGCATAAGACCGATAGGTATACCTTCACGTCATCGTGCGTACGACACGCGCTGCCATCTTGCCAGTAGCGAATGATTTGTGACTATCCGCTCCGCTGCATCACGTGAATTTATAATTTTTGGTGACATAAGAAATGTAAGTATTTAAATTTTTTATTTAAATTCAATTGTTATTATGTGATACAGTAATGTTATTTTGCTAAATAATAGACATATTAGAATGTAATTTCTTTGATTTTAATCCATAATAAGAGATCCACTAGATTATGTGATGGATTATGTTACTCAACAAATGTTTGTGAAAAAGATAAGCATAAACACAACTTCAAACTTCGCTGGCAAAGATTGATTTAATATATTTTTGCGCGTCATTTGAAGCGTCATCCAGAAATTTCAAAAGAAAGGCACAGTTAATATACCCAACCAGGGCGCAAAAGTTCAACAGTCTGTTGAACTTTTGCGCCCAATCAAAAGCCAACCCTATGAAGAAGTTAAAAAAATATAAGGAAGCCAGAACCAATATGCTTGGGAAAAAGGCTCATTGTCATGATCTCTTAAGATTTTATTAAAAACAAATCATTACATTAGCTAAAAAATATTAAAAACTTAAGTTTCGTTTATAATTTTATAAAAAGGAAAATTTTTTTTTTGGGCCTTATTATACTGTGGTGGTTTAATAAGGCCTATGGCAAAGGTTTTTAAAAATTGTAATATTTCTTTCCATGCTGATTTATACACTACTATTTAGCTTTAATAATTTTCTTAAATAAAAAGACTTGCTGTTGAACTACATGTTTTATTTATATTTTAAATAATTCTTGAGATTTTTATTTTTAAAGTTAGGTGGGCCTTATTTGCCGCAGGTACCTTATTATATTTCTAACATTTATTACATTTGTATTTCTAAGGTCATTGTGTGCATATTATTTTTATCATTCTCGTCTTTACGTATTAAAGATTATATTGTACTTATATGCATATGAATAGTTTTTACCTTCTTACCGGATCCTGATTGTACCTATTCCTACCTTAAATCGTTAATTTAATTGAAATCTTGAATCAAACTCTTACGTTGCAGAAGCACGGATATTGAGAGCCATACGAATTGACGCTGAAAGATTGACGTTACTGTATCTGGGAACACCTGATTGAAAGATAAAAACGGAAAACATATTATCGCATTATGATTGGAGACAAAGGATGGATATTTTACGACAACCTCAAACAATAAATATTTTGTCGGTTTTTGTACCGCGTTGATGATTCCAAAATCGTACTCTGGTATTAGGTCCACCTTAAAATTCACAAAAGATTTTTATCAAACCCATTTCATGCCTTTTGATTCATCCATTGTATTCTTATAACCGGGCGCACGACTTCCTTCCGGTAGGCCGCATGTTGTTACAGATATAAAACATAAAAGAAACGCTTGAAGTTTTATCAATGATGCGTCCTTTCCTCTCTACACACATTAACGTGTTGGACATTCCCTTTTCTAGTAACGAACTTGTGTGTGTTTCGAGTGGCTTATCTGACTCTTCCCCGGGAGAAGATGGTATTCCCTATTCATTTCTAATAAATATTAGTAATTCTGCAAAAATGGTATACCTTTCTATTGTTAATTCTTTTTTAGAAGCTGGGTGTGTCCCGTCATCCTGGAAAACACAGATTATTATCCCAATTTTAAAACCTGGGAAAGATCCGAAGGATTCTTCTTCCTACCGTCCCATTGCCCTGTCGTCCACGGTATGTAAAGTTATGGAACATTTAATAAAAAATAGACTTGACTGTATAATAGAAAGCAGAGAGTTACTTTCTAAATCACAATTTGGTTTTAGGAAAGGTATTAGCACAATTGATAGTTTTAGTATTCTCACTTCGGAAATCCGGCTTAGCTTTGCTAACGGGGAGTACCTGATAGGTGTCTTCTTGTATATCAGTTCTGCATATGATAGCGTCATCTTGTCTAATCTTAAACTTAAAATGCTTAGACTTGGTCTCCCTCCTAAATTAACTGAATTCATTTTTAATCTTTTTATTGGCAGATCAATTAGAATTAGGCATCAAGGTAATCTCCTCCCACCTAGAACACTTTGGAATGGACTCCCGCAGGGCTCTGTGCTGAGCCCTCTTTTATACAGCTTTTATACACATGATTTAGAGAAATCGGTTGATTGTTTTTGTAATATTTTACAATATGCTGATGATATAGTGTTATTTTTTAGTTCTAAAAATGTAGATGAAATTGTGCTTAATTCTGCTTTATATTATTTAGGTGAATGGCTATCGTTGCATGGGTTATCCTTATCTGTTTCTAAAAGCAGTGTAGTTATTTTCACTAGAAAGAGACATGTTCCTGATGTCAATATAGTCTATAACAATCAAAGAATTCCCATTCTTAATTGTGTTAAGTTCTTGGGTGTTCTTTTAGATACAAAACTGTCTGGTTCTTCTCACATAAAATACGTGTCCAAAAAGTGTGAAAAGAATGTTCAAATTTTGCGTGCGGTATCAGGTATATGGTGGAGTTCTCATCAATTCACGTTAAAATTGCTATATAATGCCATCATTCGTAGCCATTTTGATTATGCTATTTTCTTGTTGGATCAATGTTATAAGTCGGCACTAGGTAAATTAGATAAAATTCAATATAAGGCTCTAAGAATAATGTTAGGTGCCATGAAGGCATCCCCTACAAATGCTATGCAAGTGGAATGTGTTGATCCGCCACTCCACCTTCGTCGCCAATATCTTTCTGATCGTTTTATATCTAAAGTCCTACAATATTCTTCTCATCCCTTGTTAAATCGTCTTCGTCGTATGTCTCGTGTCATTAAGTCCCCACAGCATTGCCTTTGCATTTTAAAATTCTCATGTTCGCTCCTTATATAATCTTCCATTTAGTGCACTCACGTATAAACCTTCAGTGTTATTGAATAAGATGATCCAGACGCCAATATTAAATTTCAAAATCATTTCGCTGATAACTGGTCTGACTTTACTGCTATATTTACAGATGCCTCGAAGTCCTTACGTTCTTCTAGCGTTGGGGCAGCTTGTTGGATTCCTGAATACAAAATTATTTTAAGTTTTAAATGCCCACCTGAAACTTCTATTTTTTCTGGTAAATGTATAGTTTTGTTTGAAAGTATCTTATTTGTAGAATCACACAAATTAAAAAAAGTTATTGTTTTTACTGATTGCTTAAGCGCTTTACAATCTTTGCTACAAAATCCTTTCCGTAGCAGGTCTTGTTTTCGTCTTGTCCTCAAAATTAGAGAAGCTTTGTTCCGGTGTTATCAACAAGGCGTAATCCTATTGCTGGCACGGATTCCGAGTCACTCCGGTATTATTGATAATGACATAGTTGATTCTTATGCCAAATCTGCAGTGTGCACTGGTCCGGTAAATTATAATTATATATATTCACAAGATTTATTATTTTTGTCAAAATTTGATCTAAAGACTTCTTGGAATTATTTTTGGAATAAATCAACCGTAATAAAAGGCTTATTTATTATATATATTATGCTTCTATACAACCGGAAGTTCCAACCTTGCCGTGGTTCTCTCGCTATCGTCGCGCAAATAGAACTGTTACCTCTACCATCTGTAGACTTCGCCTTTTCCATGCGTGTACTCCTACAGCCCTATTTGTGAATGTGGGTTGGATGAAGGCTCCACCGATCACATTGTGTTTAATTGTCTGAAACTTAAGTATTCTCTATATGATATCCTTCCTCTTAATTTACCACGCCCTGTTAACGTTAAATGTATTTTAGGTTTAGCTTTTAGTCCATTTATTAGATTGTTCACTAAGTTTATTGCAAATAATGACATTAAGTTGTAATTATGTTTGGTTATTTACATTGTATACTGTTTCTCGTGTTTTTAGTATGTAATTTGTTCGTATACTTATAATATAATTTTGTTTTTTTTTTTTTTTAGTGTTTGTTCAAGACCAATACTTATATATTTCATTACATACTTACTTCATTTATTCATATTATTCTACAAAATTTACTTTAATATCTTGCATTCGTGTTTTCTCTTCTATACGTGACACTGGCAGAATCAGAATCAGGCCATTAAGTATAAAAAAAAATGTTATTAAACAATTTATGCTAAAAATGATGTATTTGTCAATATAAACCTTTTTTAACATTTGTCTAAATTGTCAAAAAAATTATAGTAAACAAGAATCTTATCCTCTGTATTAATTTTTTTAAGTAGTACTGTGATAGTTTAACCAAGACCATTATAGTAGTTATGGATCATCACTTTAAGACTGTAAGCGATTTGATTCTCTGTGCTGTGTAAACACACATTTTTCAGTTAGTAATGCTTATATTAGAAAAATAAATCCTCAGAAACAGATTGTAACAGTCCACACGAGTACGCCTAACGTCGAACATCGTCCTGGTCTCAGTGCACAAAATCAAATTTACCAAAATGAAGTTAATGTACTATCAATTATGTATGGTTTGATAATGCTTAAAATTAAATTTACTAAACATTTTATTTTTGTAATAACTCTTCGAATTTATATTTCTAGTGATACTGATAAAGAAATAATGTGTTGTAAGTATACAGAAGATGTTAAAGACATTGCCGCTGGTTTCATTGACGGCACAATAAGACTGTTTAATTGTAATTCTGGATATTGTACCCGTACTCTCGTAGATGACGAATGCCGCATGTATCCTGGTCCCGTGACAAACATAAAACATAGACCAACTAGTCAATCAAGACCTTTCACAAATACTCTGTTATCGTCTTGTAAGATCATTTTTTAAATATTACTTTGGATTCCATTTTAAAAAAATATTAACAAAACGTTTTATAGATGTTAATGGATGTATAAAATGTTGGAAATATAAGTTAGGTCAATGTTTGTATACAATAAGAGAAAAACGACAAACATTGGGCTTATGTTATCATCCTCGCAATGCGAAATTTGTTACTTATGGAGACGACGCGAAACTTAACATGTACGATGAAGAAACGCAAACACAGGAACGAGCTTTTTATTCCAGGTTATAATTAAATATCATTATTAAAACTAATCATCATCATCATCATCATCATTCATCTTCAGACACTTGAATCTGTATGGTGGATAGTGGTTGATGGTGTTGACAATCTTACATTTTTATTAACTTCCTTTTCACTTTTTTAACTATTTAGATAATACTAAACTTTCATAGTAGTAGTCTTCCTTCTGTTACACATTAAATTACAGTCGAAATAAAAATATAACCGACGGCCATACATCAAGAATATTTGCTTGCGTTTTTAATACAAGATCACATCATGAATTAATTTCTGGAGGTTGGGATGATACTGTCATATGTTGGGATGATAGGCAGCCGTACGCGACACGTTTTTTCCCCGGAATACATATGTGCGGAGAAGGATTGGATTTCGATAAACCTGGAAAACAGGTATGATTCGTGTCTTATTTACAAGCAGTATTTATAAAATGTATATCCCTATAAAATAGGAAAATAATTGCTAACTTAATATTGATTAAATATTTTAGATTTTAACGTGCTCTTGGCAAGAAAAAAACAACATACAACTTTGGGATTACGGAACCTGTAAACTTATAGACACCATCGTACCTGATGTGTACCAGTCCAAGTTGTACTGTGGAAAGTTTGTGCCCAATACAAATTTAATAGTTTGTGGTGGCTCGGAAACTAATTTATTACGTGTGATTGATATTAATATGAATATTGTAAGTAAACTGATAATAATACATACTGTTATATTACAAATAAGGTGACTTTGCACTTAGCAGGCTCATGAAATTCTCTAAATAAGCGTATATAGTGAAATCTAGTATTATTGTTAAAGTGGAATTATTATAATTTGATGTAGTTATTCCATTTACTTGGACAAAACTTATAATTAAAAACTATCCTATTTTCGTTTTTCTTCATAACAATATTGGCATTAAAGGTATTTATTACAGTATAAATTATGAAAGCTTTATATTGCAGACAGAATGTATGATTCGTAATAATCCTGGAAGTGTATACGGATTTGACTTTGGCACAATACGTAGGAAAGAGACCAAAGTCCCAGACACATATAAAAAAATAAAGGAAATACAAGATTCACCACGAGTCGTTTTTGGTACAGGAAAGAGACTCCAGACTGTAGACTTTGGGTAGTGAAAATGACAAAAAAGTGTCAGTGACCAAAATAAAAAAAAAATCTTAAATGTTGTACATCCGTTGTATCGAATTTATTTTCTTTTTCAACATTTCTACTCACAAACAGCCGTTTTAATACAGTTTACGTGATAGACAAATACACTGTGATTTCATTTTGTAAATAGTATATAAAACTCTAGAAAGATAAAATATCCAGTTTGGCAAGAATTCATAATAAATAAAACCTAAAAACTACTACATAGTATTATACACAGGATTCGAACACCTATTATTTGACCGATTTAGGTTGAGCCTCGTCAACGGATGGGTTTTCCCATACTGTAATTGTTTTTTGTTTTGAGCTTTTGACATCACAGTTGACACCACATTCGAATATTCGAGGGGTGCGAGCGCCACCACGGTGGGGGCCACCGGCGGCCTCTCCGTCGCCCCCACCCCTACACCGACACGCGCGCGCGCCTTCGCGTCGCCCTCCGACGTCAGCTTGCACTTCTTGGACACGGACTCGTGCGAGACCTTAGTGCGCGCTGGCTCCCCGCCGGACTCGGAGCGCGCGCGGCCGGGCTGGTCGTAGCGGCCCACCAGTACGCGCACGGGCGGCGAGGCGGGAGAGGCGGGGGGTCGCGCGCTCGGCGCCGAGCGCGCCTCGAACTCCTTCTTGAGGTTGCTGACGAGGCCAGGAGCGGCGCGCGGCAGGTCGCCGTGCGAGGCGGCGGCGAGTCGGCGACGGCGCGGGCCGGCGCGCATCCACGTGTCGGCGGGCGCGGAGGCGGACAGGCGGCCGCCCCAGGTGCAGGCGCCGGCGCCGGAGCGGGCGCGTGCCGCCTCAGCCAGCTCCTCGAGTATGGCACAGGTGGCGTTGAACTTGCGCTCGTTGGCGGCGAGGTCGGGGGCGGGGCGCGCGTGCTCGCGGATGATGGCGAGGTCCGGCGCGGGCTCGTCGCGAGGCGCGAGCGGGGGCGGTCGCGAGCGCGTGTCGTACGAGCCCCAGGAGGAGTGCCGGGACAGGTCCGGCACGACCGCGCTATCGACAGAGCTCCACGAGCTCTGCCTGCTCGGCGGGGGGCCTTCCTCCTTGCGATCTTCCGAATCCAAATTGCGTTCCAACGAATTGTACACAGCGTCACTAGCTTTAATTTTTACGTCTATTATACCACTGTCACTCTTCACTATATCGTCACTGTCGATAACATTTGAAATGTCTTCACGCCACGGTTCCCCGGGATCCCACGTGTGTATTTTGTCCACTTCCGAATCAGTGTCAGAATATTTTTGTCCTAAGTTTCTCTGCGGCGACCCCTGCGACTTGGCGACGTCCGTTCCACCCTCTACGCCGAAGTTGAGGCGCTGCGAGCGGCGCGGCGGGTCGCGGCGCTCTCCGGAGGCGGCGGTCTCGATCTCGTGCACGATGTGCCTCACGGAGAGCGCGCCCTCCTCCTTGAGCCGTATGATCTGGTTGGGCGACACGCTGTAGCTACCGTTGGCGCACGGCATGAGCATGTGGCGTGTCTCGGAGCAGGAGGCTAGGTGCTCCAAGGACACGGAGGTGGGCGGCAACAGCTCGGAGGCCAGCTTGGTGTCGGGCGACCAGGAGCGCGGTCGGCCCGGGTATGAGCCCGTCAGCGCCAGCACTAGAGGCGTCGGATCCGTCATCTTGTTCTCAGTCTTGGACGCCGACTTGGGAGCTTTTAAGTTAGTTTCCGATTTCGACCTCTGTAATTTCTCCTTATTTTTCATTGCGTCGAGTATTCCTTGATAAGTTTCGAGTTGGTTCAGAAAATTTGTATTCGGTTTGATACAACTCCTTTTCGCTTTGACATGCTTCAGAGCTTTATCGAAGTTCCAATTAAAAGCTTTCATAGCATATGCTATGACGACGGAGGCGGATCTACTTATTCCCATCTTGCAATGCACGAGAACTTTCGAGCCCTCAGTTTTAGCTTTATTTATGTACTTAAAAGTATTATCCCAATGTTTTAACAGATCAGTCTTTTCGTCGTCGTAAACTCTAATGTTCAGGTAATCAAACATACCTGGAAAAAAATTATCTATTTCTCTCGTCACATTGAGTATGTGCCTGACCCTGGAAGGAAAAAACGTATTCTGTTAGTTTCTTGCGAGAAAACTGCTAAGCAGAAAATCGTTTATTTCATACCCATTTCTTTGCAATTCCTCCAAATTACTCGCGTTCCACTCGGATCCAAGATAAACGTGCTCGAATATTTCCGTGGGAGCATCCATTTGCCCGAGAATGGTAAGCATTTCCTCATCTATAAAGGATTTAAACTCGGCCAAATCCATGTCCAGCTCGTCCTCAAGGCGGCCGCGGATGGCTTTGCTCGTCACCTCATCGAGGTCGACGCTCATCATGATCTCCTTAAGGGTGCACCTGATTACGCGCTCCGTTTCGTCTCTCTCACGTGGCCTGTAACAAAAAACTATTTTAATGATATTCCTCATTATGTTATTAATAGTTATTTATATAATAAAACTAGCAACATAATATCTTTGTTACACTACAGTTGTTCTGATATTATCTATTAACTACCAAAATTACCGCTTTATAGTGCAATAAAAAAAATTATATGCGAGTATCTTAAACAAGAATTACATATATTTACATTTAACATGCACCTAATACGTTTAATTAGCGCATTTGCCAACTCGAGGTCAAGAAATGAGGTCTAGGTGCTACTGACGCGCTGTATTACAATAAGGTTTTCGTTCAATTATTATGTGAATTGTATATAAACGGGGTACTGTTTAAAGCGATGATTCAAAAAACAACTAGAACATTACGCAAATTTCGTCTTGTTTTAATGTTTTTGGACATAGTCCAAATAGAATTGGATTGAATTTGGATTGAATGAAGTATATAAATTATGCACGTAGACGAAAGAACGACGACGACAAAACCTAGCAAATGTCGCTGCCTATGTCTGGCACGACGAAGTACCAAATATACCTAATACAATACGGGACTTGGATTTGCCGGTGAAAGTACAAGACATAGACATAAAAAAATATTTTATTTGGCAAGACAAGAATGACAAGTATGCCTTATACTTATCATGCTATAGGCTTAGAAATGCAAAACGACTGGAGGAAGAGGACGAGAAGGAGGGACTATAGGAGAATTGTAGTATCACTTTAGCTTTAAAATGTGGCATTTTAATGCGTTCGAAAAGACTCATCCAGATCAAAGTAAGTTTGTAAGATGAGTTAAAGCCGCCGAAAAATCTCGCTACATCTTTATAGATGTCCTATTCCCTCCCAATTCTTAATTTAGGAAACCTATTCCTCCTCCTATTTTTAATTTAGGAAACAAAATACTAACGGAAAATTGATCTTTCAGTTTTTGAAATGAATGTGGCAATCTATTATATTTGTGTGTTTTACGTTAGTATGATTATTTTGAGGATGAAATATACCATAATCTTTAAATTTCGTTTTAAAAGAAATAATATAAACCCGACTGTCTTCTCACTTTTTAATGTAATCGGGATATTGGTATTAATTATGTGTTATATTAGTGTGGTAGCTGGTAATGTTTACTTGAGCCTGAGGGAGTCCGGGGAGGGGGGACGGCGCGATTCTATGCAGTCCATGGCATGCCACTCGTTGAGGCAGGAGCGGTCGGAGTCGACGCGGCGCTCGTAGTGCGCGCACCACGCGTGCGACGCGCCGCCCGCGTAGTGGTTCAGGTCGCGGGCGCGTGCGCTCGCACGGTGCAGCGTCTGCAGCGCGGACCTGTAAATTCACACATTATTCAATTAAACATAAAATTTTTAAATCTTCACTCTTTCTATAGCTAGATTTTATCTGAGTCTCGCCCCGTAGTTAAATGGAAATAGTTAGATGACAAGGATCATTCTGTATGCCCTAAGTAACTCGGACCGCAGGTTACATCGAAACTATTAACGTAATATAATAAATGTAGGCTTTTTCTATACAAAAAAGATTTGACCAAAATCAATACGGGCCTGAATTTAGCACGCAAAATTTTGTTAAATCAAGCAAACTCTTAAACTTTATATTATTAGTAAGGCAGTCAGGGCAAATGCAACTCAAAACTCTACGGTCCCTGCATGCCTCTTTCGTCACTACATTCCATTTAAGTATATAATTATTTAATGTTAATTTAATTCAAATTTAATTATTTAATGTACTATAAGTTTACATTTCGAGTTTAGACACCATGGTAACTCAATTAAATAATATATGACCGCACACGCGGTAATTATGGCGGATTGTTATAATAAGTAAGTTGTCCCTAATGTAAGGAAACATGCACAATAGGAAAAGTGCCAACTAGTTAAGCATGAGTCACCATTCTGCACTTTTCAATTATTTTAGTAAACTCGTGTAATAAGTGATGAGGAGCATCGGTTTACTAGAATATAATAAATTGAATTAGGATTTGGATCCACAGCCAAAGCGCTATATAAAACAAATCATTACAATCATTACGACTATATGTGTAATCGGAATGCAAAAAATCACTTACCACATGGCCTGAACAGACACAGGCTTGAATATGTGTTGTTGATTGCATACACACACGCTAAATCCCCTGTGGACAATGAATCCGTAATTAGTTATTGTTCCTAGCGTCATAAATGTATAGGGTGTCCAGGAAGTAGAGACTTATATTAAAGTATTATAGAACGTACAAATTCAGAATTTATGGTGCTCTTTAAACATATTAAGTAACATTTCCCATTCGTATATGAAAAATTATAACTCCATATAACCACCTTAAGCCAATACTTATCAATTTATCAATTCTCCTGCTCAAATCCCTTACAACACAGTCGTGCATTGGAGATTAACTTACGAGGTGTGTTTCATTTGGAGTTAGGTTTGAATATCACACGCAATTCATAAACGGTTGCAGTGGGACTTTCACTCAATTTGTAATTACTTCTAATGACTTAAATATATACCTATAGCAATACTCATTTGTCATCTTTCTATGACAGAAATAAATATTAAATAAAAATGTTCACTCAACAATATCGACCAGGTTATTAATATTTATTATTATTAATGAATAATAAATGTGGAATATTCCCAACTTACCGACCACTCTTTATTTCGTGGACAAAAATGTTTTGTCTTGTCTGGTAGTTTAGGGAGTGAAACCTTTCATTCCTTTATGTGGATTTGAACGCAGTTCTCAATAAACAACAGCAAATAAAATTGAAAAACTATGCGGAATAAAAAACAAATATTTTCTGGAAATTGCGCGGAGGTATGCAATTAAAATAAAAAAAATCTATGGTCTCCAAGTGGCCCGGGAAAAAATCAAACTTCTAAGTCAACACAATAAAAAGATACAAGCGTTTATGCTTCGTTTTTGCTGCATTTGTATGATATTTTATATTGGTACTTCCCATTGACCTATAATTAATTATGAAATTTGACAATGAGATAGAACTTACGAGCTTACTTAGCGAGATATTTAGACAACAAATACTTCTCTCACATCTACATAACTGCATTGTTAATAACATTGTAGCAAACATTTCTTAACAATAAATTTTAAAAAATATTATTAATCGAGAATGTATAGTATTGTATCATTGTATTTTAATTTTGTATGTTTGTCGATTCCAAAAAAATGTCTCGTAAAATAATGTTAGTAAAGTTATTTAATATGTTTAAACGAGGCATTAAACACAGCGGATTTCAACGAAGGTTACGCTAACTTAACATTTTAATCAAGGGCATTCCTATCACTTGCAATATTCTTCGATTTAAAGGTGCTTATTTTATAAAGTTTATATTGTTTTGTTAAGCTGTACGTATTTTAATAAAAGACAATATTTTCTTACTCCTTTGATAGATGACAAGATCAAAACATAGGGCATGACAAAAACATTGTCATTATAAGTTGTGACCGGTTTGTGCTTACCCATCTCCGTCTAGCTTAATGGAAGTGTCCGCGAGGACTCGCAGAACGAGACCAACCGTTGTTTGCTCGTTGCAGTCGATCCCCAGTAACGCCGCCTCGTCAACACGACACACCACAACTAAATACCTTGTTCGTCCTGGATGAGCGCTTTCCAGTTTCACCGCCTTTGAAAAAAAAATTAAATAATTTCTATAAGCAATGAAATAAGAGTGATTTATCTCTATATTTGCGGAGATTTGCGTAAGACGACAACATGAAAGATTGTCTTTTCAATTGACAGTTATAAAATTCAACAATTTAAATATATTTATCCACATATCATAAGGAATTATTCCAGTTCACAAATAGTCGTAACGACACCAACCATTTTGTATTTGTTTACGTACCATTTTGAGCGTCTCCTCCGGGCGCACCAAATAGAACATGGACCGTAAGTGGTGATGGATGTCCGGCTGGGGGTGCGCTCGCGCTGGCGACTCGTGTTGGTCGTTGCACCCTTGCTTTGAGCTACCCAACACCAATGCTGCGCCCTTGTTCGCAAAGTAACACTCATTGAGACTGAAACAAAACGAAATTAAAGATGTAACAACACATACGACTATACCTATGTAACGTTATTCTAAAAACACAACGTTATTCCAAAAATAATATATTTTCCGTAATTACTAATTTAAATGTGCTATTTTTTTGTAGCTATTAGTTATATCAAGAATATTCAGTTAAAAAATTTATTCATTAACAATCAAAATATCATTTCTTTTTAAGTTTTAGTTTGAAGATTAAGTTTGTTAGCAAGTACATTTTTACAAACGTATTACGTACGTTTTACGTACATAAACGTATCACTATTCTCCTTGACTAAAATGAAAATAAATACGCTCGAATTTAAAATAAACATAATTGTTCTAAGTTATTGCATAGCAATTAAACTCCCATTTATGTATATTTTTGTTATACAATTTAATAAAAAAGATATCTACTTAAAATACAAATTGTTAGTGAATGTAGTTCAATATAAGTAATACTTTGAATTACGTTAAATTAAGAATAATAAATAAATTCTATCTTTAAGAGAAACCTGTATAGTCACATTCATTCTCTTTATATGAAAAAGTATAAACTTTGAGTATTGTTTCACATGGCAGCTTGAAATGTTCTGTTAAAGAACTAGGCAATACATACTGTATTGCAAAAGCAATAAGTAATATTATGTTTCATTAATTATCCAGTGACAATTAAGACTAGCTACATGCAGTAGCTAGTTACAAAGGCCTGTTGTCCTTCGAACAAGTTTTGAGCGCTCTTACTAATTATTCGAATGTAATCACTTTTTTAAATATTGCAACCGCGAAATGTATGAATGACGCCATTTTTAGTAAAGTTGCAGCAACCATTTTGGCGCGGCATTTACCTTCCTTTCACCGGAGCGCGACGCAGGCGCAACACTGAGTTCGGCCGAAACTAGCTGCGGAGACGCGCTGGCTGGCCCTTAAGCCGTGGGCATGCCGTCAAGCCATTATGACTATTAGTCATTCAAAATATAAACAAGGTAATAAGTATTATAATGATAACATACTTTCCTATATAGTTACTTACTTACCTACCTACACTTATTTATAAAAAATATTTATTTATAAATACTTTATATAGCTAAATCTTAAAAAGATCGCCAGATTTAATATCGTGTTATTGTAATATATAAACCGACATAGTGTTTAATATAACCATAAGCAGATGAAGGTTGCAACTTAAAATAGAACAAGTGGCGATGTTCACATATTGACATTTAACTTAATACGGGAGCCATCGTTGGACTTAAAATAAGGTAATAATCGATATAACTACAAATTTACAGGTAAGCAAAACGTCTATATTAAACATTGTCAAATTAAACGTACCATGAAGAAAATCTTTATAAAATGTTTATGAAATTGATAATTACAATAAACCAAATTAACTTTGACACTTTCGTTTCAGAAGCAAGGGCGGTTACTCTCAAGGTTCGTTAAAAATAGAGCCGTGGTGTGATGCCAAAGCTGCGTTGCCCGCTTATAGTTGCGCGTATATTAAATCGCTGCTTCTGCAATCCGCTTCTTCGTACCGCTTTACCCAATTTAGGACAGCGTGCGTCTCCGCCACAAGCCGTGACGTCGCTACGCGCCCGCGTCAAAACAATACCTACGACGCCTTGAAGAAATTGTCATGTTTCACTGTTTTACATTTTGTATTGGCGAAATATACGATACTTTATAATATTATGAAGGATCATATTCTAAAAATTAGGTTAATCCTTTCATCCTATACATCCATAATTAAAGAATATAACGTTTATTGTATTTCGTGTAATTTTCCTTGCTTACTTTATGTAAATAATTATTTTAAGAAATCTTGGTATCTTTACTAAAACATTTAATGCGTAGGATCAGTACTCATTATTAAACAATATATTATATAGTCATATGTAGTTACATAAACTAATATATTTTTTTAATTTAATTCCATTTTTTTAAGTTACAGTTAACTTAAAAAAAAAGGACCAAAATTAATTCAGTTTACTAATAAGTTTTTAACTTTTTATTTATAAAACCACGTCTGAGATAAGATATTGTGAAGATAGGGTGAGAGAGATGAATTTATTTGAGATATAGTACACAAAGAATGAGAAGACTTTCTTCTCTTAACACAAATTGTTTATGTTTTTAGTGACCACGTGATGCGTGTGCACAACCATAACATGCCCGGGAGACAAATACTAGGTGAGAATTAAGTCGGACACTTTTTTAACTAAATAATTATACCATGATAGCATGGAACGAAAATATGCCTAAAAGAACAAGCTACCATTTATATAACTCTTTATAATATATTTCTGTTAATAGAATTAGTCTTCCATTAAATTTGTAGATAAACACACCGAAGACTTTTACCTAAAAAAACAAATTTAAATGATAAGTATTACCTATAGGCAACCATTTTAAAACTAAAACAATTGGCACTCCATATTAACTATGCTTAAATATGGCACTAACACAAAAAGTAGGGGTCTGTGA
This sequence comes from Dione juno, assembly GCA_037127375.1. NCBI lineage: Eukaryota > Metazoa > Arthropoda > Insecta > Lepidoptera > Nymphalidae > Dione > Dione juno. The sequence goes on along the minus strand of JAXRJS010000041.1, from coordinate 6,498,286 downwards.
TCGAAATTTTCTTGACGGATGCGGTTTGTAAAGCAGCACACGAAGCGCCGAGCGCACCTCGGTGCACCATCCGGCACGTCCCGAGTTACAATATGACACGCACTATGCTCGGACACGCCGTAGCCCGTAGTCTGCTGAGCAAGCCCGTCGAGTAACGTCACGGCTTCCCTTTGAACCGAGCGCGAACTATCGCGTAAATATAGAAACTCGACGCAGAACAGGAACATGAGGCGCTCAAGAGCACGCTCTGCTTTTAGTCTACGCGAAGCGTACATGCTGTTGTTATTGCATTTTTAATACGATACACATTAATATTAAAGTATTGGTCAGTAGTCACTAAATAAGTCTTCCATCGTAAGAAAATAAGTCAACAAATGATCTACCGTAACGTTAAATTTTATTTATAAATACTTTTTTAAATACAATTTTACGTTATTACTTATTTGTAACATGTTCGTTGTAGTATTAATACATGAAATAGTTTCTCAACCTCAAAATATCTTTATTCAAATGTATATTTTCATTTGAAGCTTGGAATCGACTTGTAATATTTTTTAGGAGCTACCCTTTACTAATCACATACTTTTTTTCTTGTACAATATTTTCATTTTCATAAAATAATAGAACGCGTGTTATAACATGGCGTGACCTGCTCAGAGCTCCATTTTTTACAGTCAGTGATCTTTGTTTGAAATGTGAGCGTTGGTGTCCCTCCGAACTAGAAGATATGTGGAACGCTTTACAAAAAAACTGCAACAAGTATTTTACAAGACAGACAGAAATAAATAAATCCCAGATAGGTTTTTTGGTAAAATTCTGTACGTGATCAAAACAAATTAAACGTACTTTTTTATATTTTTAAACTTTTATCTTCTTTCTACTTTTGGTAAATATTTTTTTCAATAATAAACAAACCCCTAGCTTTTTATTTTAATTTAGTAAGTTAATTTATAATAGTATACCATATTTTGGGCCGACAGTGTTGACAAACTTGTAATATAACGATGAAAAAATATATTATTTATATATTATTATTAAACGAACGCAATATACCTACTTCAATTTTATTTCATACAAAATCAACAAAAATATTTTAAAAATTAATAAATTCATTTCATAAAATTTTGAAAATAAAAATCATAATTTTTGTACTAAAATATCCGTATTCATATTTCGCGGGTTTCTATGATCAACAACTAACCACTTGAGCTGCGGGACTCGGACCTCGCCTGCGGCCGCCAAGCGGGCATCACATCACGTATAGCAATTTCACGCCTTATATCCATTTAACTAATGTTAAGAATTAAGTGTTATGTGTAATTATTATAAAACTATTCAGTAGATAATGGGAGCCCCTTTCTTTCACCCTTATTATATTTAAAGATTTTGGATACTCTGGATTTTTTATATAATTATTGGTGGTTATCTCAGTAGAATTACAGAGATAACCACAGCAATGTAAAAACAAATAATCATGGCAGATGACATGAATCTTTTTGCTATAAAAAAAAGGACATTTCTATCATATGATATTTAATTTTTTAGCCTCAGCCTGTATTGTGCATATAGCAGGGTAGGCAGAAGGAACGTTAACACACTTCGTTCAGCACTTTCGGACATATTGTGTAAAGAGATGAAATTCAATTAAAAATGCACTGTGTTGTTACCCGATCGAGGAAACTGAAAATACTTCATTCTTCCCAAGTGGCAATCGACATTACAACGGTCGTGTTTACTGTCAGAGGCTGTGCCACTGCGCCACAGCGGCCTTGGTTTAATGTTCTTATGGTAATTAACATTAACATAGTATAAAGCAGTTTTCAGTTTTGAAATAAATAAAAAGATTAACACTTTAACCCTAATATAATATTTAATTTCAGATGAAAATCAATTATCAGCATCCAATCTGGGGATCCTAAGAAGTATTTAGATTATAGGATAAATCCTTATTTAGAGCAAATATAGCATATTGAATATGACCTGAAAATTAATCTTGTGTAAGAAGTATATAAATACTTAAATAATAAATACATAAGTGGATATAATAGTCAAACCAATAAATAGGATAAAAAGGATAATTTAATTATTTTTAAAGAAGTAAAGATCTACATGCATTGATGTTTATCTTGACTTAATCAAGGCTAACTCCCGTAGTTAATACACCCAATAGTGCCAATGAAATGGATTCTTGCTCTTTGCTTCAGCCTTACATGATACATAATGTATGAATGAAGCATTAGTTAAGTGCTCACTCTCCTTAATGAAACTAAGTATACACTACAGATATTTAAAATAATCTATATTGACCAGAGTAATAATTGTAGCCCACAATGTATGCGTCAAATAACATACTTCAAATAAATTTTTTTTTTTTTAAGTTGAAGCAAATAGTATTTACCTACCTCTTGCTGGCACGATTTCCGACATCTTCTTCAGAAACCTCACTAGCTTTTTCTTCTTCTTCATCCTGCTAACAAAATAAAGAGAATAATTAAAAACTATTACATTCATATAGTTGTTATTTTTATATTTTTATAATTGTATATAATTCATACAAATCATTATAACTGAAACAGTCAATAATTTCCTTCTTTCATACTAATTAAAAAGTATACATGTGCACTGAATGGAATAAATTTTATATTATTTACTTTACATTAAGAAATAAATAAATTTCATTATAAAGTTACAATACTCAGTTGACATTTAAGGTAGCTACTCTCCTATTCATTTTCTTATCTATACACATTTGTTATATCTTGTGGCTTTATATATTTTATTTGATTTAAAATAAACATGGCAATTTGAATTTAAAGTCACAAGTAGTAATGTCAATCTTCTACTTCACTATTACATTAAATCTAATGATCATCTATTCAAAGACTAAGATAGTTAAGCAGATAATTGATTTTGGAGCAGATGTTGGTGAGATAATATTTGCTCACAAGAGTAATAAATAATAAATATTATATGTAATTATGTACATATGATAAATAATTATGAAATGAAACTAAAGTCTGTTCTAACATTTAATACTATTTTTTTAATTAGTAATTCAATTTTACCACCAATAACACTGTTAATTTTACTAACCTTTCTAATAGAAAGGTTAGTTACAATACTTTACAATAATTTATTACAAATCTAATGTTCTTTTTTTTCTATACAGCTAAAGCCGATAAAGGCATACATATCCTTCTATACTACTTATATATATATATATATATATATATATATATATATATATATATATATATATATATATATATATATATATATATATTTATATACATACATATATATATATATATATATATATATATATATATATATATATATATATATATATATATATATATATATATATATATATATATCGTTCTATTAAAAGGTCACTAAATCTGTATGTCATTATTAGAATAGCCATTTATAATTAAGGAAAAACTAATTTAAGAGTCAATGGAATAATCTTTTTATTAAATAAAAAATAATATTTTAAAACATTGAATGATAAAAGCTTAAAATTAATATGGTATATTCATTAGTGGTCACATTTCTTGTTAATTGTTTGTGTTCTAAATTATTGACCTAACTTTTACATCCGTTATTGTTACTCACCGTTTTCTTTGGTGTTGGAACACTCGGGGTGCGTCGAATTGTTACAAGTGCCATACCACATTAGTCCTAACTAATCATTATCGGAGTAATACACAATCACAAACATAAAGTGAATTAATATCGACTTATCATAATACTAATCTAAGGATGAATCACTTTTTTAACATTAAAATCATTTTAAGACACTATAGAGTTTAATTACTCTCATGAGAGTAAAACTTTTCTTACATATTTGAAATCTATTATTTTGAATTTTTTATTATATATCTACGAAGACGGAACAACAAAAATACTAACTTGCATTTGCAATGCAATGCAATGGACAGACACATTTTTTTGTTACGTACAGATAGTACAAAGTTTTTAGCTGTTGAACCGAAAATAGATTAAATAAAAATAGTTAAAGAGTTGAACACCATAGATAATAATGTTCATGAAGATATTCCGAGCTAATTTTTATTTTATTGATATTACATTCATATATTATAGACAGATATTATTATTGTTTAAATATTTTTGGCAAAGTGAATTGTCAAGCTCAACTGGCACGTTCGAAGCGCCATAACTAAAAAGAAGAATTTGTTGAAGCGTAATTTTTATAACTTATACGCAAGTTGTATAAATAACACATTACTTATAACTAACACGTTCTAGTAGTTAACTAAGTAGTCTCACCAGGCTTTTTTTTCTTTGCTTCTCAATTTCTAGTAAAATATTACATAAATCCTAGGATAAAACTATAAATATATTACCGTATTATTTCATATCTTATATTTTTTTATTATATGGCAGCACCATTAATACAGATAAATTAAGCCTACTGCCTACAGTGTGACATTGTAACAGACTAACAATCAATCAAATAATAGAATTTGACTTAAAATTATGTAATAAATAATTTTAAGTACATTTCAGTTATATGTAATGTTCTTACACCAAATGCGATATTTTTCTGTTAATTCTGAAATTGTAATGACATCTTTACAGTTATACAAATATCTTTTACGCGAGTGTGAAAGATTACCACCCGATGCTTGTAAACATTACAAATTTGCTGTCAAACAGGTAATGTCACAGTACAAATAGAAAACAAATTAAATCGAAATATATAGAAAATGATTACTGCTTATTTAAGAACTATTTTAAAATATATAACTTCAGTTAAGCTGTACATTGTAGTGGAGCTAAACAATCATAACATGTGCTAATATGATTTTTTTTTAAACTTGGCTAATGTTTAGTAGCTGTATTAAGAAATTGAAACTGTAGAACAATATTATTTCAGAGCTATAAACAACATAAAACTGAATCAGACCCCGAAAGGCTTAAACAGATTATAAATAAAAGTATTGAAGATGCTAAGTGGATTGTAAATAAGGTATGTAATAAATATTATTAAGAAACAGTTTTGAATTCTTATATTTCTCATTTCTTTTTTTTATATTTCAGTATACTAAGGAATGATGGATAAAGTATTCACTTTATATATTAAGAGGACATGTAAAAAATATTTTATTTACTACAAACAAATATTATAATATTTTACAATCATGCTTGGTGAAAAAATAGAAGAATATGAAATACTTGAACATCTTGGGAAAGGGGGCTTTGCTCATGTTTATAGAGCAAGATGTAGGAAAAGTAGCCTGTATGTTGCTATTAAAATGATAGATAAGGCTTTAATGGCAAGTGCAGGTATGATAGAGAGAGTAAGACAAGAGGTCACAATACATTCACGATTGAAGCATCCTGCAATCTTAGAATTATATACATTTTTTGAAGATGCACATTATGTTTATTTAGTATTAGAGTTAGCACATAATGGTGAATTAGCTAAACATTTTAAGCTTGGAACCCGTGGTCTTAGTGAAAAGGCTGCTGCTGATATATTTAGACAAGTTGTAAGTGGTGTATTATACCTACACACTCATAATATAATACATCGAGATCTTTCATTGAACAATTTATTGCTAACAAAAGATCTTTGTGTTAAGATAGCTGACTTTGGATTAGCAACACAATTAAATGGACCTGATGAAAAACATGTCACTATGTGTGGTACACCTAATTATATATCACCTGAAGTAGCTTCAAGAGAAATGCATGGTTTGCCTGCTGATGTATGGGGACTAGGGTGTATGTTATATACATTGTTAGTTGGTAGCCCTCCTTTCCATACACAACATATAAAAACCACTTTAAACAAAGTTATTAATGCTGATTACAAAATACCAGCAGAACTTTCCATTCAAGCTCAAGATTTATTATTAAAGCTATTATGTAAAGATCCATCTAGAAGAATAACACTAAAAGGCATTATGGAACATCCTTTCCTAAACAATTATTGTAATGTTATCTCAAAACAAGATTTATCAAGAGACTCAGGTTTCCTTACCACACTTCACAGTACACAACACAGTCAAAAGGCAAGAGTCAATGAAAAAGATTCTTATGAAGGCCTAGATTTATTTAGTGAACACTTAAATTTTTATAATAATCAAATTTCTAAAAAGTGTGCTGATGAAAATTCATATAACTTTTTTGATGGTAGACAGAACCATTTTTCATCAACAAATAGTGAACCTTTAAAGTCACTGAATAACAGAGTACAAGAATACAATACACATCCAAAATGTGAAAGTCCATGTCATAGTGGTAACATTATTAATAATACGAAAAATCTGGATATTAAATGTGCAAAGGTAGAGCCACCTAATTACAATAGTAAAGAAAATTTGACAAAACCATGTGTGCTAAGTTCTAATTGCTTGACAGTCCCACCACTTTGTGCTGACAGATTACCAACAATTTCTCACAAAACTCGAAATGCTGTATTAAAAATTGACTCATCAGGTGTTATTGTAGAGTTTATTAAGAAAAAAGGGAAAGATAGAGAAGCAAGAGTTGTGGAGATTTGCAAAATATCTAAAGATGGTATGAAGATTATTATATATTCTGTCGATAGAGAAAGAGAAAATCTACCAAATGCAGCACATAATATAAACCCTGATGAAATGTTCTCATACCATAATTTGCCACAAAAACATTGGAAAAAGTATTTATATGCTGCTCGCTTTGTAGACTTAGTAAAAGCTAAAACTCCAAAAATTACTCTTTATACATCACAATCAAAATGTCAACTAATGGAAAACAGTACAGATATTGAAATGTTTTTCTATAGTGGTGAGAAAGTAACATTTACACCAGCAGATGGCTTAAAAGTAATTGACAAAAACTTAAAGACTCATGTGAATGCAAAAATAAATTCTGATTTAAAATATTTGACAGATCACTTTGAAGAATGCTCTAGCCGTTTAAACAGAATTCAAAATGCTCTTTCATGCATTCCTGATGAATGCTTTCCTTTGATTATTGGTAAAAGACCAGTCCCACAAAATAATAATTTAACTCCAATGTCACAAGGATTTTCTAATGCAGAACGTAATTACAATACACCAATATTTAATTTAGGATCTTTCCACCGAACTACAACTTGCTCTAGTCATACACCAAGTGAAGACAATCTCAGGTTTTAAAAGTAACATTTTTGACCTAAATTTATATTATATTTACAATGTGGCAAATCCTTTCATTTGATTATAAACTAGTATTATTTTTAGATGTTTAGCTTATATCATAAATTATCACCTTAGATATGAACATTTTAATAATATGCGTATGTATTTAAAATTATAATAAATTCTTACTGATGTAGTAAATCTTGTAAAATATTTATTAGTATTACTTATGCCTGTTACGCATTTATGACAAGGATAATAAATAAATTACGAAAACTTTGTAATATTATTGTTTTTTTTTTGCTTATCTTCAGTATTATAACATTTTGATTAAATTATTACTTTACTTTATTAAATGCATAGAAAACTTATAAAACATAACCTAGTATCTGGTAACACTGGTACCGTGTAATATTATGGTTGGTTTTAGTTAAACGTGAAAAAAACAATATTTTTTTCTTTTCTTTTTCTAATTAATTTCAAGAAAAAATATTAAATATTTATATATATATATATATATATATATATATATATATATATATATATATATATATATATATATATATATATATATATATATATATATATATATATATATATATGTATATATATATATATATATATATATATATATATATATATATATATATATATATATATATATATATATTTTATATATATATATATATATATATATATATATATATATATATATATATATATATATAATATAATTAATATTATTTAATATAATTAAGGAAAATAAACAGTAAGAAAAAAAAGAGCTTACCTCATACTGTGGTTATATATTACCATTTGGCTTACTGTTAACTGTTTATTAGTATTACTATATATATGTTATATATAATATATATGTTTTGATACAACTTTGATTTTTATATTGATACATTTCAATTTTATGAAATGACAAAGTGAATTTACCAAAACATCATTGCACAGTCGATGACAAAGATTTTGTGACTTAATTTATGTAGTGATATGAAAATGATATACCTTTAAAGTATATTGTGTGTACTCTATTATATTTAATTTATACAATGTAGAAAAAATATAATAAATCATAAAATTAGATGTACAAAAGTATACTTTTTCTAGATGATGTAATTTTCCCTTATGATTTTTTTATACACATATTTTTTCGCTAAACACATTATTAGTCAAGAAAATATTTTATTATTTTATCAAAGATAATATAGATAATTTATTACCACTACTTCTATATATATTTCGTGTGGCAACTTTTATCAGTCTCCATCTTTTTGTCACGATGCCTCCTAAGAAGCAGCCCGAAAAATCCGGTATGTTTTATGAATTTTATAAAAGAACAATTTAATAAATACTCAGTTTTGATATTGATTTAACATTAGGGATATATATAGTTTCTATTATAGCAAAGCATGTTTATAAAGTTGATGAATCAAATTTTTACAAAATAGTTTGTTAGCCACGCGGTACATGTCAATAATTCGCGTTGTTCATCTGAATAAATCTGGTTTTTTTGTGAATGAATATATGTTCATTTTCAAACTAATTTAAAATGAATAAAAAACAGTGTATTTTACGCTAGTTGCAATACATTTGTTGTTATTTGTTAAATGTATATAAAATTGACAGTGCACTCTAGGTTAGGTTAGGATAGTATCCAGATGCAGAAGATATATAAGTGCTGTGCTTAAGCATACTACATAATACCTAATATTTTGTTAATTTTCAGTCATATCATCTGTTATTGTAAAAAATATGCAAAAGTAATAAAATTTTTAGCTTAGCTGGAATTGACTAGCTATTATTCTAATTACTAACTTATCAGGAAACATTTGGAAGTTTCATATAATTATGATCTCTACTATTACCTTATTAATTAATATCACCTTAAAGAAAGTATAATATGTTCAAGACAACAATAGTTTTGCGGATTTTGTTTAGTTAAAGTACTTTGTTGTTTAAGGGTCCTCTGCGGCTAAGCCTGCTGAGAAAAAACCTGCAACTGCTAAAACCCCTGCAGCAGCCCCTAAAGCAGCGTCTGCTAGTGCTGCACCGAAACCGGCACCTGCTAAAGCACCTGCACCTGCTCCTAAAGCTGCTGCTCCTAAAGCTGCATCAGCAGCTAAACCAGCACCAGCTAAAGCTGCCTCAGCTCCGGCTGCAGCAGCGAAGCCCGCTGAAAAAAAACCAGCAGCTGCAGCAGCAGCACCTTCTGTCAAACCTGGATCTGCTAAGGCTGCGGCGCTCAAAGCTAAGTCCAGTGCAAAACCTTCTGCTAAGAAAGCAGCATCAGCATCAAAGCCAGCCAAGCCAAAACCAGCTGCGGCTAAATTGAAGATTGCACCCAAGCCTAAGAAGACAGGCATTAAGGGACAAAAGAAAGTGGTTAAACCAGTTGTTAAGGCCCTTAAAGTTCAGAAAAAGGTTTGAAATGTTTATTTTTTTAAGTAGTTAATAAAATTTATATAAAATTAGTAGGATTCATTATAAATATCTGTTTACAGGTTGTTAAAGGTGAACATGGAAAACGTGTACGAAAAATACGCACATCTGTGCACTTCCGCAGGCCTAAAACTTTTGAGCCTCCAAGAAATCCTAAATATCCTAGGAAATCACTTCCTAAGAGAAATCGGTAAGTTACTCTGAAGATTATTTTGCTGTTGCCTATCTTTGTATAGAAGATTCTATGTCTATGATATACTTAAAAGCCAAAATATTTCATAAAACTGATTTCCAATTTCTTAGATCTGTATGTGTATAAAATATTTATAGTAATATGCTTGTGCCTACTATATTATATTTTATTTTAGTATGGATGCCTACAACATTATTAAATATCCCTTGACATCTGAAGCTGCAATGAAGAAGATTGAGGACAACAATACATTAGTATTCATTGTTCACACAAGCTCCAACAAGCACCACATCAAAGCTGCTGTCAAGAAGCTGTATGACATTAATGTTGCAAAAGTAAACACTCTTATAAGGTAATATACTTTTTTTTTATTATAAATTATATACAATTAAAATACATATATGTAAATTAACTTAAAAATAAAAAAATAAACATGATGAAATATTTTTGTGGGAATCTCTTTGAGTAACAATGAAATAAAGTGTAGCATGTTTCTGATGTTTATAATATTAGTTATACTATAAGAATTCTTAACTGTATTTTAACTAAGAAAAATTTGTTGTAGACCTGATGGCAAGAAGAAGGCATATGTACGGCTCGCAAGAGACTATGATGCGTTAGATGTTGCCAACAAGATTGGTATCATATAAACATGTACTATATTTTATAAGAATAAAAACATAAATAATATTCTGGGTTTTTCATTTTCATTTATTTTTATTATTTGTCTAAAAGAAGAAATACTATAGAGACAGATTTTTGTGTAGGTCTATTTGTACATAATGATAAAAAAGTTATAACATGGAAAAGATTTTAATGAACATAGCAAAAATATTGCAAGATAAAAAATAAAAGGTATGTTTTACTTGTATATATTTTATGTACTCTATTTACTATTTTTTGAATTAACATATTAATTTTTTTCAGATTACATGAATATAACATGTAAGAGTTTAAATTGAAAATCTTATATTACACAGCCACTATATGAAATGGGTAAGTGTAAAAAGGCCTTTCCTTTTTTTTGCCTATATTTTATAATTAAAAGTTATAACAGGGTGATATGTCATACTTTCAGATTTTTGTAGTTCTATAGATTATAAAAAAGTTTTAAAGAAATTTAAATATGCACTATATTCTTGCCTATGCACACATTTGAGATAAAGTGCTCAGCTCATTTTTGTTGATGTTTTAAATGACTTAAATTATTAACACAACAAGACATGATCATTTAACACTATTGATGCACTATTTGAAGCTTTTTATCAAAAATATTTATATAATTTATGACATTCATCCATTTATATCTTCAATTATTTTTAAAAACAAATATTATGAGACTGATTTTAAAATGATGATATGTTTTGTGGGAATCTCTTTGATTTATAATGAAATAAAATTAACACACATCTGACTTTTGTATTTTTAATAGTATTTTGATATGATACTTCTATAATATTCTTAACAAAATATCTTTCTTTCTAGGTACAAATAATAATAAATAGAAAATTGGAAAGCAATATGGCAATATATGATGGAATTCATTCATAATTCTGCCCGTCATGTGCGGGGGATACAGCGTGAAGTGAATTGATTTTGAGCAATAATTTTACTTACCATAATAATATGCTAAGGATGAGAAGAAAGTATAGGTACACAAAGAGAGCATTACTCAAATACCCATCACAAGCTGTTCAGTGGTTCCATGCAATAGACTTAATTAAGATTTAAACTCATTGTGGTTTTGTTCTGTACTATCTGTTTGGTCTTCGAATATCACATTTAGAATATCAAATTAAAGCTTACACATAATGGATACACTCTCTGTTTAGACTGTTTATTAAAATCATATTTTCCCCTATAATTTTTATATAACTAGATTTCCACCATGTTAAATATCACCACGTTGAAATCTTGTTACTAAAATCATTAAATGTATTTACAAATAAATCATTCAGGGAGATATGAACTAGTTTTTTGTCTGTAGGTGCAAATTTTTGAAACCAATAGATCGCTTTGAAAAAATTATAGCTTTTGAGGCCTGGTGCATAAGTTATAATTGATTTGCTTGAGACCAATGCATTGGGTTGATCGAGTTTCGACCAGCACAACTAAAAATATAGGGCTGGTGAGCAAAATTTGTTGTAGGCTGATGAGTGCTTTTCTTCAAATAACTTCTTATATCGTTGGCTGTTCGAAAAAAATGGATAAAAAGCCAGCTAAATAGTTTCATTGCGTGTAGATAGTAGCGTTGTCTTCGAGATTGCGCTCTGTTTACAATGGTAGAAAATAATGGTGTCCATCAAATAACAAATTAGGGTGACCACGTGAAAGAAATCGATGTGTTTCATTTAAATTAATTAATTATTTATTATAATAATACTATAGATACAAGTTTCAAATGTTAACCGGTATAATTTTAGCTTGAAAAGTCCAATTATCTTGTCAGGAAGGCCGGCGTTGAGTGCCGCAACCCACATGCAATGTCTCTGAACGGTGGTAACTTAGAAACGGTGTCTTTAAACTAGGTTTACTCTGCCTATCTTGCTAAGTGCGTGATACTAAAAAAACAACACTGGTTCTTCGTGTAAAATCAATTGTAATCACGGTATTCTTTAGGTATGTTAAATTTAAATGAGCGAGGTCAAAACTAGTTTGATATAAATGACCGTAAATTAAGAAAAAAGGTACCTAACATTATTATCTAAGATTATTTGCCAAAATTTAAACTACGAGAATGACTTGTACAAGGCTTAAGTGTCACTGGAGAAATCGTCAAACGTTAGGCTTTGAACGAACGAGTAAATAGTTTAAGATGCCTAGATCGTAATATGAGCCTACCGCATAATATACAGTGGTGTTCGATATTCCCGGGCCTCCTTTCCTTCTTCCTGGCATTAGTCCCGGCTTCATTTGCCAGGGTCTGCCTTCCGACTAAGCTTACTTCACTTCGCACGGTCCTTAACATCCTCAGTGGACAATCTTCCGGGCATATTACGTAATAATCGGCCCCCCCTGGAGGTCACGATCACATTGTAGCGTCCATATTTGTGTTATTCTTCTATTATTTTTCTTTCTTAAAACTACTCTGTCGTTGTTCGCCAGTGTTCAAGGTCTGCTTGCAGTTCTCAACCAGCTTTGATTGCATCACATGTGATGCTAGAGCCAAGAGTGCAGCTTGACTATCTGAGTTGATATAAATAGTAGTTGTTTTGCAGATTGATTGTCCCACATTCTAGAATTGCGTATATCTCTGTTTGGAATATCGAAGAATATTTTCCCATATTTAGACTTGTCTTTTTTGGAGATTCCCCATTTATTCCATAACCTACCTCAGAGCCGGATTTGGAGCCGTCAGTGTACGGTGGTACAGGACGACGTGGACGTGTATGCTGGACTTGGGAAGAAGAGTCTATAGCTCGCTGTCGCATACCCGAGCGTACTCAACTCCCTCAACACCCCATATTTGTGTTAGAGGTGGACACAGCTTTCTTCACGATCTCTCTATTTTATTTATTCATTTATTTATTTATTTATTCATAAGCCATGCGATTACAAAACTATTATTCATTTAAATACATGAGCTAGACAGTCACAAAAATATTACTGCCGGTGCTTAAATTAGGTTTACCCTGTGCTATAAGCACCGGCTACCTTCCAGTGTCACAGTAAAGTGATTGGACAAACATTATAGTTATTTATATGTGAAGCTAATAATATAATTAAAAAACAAGACATATATATATTAAGTAAATTTAAAATTTAACAATGTTATTTAGTTTAGACCTAATTTGGCAATTTAACATTAAGTAGTTAATGTATGTGTTCCTGTGAAGTATGTGTGTGTGCGCGTGTGTGTGTGTGTATGTGTGTGTGTGTATGTGTTAAATTAAATCCTAGATATTTATGTAATGGAACTTCAAAACTTCATTTGATGATCTTAATCATATTCTCAGTTTCGTCATATGACAGTTTTAATAACCAATCCGTAACAATACGTTTGCACTTATATTTATTTCTTGGTTGTATATTGAGTATATTGAATTGACTCTGAGATGCGGTTTGGCACTGCGGATTTTATGTGATCAGTCAAGCGCATAGGAACCACGTAGACGACCACGTTGCCTGGTTCCCTCTACTTTACCTTGTGCGACCAGCCGTTCAATTGAGGTGTTATCACGTTTAGAGAAATGCCCAAGATACTGCAGTTCAATGCAGTATATTCAATAATTGCCTAGTGATGCAGAGTTCCTGGAAAACGAATACGTTAGTCCGGAACTGTCCACGATATGCCTAGCATCTTTCTTTAGAAGTACATCTTCAGAGCGTTTATCTTTCCCTTTTCCTAGTCTCGCACTGTTTACGTCTCTGTCGGATATAAAAAAATAAAAAAAAGTAATCAATTATCATCAATACATAAAATAAAACAGTAAAAAAGTGTGTCTGTATATTCAATATTTATAGGGTGACAAGGAAACAGTAATAGATAAAAATTTAAAAAAGTTGTCTGTTATATTAAATTGTACTTTATAGTCAGTGATTCATAAGGATGTAAATCCGAGGAAATCGAAGAATTGCAAAGTGATATCGTAGGTATAAAAATTCAAAACAAACGCGATTCAGCTTACTTAAGGAGGCAAAGCCACGGGAAGGTCGCTAGTAATAATAATAATTACATGCGTACCTAGTCCCAAGTCGATGTCTGTTACATCAGACATCCAGAGCTTTTATTTTAAAGAAATAACTATTGACTGTGTTTAATAAGATATAAGTGTTGCGTGTTGGTTACAATTTTATTTTGCAATTGTTTCGACCTTTATTTACTGTAGCGTTTATTGCTAGTACGTGGATATGTATATAAGGAAAGTCATTGAGTTAATTTTCCTTGCGTTAATAATTATATACATTGTCCTTCATAATTATAATAAGAGTTGCTACTGTTCAAATCGAAACATCTATTGATTCAATTTAAAGAAATTGGCCCAATGAAGTGTTTTTAAAGCCTAAGACTGACATCAAGGAAGCTTTATATGGTGTTATATTTTTTCTGAAGATCTCCGAAACTTCGTTTACGAGGAATTTATGGCCAACTTTATTCTTTATTTGTACAAAATGTAAATATACAAATAATACAAAAGAGAAAAAATTAAATACATTGTAGGTACTCAAGGCGTCTTATGGCTTTGTAGCCATCTCTTCCAGATAACCTTTAGGGCGAAAAGGAAGATTTAAAATTATAGAGAGGTAGGAAGAGAAAGAAATATAATACATTATAAATATATAAGAGGTACCGTCAGCTTACGTTTCTATATAATTATCAAAGATTAGCGATCTGCTTGCAGCTTCGCCCGCTAGAACTAAAGAATATTCATTAAATAAATTCTAGTGTCATATAATATGAAAATTTTAATATCTTAAGATATCGTGACTACCATAAGTATATTTGATTTTTGTATAAAAAATTGGTTAGGTGCGAGTAGTACTCGCGCACCGAGGATTCCTTATCAATTTCATGATTGTAGGTATTCCCCTGAAGAAATGACTACTTTATTAGTAGTAATTTCCTCTGGGGAATACTTACAATACTAAAATTGACAAACTTAAATGTGCAAATATAAATTATTGTTTGGGATCTTTTACTAACGAAACGCTTCTAATAAAAGTATTTTTTTAAAATATGTTTCATGTTCCTATACCTACCTATAAGCTGATCATTTTAACAATACTAGAGAATAGTTTTCATGTACAATGATCACGTGAAGCATTAAGATCAACAGATTTCATTGTTGCTATAGCTCAATAGGTGAGAAATACATACGCCCCTTAGAAAGGTGAGGAGAAAAGTTAAACCAGAAATATGACATACCGCGTAAAAATATACTTCAATATATTACACTTGTACCCCAAAAACTAAAATTATCAGATCAGCTTGTCCAAGACACATATGTTACACATTATTTTGCAATGAGGATGAAGAAATAGCTGCTTAATTAATTGCTGTAGATTAAACGTAAATCTAAACAAATTCTTTGCTGTGGCATTTCTACCAAAAATATACATAAAAAAATAATTAAATATTCAAGATGCAAGACTCGCTATGGTTGCTGGCTCTTAAAAATGATTAGTTGCTTTACATTTCATAATATGTGAGACTGATAATAGATTAAAAATATTAATATGCAATCAAAGTATAGTATAGTATATTATAGTATATAGTATAGTACATTTAATGTAATATACTTTATTGAGAAATACAAAGTAAGAAGCCGGATTCACCGATTAGTCGAAACATATCTAATAACAATGTATAATATCAAAGATATTAAGAGTTAGGTAAATCAATATCTATGAAACTGCTGTCTTCACGATGGCGGTACTGGCTGAGGCTATAGGCCGCATAAGGCGGCTTGCTTTGGAGGTTGCCTTTAACAAGTCCGAGGCAATATACTTCCGTGCTCTGCGGTAAGGCCCACCACCTGATGCCCATATTATCATCAGCAACGTGGCAATCAACTTCACGCGGACGATGAAGTACCTTGGACTTGTTTTAGACTGGAGGTGGAACTTCAGGCATAATTTTCCATCTTGGCCTCGAAGTTGCTGAAGACAGCGTTGGTTGGTGCGTCTTTTGCCCAACGTTTAGTTTTCCGCCAGTAGTAATTGGTGGGCGTAACAGCATCCTAACACATCTGCACCACATAGGCACTTTAAGGGCACTTCTGGAGGGCTGCTTCGGGAGATATCTATCTCCTGTCTCCCTGTGTTGGATCGCTGATCGCCCGACGTTCGCTGCCATCGCTGCAACGACTGCTTCGAAGAGATGGCCCAGCACACGTTGGAGGTGCGCACAGCCTAGGCGTCTTGTGGCTCTCCCTACCGGCTGTGGTCAAGGCCATGGCATCGTGGGACGTGGCTTCTTCCTTCTGCAAGGCAGTGGTGCCCAAGAAGGAGGCGGTAAGACGGAAAAAGGATACATTGGGCCATCCGCCGCAAGGACCGGGTCACCAAATGGTGGCACACGACCACGGCTACTGTAGCTGAGTTCCACATCAAATGTACCACATGTTCGATTATATTTTGTAATTTCCACATTTGCAGTATGGCCATGAAGTTAAATAGAATATCAAGCTCTTATATCTCAATTATATCCTATGTCCGGCTGCACCCGCCATCCCTTTCCAAGGAAAGTAAAAGCTTTATTAAAATCCGTCCAGTAAGCCCGAATATGTTTGTGTACCTACCTTACACATAGATACATAGGTATTTTTTATTTTCATAAGAGTAGTAGTATTCAATGTTCAGATACATTTTTATACTGTTTTAGGTACAGTATGCAACTAACGACAAACACACAAATAATAAAGCAGCTATATTAGATAGAATAAGACATACGAAAACATGTCGGTTTGGTTTCTAATATTTTGTTTAATGTTATTTATTAAATTTAGCTAGATTTGCAGGACACAGTAGCCAAACACGCAAGACGTAGTATACTTGGTTTATTATTACATTTACAAAAAAATTGCACTCTGTATTGGCACATTATTTTATCGATATATAATAAAAATATATATCCATAAATAAATAAATAATTTTATTTAAACTAACACGACCTCTCTCAACAGCCTCTAATCAACTAAATTCCGAAATATAAAGTCTATATAGATTTAGAAGAAATAGGAGATGTAGAAAAATTGTACTATCTGTATTTCTTTGTTTAACTTATTTTTACTTATAAAAATATATTTCATTTTCGACATTCATTACTAATGTAAGTATATTAAAAATCGCTAACACAAGCATCTCTTGTATCCGACGTGATTGTCATGTGATCTACTAATATTCATAAAATTTCAATAGGTAAGAAAATACAGTGTCTACTAAAAACGATATTTTTTATAATCTAAAAATATTATATTATATTATATTATATATATATATATATATATATATATATATATATATATATATATATATATATATATATATATATATATATATATATATATATATATATATATATATATATATATATATATTTGGGTGTTTCATAATAAAAGTAATTGCTTTGTATTGTCGTAAACTTCCGTCATAAATAAAAAATAACAGGTTTTGTTGATATGATGGAAACTTTTTTTAAGCTAGTAAAAAATATTTTTAACCATGAATAGGTGCATATGTAGGATATGTTATTATTATTATAATCCTATTTTATCATGACGTCGATCTACGTGTTAAATGATCTACTTTTTATATATTTAGCCTGTAAACAAACGACGATCTGTAATAATTATTCAATATCACGATAATGTTTGAAACATGGCGCGACGACGAGGCATAAAAAGCGCGGTTCCCCTCGTCGGCCCTCACCTTGAGCAGCTGACCCCTATTGCGTCACTTAAACATTCGTATTAAAGTGGAGAGCGCGAGCGGTATTTTTTTCGCAATTATGTATAATTTTTTTATTCTCAGTTTATTTTTTGTTTTGAGAAATATAATGTTATGCCAATTTTTATATTTGTTTAAATTGTTTTTAATATAGACATATTTATTTTATATGAATGATGATTTTGTGGGCACAGGTCTAAGACGTAAAAGTTACGTTTTACTGTGACGCATCAACCGGAATCCAGCTCTAAGTAACCACAGGCAGGCAAATGCCATGGTCAGATTCGTCCATCCTTGCACTAACAAAACAAAAGCTAAAAATGGGACGAAATTTATTTAAAAACCTAAAATACAAAATACATAAGCTACGTGATAGTTAGCTACTACTTTACTTTTTTTTTGAAGACGAGAGATATATTATTTTAAGTGTCGAAGTTTGAGATCTGTATTATAAATATTTACAATGTGAAGTAACATTTCCTTTTTTGTTTATAAATTCTGTTTTTGATTATATTTATAATAGGAAGTCATGTATCAACTGGGCCCCTCGAAAATCGTCTCTAGTTACACCATTGCATATGGTCTATGGAAATATGAAAAACTAAAGTGGGACTATGGAATGAAGTTTGGATGGACGGACGGTGAATCTCATCCCAATATATCGGCCTCAACAAAGCGGCGTAATGCCTCGGGCGCAACATAGGCGTTAGAAAAAATTTAAATCGACTTCAAAATTATGCGACCTACTTAATACTTAAATACAAACTCAAAAATACAAAATAATATTTTTATTACTCTCAAATAAAGAAATTTAACAATAAAAACAAAAAACTAAATTACTTAAAGTTACATATAAAATAAACCTATTAACTTCTTAATTAATTTAATTAACTTAATTCTTCTTGGAATTAGTACCAATTTGAGTTTTTATTTTAAATTACTTTTATTAGCATTTCTTCGCTGTGCTTACTAATTTTATTTTTGCCTTGGATTCCAGAACCGATTCTACCGATTTCAAAACTATGAAACAGAAATTCAAATTGTGTATAAATTTTAGCTCTAAAACATGACTTACCTACTTGTACAAAAAACCCATTCGTAGTTAGGGGAGTTTATGGATATTACTTCTAATATCAATCGAATAAAATAAAAAAATCTCTTAATTGCACTAAAATAGTAACACAATGCTGGTATTAAATATTTAACAGAGTGTACTCTGTGTATTGTATAGTGCTGAGGCGGCCTTATCTCTTTAAGTGATCAATCGGTACATTGATCAAGTAATGATTTGAGTAATTTAAAAAAATTGCCTTGGATTTAAATAATTATTAAATAACAAAATATATTTTAATTATAATGTGATGATGCAGGGCAAAAATTATTTGAGGTGAAAATAAATATTTATCATATTACATAACTATATTTGTAGGTATTACATATTCAGCTAAAACCTCATACAGTACAGTTTTTGGTTAGGTTTTGCAGAGCAGAGGTAATTTTATTAAATTGTATATTATTTGGGTAAGTATGTTTACTTATATATACTATTGTAAATATACAGAAATAGTTTTGCCGAATAATTCATTATTATTATTAATAATTCATTATTATTATTAACAACTCAAAAATTATAAAAAACCACTATCAGTCTAGGAATCCTTGCATGCCTCAGTGTGGTGTCACTAAAGTTGCAATTAATAGAGCCTTTCTGCCACAGATAAAATACCAAAAATTTGCCAAAAATAAATATATACTAGGGTGAAATTAAATGAACTATGCTTTCCTATATTATTAATTTGCAGTGTATTTAGTGTTGTCAAATAGCCTCTTCTACAAAATTAGTTTAGACGCAGATTACCAAAATGTATTATATATGTATATAATAATTTTTATTTAATACGTAAAAAAATATATATTCATACGCAATACGCATGTTATACACACAAACAATGAATGACGTAATTCAATCATTATTTAATATTTGTATGTACCGGTAACCGGCTTACTTTGTATAGAAAAATCTAGATTTATATGTAACAAGTGTAACAACGTATCAATGTATCGAATACTAGTATATAAGAAATTAATCACAAGAACAGAAATATATTACTGTATAACAGTTTTTAGTTTAAGAGTAGCGATACCTTACGATATAAAGCTCTAATTATGTTGGGATATGATGTAGAGAAATACCGTTTCAGGTCAAATAAGTAATTTCTAAAGATACATTTAATGAATCACAAAAGACTTACTAAATTTACCTGTTCTCTATTTTATAAACTTTCATAATATACCTACACGTAAAGAAACAGTACAATGCCTTTGAGGACGTTGGTATTTTTTTCTGTAGATGTCTTAAATGTGTACTAATGGTAGAATTTACAGTTATATTGGAAGCATTATCCCTAAAGAACATAATTTAAAAATATACATCGAATTACCAAGAATAGGTTGAAAGGTAATTTGTACGCGGCAGAAACACAAGCGAGTCGCTTAAATAATGAGGGGATTTAGATGGAAATCCGCTCAATCAATCTGCTTGGATAACTCCTTTACAGAACTTCCTTAACGACTCTTAACTCGAATCCTTTAAGTAGTTATGATAAAGCGAATGCAGGTTTTGTACAATGTCAGCTTGTTCTGAAGTGAAATTTTACTCCGCTTGCAGATGAGAGGATACAGCCAGTTAATGACGTAGATGGACGATGACGTAGACGTCTTAAACAGAACATTAAAAAATACTTTTATGAAATTAAATTAGAACATAATTTATTAATTATTATTTTAGCAAATAAAATTCATTTAACAACAGTAAAATAGCTTTATATTATAAATGCTTCCATTATGCGTCCCTTTTCCACGACTATGTCCATTCGATGGTTTATCTGAAAATTAATAAAAATTGAATTTAGGAAAGATCGTAAGTGGATTTGGAAATTCACGTCATCTCCTTATTTTTTACACAACATCGAAATGTCAATTATTTTTGGATTCAAGGCTGTTTTGTGTATTTGTTTCTAGTAATGCGAGCCCTGGCCCCCGTATCTACAGTTCAACATACTCGAAATATCATATTATTACGTCATATTGAGGATTATTTAAGCTTGAAGGGCCAATAAATATTTTTTTTTTACTTATTAGAGTTTTTCCGACTTCTATTTTAATTTAATTGTTATTTTATGATATTCAAACTTAGGAATCTTTAAGTATATAAACAATAGTAACGTAATATATACTTGCTTAATATTTTTGAATATTTTGTAAATAAACGTGATTAAATTCAGCTCAGAAAGCGATCAAGGGTAGATAACAACTAATTATTTTATTGTTCCGGTTCAGATTTTGCCTGATTTCCTATAGTCGTAGGTATTTTAAGATAATTACATATAGTAAGTGCTTATTTAGTTTACAATTATTATAATAGCATAATTTTTTAGTTTACAAAAGCTTATAACAAATCTTGCGGAGTCATGTCGTAAATTTTTCCTTAAGATCAGTGTGAAGAAAACTGAAGTGTTGGTCCAAGATACACTGAATTGGTGCCCAATTGAGATAAAACTCGATAATAACGCACTTAAGCAGGTAGACCATTACAGATACCTGGGTAGCACTATAACCTCAAAGTGTCTCCCTGATAGCGAAATTAACAGCAGAATTGGGGCGGCTGCTGCAGTCTTTGGAAGACTCCGAAACAAGGATTTAAAGCTGCTAACTAAGGTAGCTGTAAACAAGGCAATAGTACTACCGTCTTTTTTATACGCCTCTGAAACATGGTCCCTTTACCATAACCATACATTACACTAGATGGATTCCATCTTAAGTGTTAGCGCGACATTATGAATATACATTGGTGGGACCGTATTCGGAACACGGAAGTCTTGCAACGTGCAAGGATTGACGGAATAGAAGATTTTTTAATGCGGAGACAGTTGCGTTGGGCCGGTCATATCTCCCGGATGCCTAAAAAGAGAATAGCCAAACGCGTCTTTCATTCTGAACTGCAGTTTGGCAAGCGGAAACATGTCGGTCAGTTCTTGCGGTACAAGGATGTACTCAAGCGCCACATGAAGAAATGTGATCTGGATCCAACCGAATGGGAAATAATGGCCCGAGATCGGCCTAGCTGGAGGCGTATCATCAACACTAAGGTGTCGGAGTTTGAGATTAAAAGAAAAAACTAGTTAACCTGAAACGCGACGCACGCAAGGTTCGGACAACTGGAGTCTTTTATTACAATTATATCGGAGGTGCGCTGACTTGCAAGGAGTGTAGTCGTACATTTTCTGCGAAGATCGGTTATGTCAGTCACGTTAGAGCACATGAACGAAGCTCACGTTAGTCAAGTGTCAGTCGCTGTGGCCGAAATCGGTCAGGAGGATTATTATTATTAATAGCATACTTTGCCTTATTACGAAATATTCAGCATTAATTTTCCAAATTTCACTTTTTGTCTAAATACCTCATATGTTACTTACGCTTAATGTTATTTTTTTAGTTAGCTTATGCATCTAAACCCTCTTCCTTGAGGATATAATAAATGAGCACGACACTGTTACTGTACTGTACTGTACTGCTAGTGAGGTTGCTTACATCCTTTCATCAACTAGAAAAGAGAGGGTTATCTTCAAACATGTTTTTTTGAATCATGGCTTGAAACACTCTTAACCTCAGGCTATAATTTATTTGAAAGAGTAGCACACCTGATGTAGGACAATTGTACTCCTGCTGAATCATAAGTAATCATGAAATACTGCCATAACAATCTATATCTACATATATAATAAAAGCATAGAAAAGTCAATTCTGTACAATAAAGATTTAAAAAAAAACATTGATTTGGTCGGTTAATATATAACAGAAGCTAAAAATCCACTCAGCAGATTTTTTATCTGTCTGTCTGTCTGTCCTTCTGTCTCTATGTCTGTTTATTTCTCCTCCAATCAGGCAAAAACTACTGGACAGAAATAAATGAATTTTTGTATAGTAATAGCTTATAGTTCCGACTCACATAAATTTTACTTTTTATCCCGGTATTCCATGCTGTTCCCGGAAAATAAATGAAAAAGTAATAAATTTAAATTATTTAAATTACCAAAGAGAAGTGGGTTAGATTTGGCATGCTAATAGTTCATAGGCTTACATAATATATATAGGATAGTTTCTATCGTAATGTGCAATTCAAACGTCAAACGAAAAATAAAAATATAGTTTTATTCCATTCTCACTTAGTAACAGTGGAAAATGGCAAAAGTTATTCAAATTTAAACATAAAAACAATTGAAAATTATTTCCACAGTCTAGTTATGTGTCACAGTAATCGTTACAAATCAATTGATTTACAGTTATTATTATAGCTATTTAGCGATTATAGTACTTTAGTAGTATTTGGTAGAATACCATCTATTGATAGGTAAATTAAAATCGTTTTCGAATACCAATAATATGTGTTTAAAAATTTATAGTAATATTTTATAATATCTGCCAAAAGATGTGGTTATTCATTCAAAAAAAAATTCCGCATTACGTCAACTATGCTCATAAAAATGTAAAATGTATCAATGTTTCAATTGCATGAATGACGTAAAAGCTACTGGCCAAATACATGGAAATTGGTGAATTTCAGAATTACAATAGTTTTCGATAAAGTCGCATTACTTGGATTACTGATAGCTACTTAAGAATAAATAAATTTTGACGCTATAGTAGCTTCCAACCTAAATCAACATATAGATTAGGTTAGCGTCCTGGCGTGAGCAATGAGGGCGTAGAAAAAAATTGTCACATTTTAATTACGTCGATGTGAACGCAAGTTAATTTAGCTTAAATTATATAATTTTGTCGAATAAATTACTTTTTTGTAATATGAGCATTATTTAAGTTCAAATAACTTCTTTTAGTATAAAATTAATATTATTTTTTATTATAACATTGACGATGTTTAGAATAGAAGATATTAGTAGTACATTTGTCAGGATTAGAATAAAGAAACGCCAAAGAAGAGCGAGCGAGCGAGGTTTTAAAAATATAAAATAATTCAATTTAATTCTTTTAATTATGGAGTTCCAATAAATAAAAAATAAATAGTGCTAGTTTGATTTTGGGTGATTCAAAAATGACGACGAGAAAATCGAAGAATTGCATAGTATCTTATTGATTGTTAATCCACACTAAGGAAGAAAAAATACTTGAAAAAAACATATTAAAATTTGACGCAGCGGAATTTTAACCTGCACCTCTTGCATTGTGATGTAGGTAGAAAATTATAAAAGGAACGCGGTCTAGCTAACATAAGCGAGCGAAGCTGCGAGCTGGTCGCTAGTTGATGTATAAAATTCCAGGACCACCTGATGTAGAACAACGATAGATCAGCCAAATTATAAGAAATAATAATATGGCTTTTTATATTTTGATATGTAAAATCAAAGAATCTGGAAATCTACAAGAAACATCTGGAAATCTACAAAAAAATAAGAAATAGCATTTACAGTTGTCATGTCAACATCTTAGATGTGGAATAAAATCTCATGAATTTCAATGAAGAACGATAATAGTCCAGCTAAAATATATGAAATAAGGAAATGTTGCTACGGCAAAAATTATTAAAGCAAAAAGATTTAAGACGATAAGATATTTTTGATAAATCTTCAATATTATACAAAGATCGACAAAAAAAAATTAATCAACATTTTTGTATATGAATCCCATTGATGCACGGTGGGACAGATCCTGACCATCGGGTGTACTAGATGCGAGTTGTGGGTTCTACCCCCATCACAGTAAAAAATCATTCTTTCGTAAAAATATACAATCTGGGTCAGTTTAACTTCTAGACACTTTGCACGTCAGAGATCGCTAGCGTTTGTTTTGGTTGACACACGTGTTAGTGAGAGTTTCTTATTTTAGTGTTAATTCTTTTTATTGTTCTATAGTGGAGATATTTTAAAGTTTTAAAAGGTCCCTTTTTAACAAGGTGGTTGGTTGTAGCAAGTGTTGGTTTTGTTAATAACGGTATATTAAGTAGAATATATCAGGTAAGGTTATTTATTTGTATTTTCGTATTTTATAATGGATGGTGATCCTCCTCTTGAACCTCCTGATACCGGAGGTGGTAAAGTTGATGGTCAAGCGATGTCAAGAAAGAGGCAAGGGGATGATTCACCATTAAATAATGATTTTGCTGCAAAATAACAATTATAAACCCATCTACTGCGACACCCTCTATTCAAAATTTATATGTCCACCCGTCCCTCTCCGACGGTCCTATATCCTATATTGATACTGATAAAGGCCTTTTCATTGTGTATGTGTCCAGGGAAATTCCTGACCCAGCTGCTGGTACCTCAATTAGAGCGATTAAGTTTGGTCAATTCTTACATATAAACAAAATAAATGGTATCACCAATGATGGTGTTAAGAACGTTGGTCAGATCAGCGTTCAATTCTCAAATGCTGCTGCAGCGAATTCATTTGTGACCAACCCTGTAATAAGTCTATGTAAGTATGTTGCAGTAATACCTACATTTGTTATTACCCGCATGGGTATAATTAGAGAGGTGCCAGTTGACTTCTCGTTAGACGAGCTTGTGGAGTCTTTAGTTTTTCCCTCAGGTT
Organism: Dione juno; assembly: GCA_037127375.1. Lineage (NCBI taxonomy): Eukaryota > Metazoa > Arthropoda > Insecta > Lepidoptera > Nymphalidae > Dione > Dione juno. The sequence continues at coordinate 6,472,510 of JAXRJS010000041.1, read as the reverse complement.
ATGGACAAGTATTGAAAGCGCGAAGACTTAACAGAAAGAGTGTGAGTGAGGGGGTGACTACATGGATCCCGACCCAGTCGGTTGTAGTTACTTTCCGAGGACAAGAGTTGCCTGATAGGGTCTTTTCGTATCATTCCTCTCTCCCTGTCGAACCTTACAAATTCCCTACTATCCAATGTCTTAATTGTTGCCGTTTTGGACATATTAAATCACAATGCAGATCTCAGCCAAGGTGTTACAGGTGTGCCCAGTCTCATTCTGGTGATGCATGTGACACAGCCAAGGAGAATTCAAATTGTTTGTTCTGTAACAGTAATCACTTTGCCACAGATAAGGACTGCCCTGAGTATGCAAGACAACAATCCATCAAAATGTCTCAAGTCATGTCTCAAGAGTGTATCTCATACATAGAAGCATGCTCTCGTTTCCCTTCTGCCCAACGTTCCTATGCAAATATTGCTGAGGAAATGTTTTCCCCTCCAATTTCCACTTTTCCTAGATACCAACAAACCAGAGTAACTCATAACCCAACAACTCCTACCAAATCCTATCGCAAAACTGTATTGCAATCTCCCCGTCCCCGCGCTCCTCTTGCTAAAGGTTTTGATAGACAGGCTCACCAAGCATTAATTGGTAATTGTTCCTCTTCCCTTCCTAATGGTCACGCTCTCAATCAAGGTGTTGATAATCCAACAGTTGGTAGAAAAGATCTGTTAGTGGCTCTAACAGAAACTCTTGTAAGTATTATATCCACCTGTGATGAACTTCCTTTACCGTCCAACGTTGCCCAAAACCTATTAACTATATTTAAAATCCTTAATAATGGCTCCACTGACCTTCCTGCAGTGGAATAGTAGTAGTGTTCGTGCTAAAAAGCATGAATTACTGCATATTGTTTCCCTGCACAATCCTGTCATTGTTGCCCTCTCAGAAACATGGTTGGCGCCAGACTCCCCGTTCAGGGTGTTAGGTTTCGCCTGTTTGAGGGAGGACAGGAGTGACGGGTATGGAGGTAGTGCTATCCTTATCCAGCACTCCTCTCCTTATTCTCGCATTCCTCTCCCTTCTCACATTCAACAGATTAATGCTGTTGCTGTGAGGGCCTTTAATATCTCCTTCCTTTCCTTTCCTCATCCTTCTTCTTCCCTTTTCCTTGGGCTTAAGTCTATCATATCTTCGCTTCCTAGTCCAGGGCTGGTCCTGGGTGATTTTAACACTCATCACACTCTGTTGGGGTGTTATTACTGTGATGGATTCTCGCCTTCGTTGGTGGACTTGATTGACGATGTAGATCTCTGCATCCTTAATGATGGTTCACCGACTCGTAGGGTTAATCCTAATCAGAATCCTAGGACTTCTGTTGACCTTTCCTTGTCTTCTCCATCTCTTGCTTCCCTTCTATCATGGTCTGTTCTTCCTTCCTCCCATGGTAGTGATCACTTCCCAATTCTTTTATCCTTAAATAATAGACACCCTTATATTAATAACCCACATCCGCTCCTTAAGTTCAATTTAAAAAAAGCTAATTGGTCTGAGTATGCTGACTTGGTGGATTTCAGGTTAAATGATCTTCCTGAGTCTGTTAATTATGAGAATGTCACTTTTTGTTATGATCGGTTTGTTTCTGCCATTTTATCTGCAGCTGACTTACATATCCCCAAAAAACTCTCCATTCAGAATCGGATGCCTTCCAATCCCTGGTGGGATCAGGAATGCTCTAATTCTGTCGCTCGGCGAGTTTCTGCAGAGGTGTCGTACGCAGCCTGTTTGACAATGGAGACGTATATGGATTACAGACGCAATGATGCAAAATTTTGGAAATTAATTTGGAAAGAGAAAAAACTTGTTTGGGTCAACTTCTGCGAGTCCCTTAATCCTCGTACCTCTTCCTTCATTGTATGGACTAATGTTAAGAGATTTCGTAGGTCTCTTAGTAATGTCCCTAGTCCAAATTCCAACAATCCATCTCTATGGCTTAACAATTTTGCTGACAAATCGGCCCCACCCTTTGTACCGTCGGTGATTTATCCCCAACCATGCCAATTGAATCTTCAGAGGAAATGGATGCCCCCTTTTCCTTTGAAGAACTCAAAAGCATCTTAGCGGATTTAAAAGAGTCCAGGAGAAGACGGTGTCCCTTATTCTTTCATAATGAGGTTAAACGAGAAATCTTTACTTCTTAGATTTAATAAATAAAATGTTTCAATCTGGCAATATTCCTGATGCATGGAAATCCCAAATTGTTATCCCTATCCTTAAACCAGGGAAATGTTCCTCTGAGCCTTCTTCCTACAGACCCATTGCCCTTGCATCAACGCTATCAAAAACTGCTGAGCGACTTTTAACAAACCGTTTGGAATGGATAGTGGAAAGCAGAAATATCTTAGCTACCTCCCAGTTTGGATTTAGAAAGGGGCTATGCACTGCAGATAGTCTCAGCATTTTAACTACAGACATTCGACGATCTTTTGCCAAAGGAGAGTATTTAGTGGGTGTTTTTTTAGATGTTGCATCTGCATATGTACTTCTTCCGGTACTCAGGCAGAAACTGCATAAGCTGAGTATTCCGCCGAGGTTGGCCAGTTTCATATGTAATTTGCTAACCGATCGAACGGTATCTGTTAAACATCCGCTTCTTACTGTTTCCCCCAGACATGTCTGGAAAGGACTTCCTCAGGGTTCAGTTCTTAGTCCTCTGTTGTATAACATCTACACACATGACCTGCTTTGCACTATCTTATCCAGTGGTTGGCTGATCATGGCCTTACATTGTTCATTGATAAGTGCCAGATAGTAGTATTTACAAAAAAAAGGAGTACTCCAAATTTTCATATTGGACATAATGGTATTCCCATTCAAGTTCTCAGCGGAGAATGTTAAATTTTTAGGCATTAAACTTGATAAGCGACTGAACGGAAATGCTCACGCTGAATATCTCAGCAAAAAATGTGAAAAGGGCATTAATGCTTTAAGAGCGGTGTCCGATGTGTGGTGGGGTGCACATCCTTATACTCAAAAACTTCTGTACGGTGTCCTTATCCGCAGTCATATTGATTATGCTTTATATGTTCTGGACCCCTTTAATAAAGTAGCCACAGAAAAGCTTAATCGGATTCAGTACAGATGCCTACGCATTATTCTAGGTGCAATGAAGTCTACTCCCACTAATGCACTCCAAGTGGAGTATGTTGATCCTCCTCTTCCTATCCGCAGACAATTCCTTGCAGACCGATTTGTGGGTAAAATGTTACAACTTTCTTCCCATCCTTTATGGTCTAAGTTAACCGAGTTAGCTGACCTACTCCCCCGTGATAAACCATTACCATACCTGCTACACAGTTTCCTGAAATTCACTAATTTACCTCATCCCTTGTTACGCCTCCCTTCTAATCCATTGTTTTGTACACCGTACAAAGCAATGGTCCATCATCCTTCCATCATAACAGACCTTGGCTTTACCAAGGGCGATCCTGGCACCATCACAAAATTCCAAAAGGCTGTCATTTACAGCCTTAAATTGGTTTAAACATCTTCATACCTTTACTGATGCATCAAAGCTTTCTAAAGAAAGCTATGTTGGTGCAGCTTGCTGGATACCTAAATTCAAAATTATCTTACAATTTAAGTGCCCTCCCGAATCATCAGTGTTTACAGGCGAGGCTGTTGCTTTGTTAGAAGCAATCCTGTTCACGCTCTCCCACAACGTAAAACAGACAGTTATATTTACTGACTCTCTTAGCTGCTTAATGCTATTAAGGGTAACCCGTTTCATAGTAAATTGAGATCTTCAATTGTTTTAAGGATTCGTGAAGAATTATTCTCATGTCATCTAAAGGGCTTGGAGGTCACTCTTGTATGGATTCCAGGTCACTCTGGAATTAGTGGGAATGAATCTGCAGACTCGTGCGCAAAATTAGCGATCCAGTGTGGCACTCTAGACCATTTTTCTAATTCGGCTCAGGATCTGTTGTCTCTTGCAGCCACTCACTTGGACAAGTCTTGGTCTGAATACTGGGACTTATCTAAATCTCACAAGGGTAAATATTATGCATTTCTCCAGCCGGATATACCAAAGCGTCCTTGGTTCTTCTCTCAAAGATTTACTGAACGGAGGGTTATACTTACAATTTGTCGCTTACGTCTTGGACATGCATGTACACCTGTGCATCTGGCTAAGATCAGGGTCAGGGACCACTCATTGTGTGAATGTGGCTTGGACGACAGTTCCCCTTCCCATATCCTTTTCTCTTGCCCTAAATTAATCCGTCCCTTATACGATGCCCTTCCTCTCAAAGTCCCTCGTCCTCTTAATGTTCAGTGTTTGTTGATGTTTGTGTTTAGTCCTTTGTGTAAATTTTTATGTAAATATATTAAATATAATAACATTAAAGTATAAGGTAACACTCATGTAAAATATTATTTATTACTAATCTTATATTTTATCTGTACATATTGTAGATATCTGTTAATTTTGTAATAGGTGAAGGATTTAAACTGGATGTCTTTAAAACATGCATTCTTCTATAGTGTAATATTAACTCTTTTTTACTGTACACTCTCTTTTGTGTGTTCTCCATTCAACGTGACATTGGCGAAGTGAATTGTGCTCCACTGGCACGCTCGAAACGCCATATATAAAGACAACAACAACAACAATATACAATCTGTCTCTACAATATAGATTTATACAAAAAAAATATTTTAATTTGAGTAAGATATAGTAATAAAACAGGAATCTTTTATTGGCTATCCAACTAGTCTAAAGCAAATATTGTTACAATGAAAAAATATTTATGACGATCATTTAATATGATTCCCAATGCTTGATGAGCATAAACTCGGTCATTCTGCTTGTTAGGAAATTGATTTTACTATACTATATATTTTTTTATTATCTTAAAACCTCAAGCGATTTTTTAAAATACACAACATGGCTGAACTCTACGAAATAGAACAAAATAATGTAGGTACTACGGCATTGTATATCTTTAAAAAACTACAAAATAGTCCAGGATGGTATATATCTATCTCCTAAGGGATGCCACAGATTATTACATACACATATTATATATCTATTGCAAAATAAAAAATATGGGGCAAGTGAAATTAACTACAAATATAAGTTTTTATTTTCTTGTTCTTTCTGTGTTAATCTGTGTGATTTTCTGCTTTATATATACTGTAAGTTCTCACTTTTCATCAAATTTCATAAGTCTAGGTCAATGAAATACAATATCTTATAAAAGCGATTTTCATACATAATGCAAAAAAAACAATAGCAGTTTAATTTTTTCTGTACTTCAAGAGGTTATCTACTTGGATATTTAATATTAATTTCAGCTTAATTCTTCCGCGTAATTTGGAGAAAATGGTCTTGACAGACGGACAGACGGACAGACAGACAGACAGGCAGACAGATAAACAGATAAACAGACAGACAAACAACAAAGTGATCCTATAAGGAGGTACAATAAATAAAGATATATGAACTAAATTATGGATAATTTCCTGAGTTATTGTAAGGAATGCGATATTATCCCTTTTCTAATTAAATACGTTAGTTACGTTGTGTACCTTATATAGATCAAAATAACTCAATTTACTGTATAACTAATAAGAATATATAAATAGAGATGTTAAAAAAGATCTTTTTTTTAAAAATATAGAGGCAGAGCGATCATCGCGTCATGCGTACCTGTTATATCTATTATATCTTTATTAACATTTAATTAGCGCGTTCTTTTCATCAGGGACTGGATTTTAAAGCGATGGCGACACGATAGTATATGTTTATCTCCTAGGGATAGCCCACAGTAACCATTTTTATTTACGAAACAACTTTATACAAGACAGTGTTTATCCTTATCAAGTTAAATACATTAGATATATCATGGATTTACTGTAGATAATAATAATTGCCTTTTAAATTTTTCAGACAACGCTGCCATCATCGTACTTTCTAGAGTCGATCTCTAAAAATATTATATTTATAATGACTTTATATTGACTGATGTAAAAATAGCCATAATAAATTGGCGGTCCAAGATGGAAGAATAAACAAATTGGGGATCGAAGGTAGCGCCTGCCTATCGCTGTGATATTCCATCCTCCACGATGAGCACTGGGGCGCACGATGTGGCGTCCCCTCGAGGCGACGCTCATAAGTAACGATCCACTGGACATTGAAGCTTCAAATAGCTACGTGGAATGTAGGATGAAGAATTGAACAGAAGATAAATAAATTATTAGATGGATGTTGTGCAAGCGAAAGGGCAACGACACGGCTGATTTGCTGGGCAGTCTCTTCGCTTTCTAGGTTGGCGTTCGAATGGGCGAACAAGTTGTAGGATTGTTACTGTCAGCGGTAGAATACGAGGCAATTAACCCAATCCTGCTTTAGGTTCGCTTCAAGCTGAGGATAGCAAGAGTATTACAATTATCCGCATATGTGTCACTCATCTCCATCAGAATAAAGATAAAGATGAACCGTGAAAAGTTAGAGAAAAAAAAGAGATGATAGAGACGAATAACTGGGTTTCTTCTGGTGAAGAAACAGTAATTTCCTTATTTTTTCACCAGAAGAGTTGGGCAAGGGAGTTGTTTACTTACCTGTAGGATCAATGAGTTGATTTCCAAAAACGGTGAAATGTGTATAGAGTATCAATCTGATTAGCTTTGGTAGTAAAGCTCATACAAAATTGGATCCGATCCGATCCGAGATCCGAAAGCCGATTGTGGCAGGCCCAAGGTGTTTTTAGACCTGGAAGAGGGTATATAAATCATTACTTGCCGTGTTTATTTCATTATAGCTCTTTGATCTATTTAAATCCAATAGAACTTACATAAGTTTGAGATAATATTATTATAGCGTTAATTTGTTTAGTTCTCGGATTAGAGTACGATAGATAGTATATCACATCAGCACTCGTTTACGTAACTTTTACCTTTCTTAGTGTTATTTTAAGTTTATTAGAAAAAGATGTCACCTTATGTACATTTACCTACACAAAAAAAAACAACGATTCTAAAATGAATTTTGGATGGGCTGACATTTCATAATAATGGCATTAAACTACTCTGATCCACTTTTCTACAGTCTAAATTTAAATGATTAAAGAAGACTGACTCGTATTCCATTAATTGGACCCCAGAAAACAATACATGGTAGCACGACGCAACATCGTGACCGTGACCTGCTTAAGGACGCGTTCACCGGTTTTATTGTCGCAAAATTCATAAAAGTCTTTTGAAAAGTCTTACCCTCAAACCTGATTTATGTAAAGTTCTAATTAGAATTTATTAATTCACAGAAACCCAATTGTATTGTAATAGAGAAGAAGATATAAAAAGATTATGGCTTATAATTATAATTTTAACATACGTAAACAAAGTATTTTTGCTATATAAAAAAAATAATAAAAATAAACATCCCAGTCTAACAGAATATCGCCATTTCAATATAAATTAACTCCATAATAATAATTATTATAATTTACTAGATAAACGATATTGTATTCGAAAACTTGCATCCTTAGATAAGGAACGAGACTTAAAGAGATAAGACAACATGCACTGAACTAGTGTGCAGCTTTGTTAAATATATAAGGGCCATGTCGCAAATCGCAACTAATGTCAAGAGCGTGCGGCTTCATATACAGTCCGCAGTGGCAGTCGTATTATGAATTATGATGTGTTGTGTGGGGTGACATAGCCCTCCCACTTCGTAGTCACGCGTGGTGGCAACTGGCGAGAGGCGAGGAGACGTGAACAAACTCCACGCTTGTGTTAACTGTTAAGTGGAGCTCACGTAAGCAACGCAATCGTTTAAGTTCGGTCGACGATCGCGAGTCGCGAGTGTTCGCCTACGCCGCCGCCCGCCGGGGACTCGTCCGATGCCCGACGCCCGTCGCCCGTGGACCGTGCCACCGTGATACTCGTCTTGTTCGTACAACGTCACATCGCTTTTGTCCCGCTCGCACTTCGTCGCAGTTTTTTCACAAATCCAACTGTAGAATGCAGACAGACAGTATAATTTAGGTAGCGATACTTGTAGTTTGTGTCCATGATAAGGACCAGTATTGCGACAAGTATAAAAGTTCATAAGTGCCCTTTATTTACGAAGTGATTTTTTTTTATATTAATTAAATTAAAGAAAACTAGACTAACACAATGTCAGACAACTCACAGGATGTACTAAAAGAAGCGGCGACGGCGGCTGCGGTCGGTGGTTCACTGTTCAGTACTTTTGACATATTCATGCTTGTCGTTTTATTTGGTGCAGCTGTTTGGTGGCTATATAGTTCTAGAAAAGAAAGTAAAAAGGATGATTTACTTCTTAGCAATTATGCCATACAGTAAGTATATATGATAGTTAAAAATATACATATTTTATATATCATTTAAACTTTGTGTAGGGTTAGCACAATACGTGTGGGCCGTATTTTACCTCACATACTTTATAAACAGAACACTGAGGTTATGCAAATTTAATGACTACAAATTTAACCACTATGATAATTTTATAAAATATCATGACTAGATTTTAATTTATTTTTAATAAAATAGAATAACGTTTCATAATTTTTTAAATAGTATATTTAATATTTATTCAATATCTTATTAAAAAAATTCATGTCGAAGTAGGTCTTTAATTACTTTCGGCCGAATTGGATTTGAATAGTCGTTACAGAATTATAACTCAAAAAATTATATAATATTAAAAATGTACTGGTTCTGGTTGTAATATATTAAAGATACCTAAATAAGTTGAATTTCAAATTTTTGTACAATATTTGTACTTGTCGTATGCTATTTTAAATAGCTATTTGTCCATGTAAAATGAAAAAAAAAGAAAAGTATAGTAAGCTATTATAATGCGTTATATATTTCACATACATATTACTTATATTGTTTAATTTATTATAACGATATAAATGAAATAATTCTTAATACACTTTGGAAACTAATAACGATATAATTAACAACTTTTTAGTCTACAATTATGTAGGGCGTACCTACTACAATTAAGTATATATTAACAATTAACATATTATGTAGTGGACAATGTTTTTATAATATTATATTTGACGTTTTGGTGTTATAAGCCTACTGCTTATAACACCAAAACGCTAGCTTCGTATTCTTATTAATTTCTTGGCATTTTATTGTACACCAAAATAATAAGCATAATAAAATAAAGAAGGAAATTAAATTAAAATATTAAATATTAAAATAGTCTTAACGCCAAACTAACCTAACTCAAAGGATGTCAGTGTCAAGGACCAAGGTCGACTTGTACATTTTTGACCAGCAAAGTTAGAAAACGTGACGCGTGAACATAATTTTTTTTGTTTTTGATTGTTGGAAATGTAATAAAAATATTTATATACTTATAATACTTATACAACGTAATAATTTAAACGTTTTAACGCGGTGAAGTGGTAAAATTGTACAGTTAATAATCTGTTTATTTGGTTTTGTTAAGGAATGTGGCTTGTTTTGAGAAAATTCTATTTGTTCTGCGTTTAAAACAAAATTTATATAGCAGCTAATTATCGTGAAATGTTTTTATTCTTATATTGCTACATTTAATATTATATCATTTGTTATTACGGCGGAAAATGGGGTATAGAGTTTCCTCTGTCTATCGTGTTACATTGGTCCTGAAAAAACGTGAAAATGTAAAAAATATTTGGAAAAATTGAAAGGTACACTGAATAACCAACATAGCAAAGTATTTTATCACGCGAAATTTGTAGTCTGAATATTAAAAAGATAAATATTTTATACGGTTACGAGAATACTGAGTTTAAGTACATATAAGTAACACGGCAAATCAAAAGCAACTAACTTCTGAAGGTCATATTGTAACTTGTAAAGTATTACAATCTTCAGATTTTGATAAAATTAAAAAAAGATGAATCATGTTGACATCATTAATGACAATTATTCTTACAGATATCAATAAAATGATCTATATAATATGTAAATCAACGCCGAAAATCTTTTAGTTAAATTATGAAAGCATTATTTTTTTCAAATACAATATAACTACATAATTCAGATTTTTGATCACTTTATTCAATTAATAATTGTAATATTTTATATTTGCATATATATCTTTGAAAGAGGTAATAATATAATGATAGTGATAGTGTTTTAAAAAAATATTTTAATCTTTAGATATAACAACGTTTGGCCACGTTGCGGACGCTATGACAACTAAATATTACCTACTTATTACATATTAGTCAGCTTATATTTAGTTTTAGAATATTATCACGCATAAGCCATATATTTTTTACTGGTTATGTACTTATATTTTTTATATGAAATATTGAATCCGCACGTGGCACGTTACGTGTATGGTAAAATATTCAAACTAACTATATTTTAAAATTAATCTACGTATTTATCTAATAATACTATATTTTAACATGATAACTATTCATAATCAATACAACGCATACTGCATTCATTCTTCACAAAGCAGATTTTGTACGTCATTATGTGTAATCAAAAAAAAATATTATTATTCACGTATAAAGCTGGATGAGATAATTAATATTACAATTAGTACATTTAAATTCAATGAACGACGACAGTTTTATACGAAAAAGCGTATACCGGTTGTCTGAACTAGAAAGTGATACTATAATTCTCATTAGGGACAAATATTGAAATATAGATTACGTAATATAATTTTTCATAATGTTATCAATAAGAAGACATAGTCATCATAACAAAACTTAATATTATTCTTATTAATATTGTGCAATTAATTATAAGCAGTTTTATATATTTTCATTAATATACATACTTTTAGTTATCTTACACTAGAAGATATCAACAAAAGCAATATATTCCATTCATTTATCATGTTAATAATTTAACATAATTTAAAGTGGCTTGAACATATGCATATTTAACATAAAGGAAATAAACATGAAGCATACTTTATGACAACATTATTATAACATACATACATACATTAGAAGATTTTCCATATATATTGTGTAAATGAATATATATTATATTATAAATTAGTCGCTGTTATCATTAAAAAGCTCTTTATTTTTAAAATGTGATACACCTAGAGCTTACTCAGGTACACATGCAAAATAATTAGAGATTTATTGAATTATTAAACTTAATGCCTTCTTTTTATTTATTATCTTCTCAAAAATTATATTATACTTAGTGTTGATATAATAAATACCTTTTTATATATTAATTTGTAAAAACATTTACAGTTCTTGAACCCTGAATTGATTAGAATATTGAAAGAAAATAAAAATAATGGACAATTAATATTTGTAATAATATTTTTAGTATTACTTTTTTCTTTTGCTTGAAGTGAAAGCAATAAGTGATGATATATTTTAAATATTTTAATACTTTTAGGCCTGCGGGTTCTATTCAAGTCACAGAGAATTCTTTTATAAAGAAATTACAAGCATCAGGTAGAAGTCTTGTTGTGTTCTATGGCTCGCAAACTGGTACAGCAGAGGAATTTGCTGGCCGTTTAGCAAAAGAGGGCATTCGATACAAAATGAAAGGGATGGTAGCAGATCCTGAAGAATGTGATATGGTATATATCAACTACAATTTGTATTTTTTATTTTTTTCGTCATGGTAGTTGTAATAAGTGTTAATATAAAATATAATTTTAGGAAGAATTGACTAAACTCAAAGATATTGAAAACTCTCTAGCTGTATTTTGCTTAGCAACCTATGGTGAAGGAGATCCCACAGACAATGCTATGGATTTTGTGGAATGGCTCAAAAATGAACCTGAGCTAACTGGACTTAATTATGCTGTAAGTAGAAATTGAATATATTGGATGAGAAATGGGATTTGGGTTCGATACCTACTCGGGGGCATGATCATATTTAAAACATTTTCATTCCTTCAATCTGGTAGACAAAGTCCGGCGTGGAGTAACATTTTTAATACATAGTTTTGTGGTAAGTGGATTTTTTGGCTTTTTGTTAACAGCATAGACAAAACAGCCGAACAAACTGTGTTACCCCTATTGGCCTTGACAGAGCATTGGGTGGGAACCATGGAAAGTGAAGAACGAAGTGGTTCCGTTAGCACCCAGTTACGGGAAAAAGAGTGAAACTGTAAAAAAAGATTTAATTGCAATTACATTTCCATGTAGGTTATACAATGCGTCCAGTATATTTGTTTTAATTACAAATAATATAATTTAGACACAACCTTATTTTTATGTTGAAACGATATGAGGACGACTGATCATAAAGAAAATGTAATAATGTCTATGCCTAGCTAAATGTCAATTTGACGTTTATACTCTTAATTTTGTGTCAGATTAAATTATTGACTTGAAATTATTGACTGTTGTGTTACAGTACTGAAATAGTTGTTTATTTTTATTCCATTAAATTAGTGAACACTCTTCTATACTCTTCAGCTGAAATAATATTTTTTTATATTTCAATGAATCACATACATTTTAAAATAATGTTTGTTAGGTTATGATTGTATAGTGAATAATTACACTGTTATTAAAAATGCTAAACTTAGTGGCCAGTGTATTTTTAAAACAATCACGTTGTTATTTACATAAGTTATTGTACAAAAATCAAATGATATCACCGCTATTAAGTTTACAATATATGGTATGAGAATGGGCCTTTGGTAATAATATATTGAATAAGGTTTATTGCAATAATTTTGACTATAAAATTTTGACTATAAAATAAACTAATATTTTATTAAATAAATTAATTCAAACATATATTTTAGGTATTTGGCCTGGGAAATAAAACTTATGAACATTACAATTCTGTAGCTATTTTTGTAGACAAAAGACTCGAAGAACTTGGCGGCACAAGAATTCATGAGCTTGGAATGGGGGATGATGATGCAAAGTGTGTAAATTAAAATGTTTTTTTTTTTTTATATTTTCTAATTGTAGTATACCGTTTATACTTTAAAATATACATATTTTAGCATTGAAGATGACTTCATTACATGGAAGGAAAAATTTTGGCCATCAGTATGTGAGAAATTCAATATTGAAAGTGCAGGAGAAGAAGAATTAACTCGACAGTTCCATTTGGTAACACATGCACCAGATGATATTTCACCAAATGAAATATTTACCGGTGAAATAGCTAGGTTACATTCACTGGAGAAGCAGAGAGCGTAAGTTAATCTAAATAAATATTTCTGATGTTAGTGAAACTTTTAAGACTTACTTTACTGTTAGTACATGAATATAAATATTTTTGTTTCAGTCCTTTTGATGCAAAAAATCCTTTCTTAGCTCAAATTAAAGTAAATAGGGAATTGCATAAAGGTGGTGACAGGTCATGCTTGCATATTGAGTTTGATATATCTGGTTCAAATATGAGATATGAAGCTGGTATGTATATTCTCTCAAAAAAAAATCACTATTTAGATAACAGTATAAATTACTATACTTACATAAAAATGTATATTTTTAGGTGATCATTTAGCTGTATATCCAATCAATGACAAAGACTTAGTAGAGCGTCTAGGAAAATTAACAGGGGCTAATCTGGAAGAAGTTTTCTCATTAGTAAACACTGATCAGGAAAGTACCAAGAAGCATCCGTTCCCATGTCCTACGTCATACCGTACTGCATTGACACATTATTTGGAGATTACAGCTCTACCAAGAACCCATATTTTGAGAGAACTTGTAGAATATTGCTCAGATGAAGAGGTAATATTTTTTTAAATTTTATTTCATTTTATTACATATACTTTAACAATTGTTAATATCATTATAAACATAAAATATCAATTTTATAGGACAAAAACAAACTTTTACTTATGGCTACCAATTCTAAAGAAGGTAAAGAATTATACCAGTCATTTGTAGTTGATGCATGCAGAAATGTTGTACATATAGTTGAAGACATTAAATCGTGTAAACCTCCTCTGGACCATATCTGTGAATTGTTACCGCGTATTCAACCAAGATATTACTCTATTTCATCAAGCCCCAAGGTAAGCTAAATAAACATCATTAATTCCTTACATTGTATGTCTGAAAATGAAATACATATTTTATGAAATCTGAGAAAAGTAAGGAAACCAAAAAGATTATTCAGGATATTTTTCTTACATATAAATTATTATTAGACAATAGTAACAGTTATTTTGACTATATTTTATCTTATTGCATTGTTTTAGTTGCACTTTGATACAGTACATGTGACTGCAGTGGTTGTAAAGTACACAACTCCTACTGGAAGACTTAACAAGGGAGTGACCACAACGTGGTTGGCTGACAACAAACCAGAATCAGGCAAACCTCTGCCTAAGGTTCCAGTTTATATTAGAAAGTCACAGTTCAGGTATGTTTTTTATTTTAAACACATATATATATATATATATATATATATATATATATATATATATATATATATATATATATATATATATATATATATATATATATATATATAATGTTTAAAATATATAGAAATAAAAAAGATTAAAAAAATAAGTGGTTAGTGAAGTTATTTGCTTTTGCGTGGCGTAGTCGTGGAATAGGAATAGGAAGTCATGCAAAGTAACTAAGAATTATACACATTATTCGCCATCGCCATTTAATTTTATTATTTCTCACAATTGTTGAATAATCACAATCACAATACGCAACGGCCTTTAAATGTTATAATATAATTATATTATAACATTTAAAGGCCGTTGCGTAACTGTATTTGATAGTAATTACTTATTCTAACGAAACAAGCTCCTAAATTATAATAATTATTAAAAACCGAAAAAAGATTAATAAATAAAAATTTAAATATTAAAAATTGAACTGAACTAAAATGTATGAAAAGAAATTGAAATTTTGTCATTTAGATTGTAGACATACTTTAATCATTTTAATTCCATAACACGTTGTAACAAGCATGTGTAGTCGGGAAAATATTACTAACATATAGATTTTGTGACACGATGCGATTGAAATTTATTTAAAAAAGTAAATCCCCCGATTTTTATTTTTATCTCTTAGATATTTTTAGCTATATACAATGAGTATATAGTTGTATACATTATTCCATTTTTATAAGTTATTTATGACGTAAGTTTGACGCACCGAACGTAAAATTATCGACTTCCGTGCTAAAGCGAGGAGGGCAATTTGAACTCGTTACGATGAAAGAAAAAACTATTTAAATATAATACCAACATTATTCCTGCTTTTGTTATGTGTTTTTGGAGCTATATTGTTTTGGTTATTTAATATTGTTTTTTCTGGCTTATAAATTTTTATCGAATATCTTATTATGTACATATATTCAATGTAGCAAAAAAAATAGAATAAAAAAGATTTTCATATGTATGAAGGCTAATAGTTTAACTAATAGTTAAATACCTAAATGTACAAGAAAAAACTCTGGTGCGTTCTTATATGTCCCTATCACTATGCTCGCTTAGATTATTATATGCTTACATTACTTAAGCTTATAAATAATATATAGCCTTCTGTTGCCAATGTGCGATTAATAAAATTATTATCTTGGTAAAAAATTTACTAGTAATAATTTTTACATATATTGTCAGATATATAAAAAAAATTGTGTAGTAGCAGATATTGGCGGAACGTGCAAAAAGGTCAAAAGGGGCCCAAATATTTAGAAATATGTATTAATAAGTTTTTGCAACTGATAAATATATTTGAATATTTGAATATTTTAAAAATACTTTACACGTCAAAGGATTTAAAATTTTACACTATTATAATAATAATTGTATATTACATAAGAATATAAATTTTTAATTGACTCAGTTTACTTAACATGACATTGCAGTAAAAAAATCAATTTCAGCTTTTCCTTCTCGAAATAGTATAATTTGTGCCGTAATCTAATTAGTATATTTTAATATTTCGTAGATTACGCAACAGTCATGTCGTGCGTGATGTCAATTATATAATATATTTTTGTACGAAATATTTCAAAGTCGAGATAAGCGTAAAAACTTCTTAAACGGGCTTAATTATTTATTTAATGATAAATAACTTTATAATATTACGTACTCTTGCATGTGATAACAATTTTATGAAATTTTTATTTTACTATTCTCATTTGGATTGTTGTTAACTAGAGCTTAACGTATCTGGAACTGACAAATATTATATATTTTATTCTCTACGAGGTCAAATGATAATAAGAGTTGTGTGTGACACATCGTAAGTGACCTTGGTAAATCAGTGGGTTACATCGACAAATTAAGTACCGACGTACCTACTAGTAGCTCCTAGGATATGTTCTATATGTTTAATTGGAAGCGAATTCCACACAACATAAACTGTTCGCTCCTAGTTTTTATAATAGGATGTGATTCGTCAATTATTGCATAATAAATACAACGTAATTGAACCAATCTCCAAAAACAAATTATAAATTAAAACTTATAATATGTTTTGACTTAAATTTTCGTAAGACACGCTTAGAATATGAGTTGGCTCGACGACCTTGTGATTTATTGAAATGCTTAGTTTAACGTTGGTAAGTAAAGGAAAACCTTGCCGCGAATGAATATCCACGTTAATGGATTCAACTAAAGAAAAAAAATATCTACTAATAATTGCTTTTTTAGCAACTATTTACTGAAATTACTCTCATTCCAAAAAGTTTGATAAGATTATGTTTATTTGCATTTAATTATTTATAAAACGTGTATTTAATTAAAGTTGTCAATACCCACGTACGTATGTAAATTGTAATGGAAACCCTCTTTTGACATTAATGGTCTGTTTGACAATTATCTAAACTCTAAGGCAATGATATCACCTCGAACGTTACAATGTCCTTAATAACCTAATACAAATTTGTATACGTATGTGTATACGACGCACTTTGTAGATATGTTGGTAATTTTATATAATTTGCTTGGATGATATTTGCATTCATGTATTGACGTATATACGTATGGTAGATAATTGTTTATACATCATCTTTCGTAGGGGTAGACATTTTAATCGGTTACCAATAATCATATATACCCATTATATATTAATTGTAATATATTATAACACTACAGACACTTGGTCCATGCCCTTTTTAACTTATAATTATTATGTTGTCTTATCATCATATATGTTTATAAACTCTTGTTTCCAGGTTACCTCTGCAAACCCAAACGCCGATAATAATGGTGGGTCCGGGCACTGGGGTCGCCCCCTTCCGCGGCTTCCTGCAAGAGCGCGCCCACGCACGCGCCAACGGCAGGGAAGTCGGTGACAACATACTATATTTCGGCTGCAGACATAGTAATCAAGACTTCTTATATCAAGAGGTGTGTATGATATATTCTGAAACATAATATAGGCATATCAAAAGTTACTATATGTAACATATAAATACATAATTTAGTGAAGTATCGGTATTTTTGTTAAGTTGAAACCTATATTGTAACTTGCAAGTAATATAAAACTACATTTTAAGAATATTGATTGATTGATTTATTAGTGTGTAATATAATATAATGAAAAAATATATCTTACAGTAGAGTTATGAGGTAAAAATACAGTCAAATTGTAAAGTTTATATTACTTATATATGAAATGTTTCTAGGTATATTTATGCTTCTGTTCATTTTATGCTATACATAGCGCAAGGTTCTCCGGTTGTATTGACAAGTTCATGCTTGCCTTCATATGCTACGGTCAAAGTAATTAAGGTAATCAAATGGAATTAAGGACACCATTGTGATTCAGTTCACAAATTTATTGACTGGTTCGATTCCCATTCAGGGGAGTACTCTATCTATTTTGATTTCCCCATCTGATGTATGGAGCACACAATATGTGGCGTTAGGTCTGCCACCTAACATATAATGACTTGAAATACCTGTAGAAGTTATCTATCATGTTTATGTTTATTTTTTCATCTGCACAACTCCCATAATTCATACTCCTGAATGAGATCGATCATCGAACCCACAACCGTCCCAGTTTTGCTGTTTGTCACTGTACCGCTGCACCATGACGTAAAATCCCTAACAAATAATCGACATTTTACTTATCTTTGTGTTTTGTAGGAATTAGAGGAACACCAAAAGAACGGCAACGTCGAATTACATGTTGCGTTTTCACGCGATCAGTCTGAGAAAATATATGTGACGCATTTACTAGAGAAAAGTTTAGATCGAATTTGGGATGTTATCGGCAAGAGAAATGGACATTTCTACATATGCGGGTGAGTCACGTGTAACCGTTATTTGCAAATATGCCTTATAGTTATAAAAGCGATATTAATATTGCGTATTGTCTCACACTTATCATATTATATGACATATTTTATTATACGATGAATACCAATTAAAAGTATCTTTGTCTTTGTTTAATGACTTTGCGAAATTTTGTTGTAATGATAGTTAGTAATTTACATTTAGTATATGACATTATCAAATGTTAATTATAATACGAAGTGAAGTAATAATAAAAGTATGTTGTACTTTGGAAAATTAGTATTATTATATTTTTTAAAGGTATATTGATATTAATAAAGCGCAGCCATCTTTTTTAATTTGTGTCCAAATAAAATCCTAAACTGGATTTTGTCTCTAAACGTAATCCGGAATTATTTACACTAACGGAAATCAAGACGGACACGGATAATATATTCTTATGACGTAAACTTATACGCCACATTATATACTTTGAACTGTTGTTACCTGTACAATGTTAAGCATAAAGATAATAATAAACAATTTATTATTCACATAATCGAATATACTATAAATAATTTTTATCTTGATAAATTTGTATACATATATATTAGTAACGTATACTTTACAACATATGTAATCTTTACAACATATGTACAAAATATGTAATTTTTTTTTTATAGCGATGCGAAAAACATGGCAGTGGACGTCCGTAACATTGTCTTGAAGGCTGTCATAGAGAAGGGAGGTCGTACGGAGGCCGAAGCGGCACAATTCCTCAAAAAGTTAGAATCTATGAAGAAATATTCCGCAGACGTGTGGAGTTAAACTGTTAGAAATTATATACTATAAGTAATACACTTTTAAATCAAAATAGCTGTTCAATACCAGCAAGTGAGTTACGTACTACTGTCGAGGCGTAGGGTCGTCGTGACGTGACGCCTTTTGAATTATCAGAAGTCGCCGTCGTATTAGCTATTTAAATACTGTTTTATTTATATTCTTTATTTTTCCACTAGTTACGATGCTAAGTCTATATGACTTTTGGTGGTGAACATATGAAAATGTCACTATTTCGTAATATAATATGTGTCTGTTATTTCCAGTTAAATTATATAATTTGTTTTTCTTCTATTCTGGTTTCTTCATATTGGTAAAACATTCTATAGTGTTATTTATTATTTTATATTCTATAATTTCCATGTTTCTTGTGCTATTGTTTTGTTTTTCAAGAAATGTACAAAATAGTAAAAGTTATACAAAATGTATTTTGAAGGTGCACAAAAATGACATGGTTTTTATCATTGATAATAAGGTAAGGACTTTTAGAACAATTTTTCAGTGATTTATTTCATTTATTATTTTGCGTAGACTAGGTTGTTATTGTTGTGTACATTTTGAGCTACTAGCATATATATTATAAATGTTATACATAAGTGGACTGGGATATATAAGATAAATGAGGTTATTTTATATTTATAAATAAACTTGATTAAATATTTTATAAAGAATTCTTTTTTTTATTTTCAACCTTTACAAATGTTAAATCATAAGGTCAAAGAATACATTACAATTGTTAATATTTAATTAAAATGTAAAATTAGCTTTTATGTTCGTATTACTTGCAAGATTAAATGTTTATTAGTTTATCGTAATGATATCGCAATGTTTCCGCGTTTTAAGTAGGTACTCTACGTACGCTATATAAAATGAGTATGACTGATATATTAAATACACTCGGTGCAGCAACACGAAGTGTCTTATAAAACCTATGCTGCTACCCTGCCAAGTGAAGGATAAAATGTAAAACAAGAAATCTATTTCTAAATATTTCTTAAATCATACGTTTTGAAAATAACTTGATTAGGTTTTATTATAAGAGTAAATTATTGATTACAATTGTTTAATGTAAAATGTACAGAGACTGCCAAGATTCTTAATAAACGGTTAGCTTAAAAACTACCGTTAAACTAAAGATATAGGCGTGATTTAAAATAAATAAATGTATATAGCGTTCATGTGTTTCAGGCACAGAGTTTAATATAGTATAATATAAATTACACACGTATGAATTATAATCTCATCACTTCTAATCTACACGTATTATACAAATGAAAATGTAACGATAAAATATTAATCTGAATGGATTTAGAGCCTCAATAAAAAATTGCTTTATTAGTCACCTTATTTATCTATTTATTTATTTTAAATAATTCGTATTTCTTACTTGATATTTGGGTAGGGAAAATTTGTAATTTTTACACCTGTAGATATGCTAACAACGTAATAAGTTGTAAAAAGCATATAAGAACCTCGATGCAGCTTGATGAAGAACGCATGGCTTGGCTTAGTGGTCAGAGCGCTTGGACGGCTTCCATGAGGCTCGCGTTCAAATTTTAAAATGTTTACTTATCGTTACTGCGTGTTAAACGGGCGGGTGGCGAGGATTGTCTTGAGTGTAGAGCTTACAAATAAAACGTCGAATACACTGTCTGCATGTATTCCAGGCATGCGTCCGCAGAACGAGCTACTGACTGGTGATATTATTTAATAGTTAAGTATTTTGAACTTTCTTACCTACGTTGTTAGTCAGTCACTCGGTAACTCGGTTCTAAATTATATATATATATATATATATATATATATATATATATATATATATATATATATATATATATATATATATATATATATATATATATGTATATGTATATGTATATATATATATATATATATATATATATATATATATATATATATATATATATATATATGTATATATATATATATATATATATATATATATATATATATATATATATATATATATATATATATATATATATATATATATATATATATATATATATATATATATATATATATATATATAAGAACAATTCTGTGACGTTTTAAATCCTAAAAGAAGTTCTATTGTTGGACCGCTGCGATGAAAAAATGTATATTACAGAATTTACAGACATTTTAAATATATGCATGGTTAAATTATTGAATAATATTCATTATAACTTATAAGTAAAAAACTTTAACAATAGCTATCAATTTATCATGTATAAATTGATTATAAAAAAGTCTATTATCTCGCAAATTTGTTATCGGTACAAACGAAATAAAAACGTTTATAAATTATACAATTACTAAATTATAGATCAAACTATTCAGGTTAAAATAAAATTATAATGAATAATGTCAAATAAACTAGTTCTATCTAAATCGCATATGCCAGTAGTTTGCTATATACTAGTTTTTACATTGCACTTTCATCCAACAGCACGTGGAAAGATATAAACCGTGGCAACTTCAAAGATTAAGTAATTTAGATATCATTAATCAATTTAATTGACACTAATCTACATTGTATATTAAAGCATACTTAGGCACTTACTACAGACTATTATAATCTTTTTGTGCCTAGATATTAACATTTAATTCAAAATCTACGTGATAATATGAGTTACACAATATTATATGAATATCGTAATTCCGCCGACACGTCAGTAATTCACAATAATTAATAAATTGTAATGTTTTAAGATATTAATCTCAGTGGCTTTTAATTACGAGTATTAGTTATGTTGGCATATTAAAATTACCTATGTATAAATATTTGTACATGACTAATTTCACATTATAATGTAGATAAATAAATAGTGTGATAATGAAGCTGTAATAAACGACCACTTTAATAGTTAACAAGTACACATAAAAATGTGCAGTAGCTATTATTAGAAAACAGCTCCACTCTGTTCACTCTGGCAACAGGCCTTCGATACATGACTAAGTGCCGAGACGCAACCCCAGTCTTAGTTGGGTGGAGAATTAAAAATAAATCAATTATTTATAAATTCTACCGAATAGAGAGCTAACTTACAATTACCGTGTTTACATGCACATGCTGTTTTGTTGCGCCACAGCGGTTTTTATTGCCTATAGAAGTAGAAACTATAAATTTACGCAGAAAGAGTACTAAACATGATCTTACCAAGTTGTTATCTAATTATTCCAATCTATTCGCAGCATTCACATATCAAACTGCAGACAAAATATCAACAGTCTAACCGTCTAACAAAAGCAGTAAAATAAATACCTAGTAGTAGTAAATCATAATTGAACGAATGATTATTACCTCTACGTTATAAATGAAATATTATATAGCATTACTTTCTTTCGTTTTTGTATTATTGGCCTCGACAGCAACACCGGGTGGGGAGAGAAGAGGGTAACCTGTCCCTGATAAGCAGCAAGCACTACGCGACTGTATGAGCTGGCTACTTTTAAAACAGATTTAGAGTTTATTTAAACAGTTTTTGTAGTTGTTGTACAAAACTAATTTAATGTTATTTTTAGAAATATGTCAATACATATTCCACACCACAATTGGTAACATTATTCCGAAGTGTGAGTTAATTTATCATTATGTTTTGTAAATATATTAATAACAATAAAATAATATGGTTAATTAAGAATTTATTAGTAGATTTTGAGAATTACATGACAGTACCTATAGCAAAACATGAAAGGAGGTTGTTCCTAATTTAGGATCGGATTACTCCGAATATTGACATCAATTGTTTAACAAAAGTTTACTAAATTAAATAAAATAAATATCTATTTGATGTATCAAATAAACATTTATTAAAACATTAATTTGCGCAGTAGACATTGCAATATCTTTATAAAATGTTCTTTAACAATACAGTAAAAAATATCGGTCAAGTGTGAGTGGTTTTCGTGCACGAAGGCATCAGTACAAATATCATGATGAGGTCAACAAAAAATACAACTAATAAAAGTTGACAAAGTTAAATTTCGAAATATATACATATTTAAAAAATATTTTCTAGAAGCTTCACGATTGTCTTCATTTCATACTAAAGGTAACAGATAGATAAGTAATGTATTAGTAATTAATTAGTAAGCATCATCAACTGTAATCAACAAAATTTAAAGTGAACTTATTTGATTATTTCCTGTTTTTTAGGAAACAAGGAAAAAGTTAATATCAGATCATTCATTTATAACATGCTCATATTATTATAATACAATCACTGTATTTATATCAGTACGTTTCCTTAGTATTAAATATTTAAAATAAGTAGATATTGCTTATGTTAGTTGAATTAGATGAATATAACTATAGTAAAAAACAAATGATTTGCCCATAAAATTATGTGATAAGGACGTTATCATTTACTTTATTTTACATTATGCAATCTTATATTCAACCTTCAACTTAAAAATGATTTTGTAATTATACAATTCGTCGTATAAAATTTGCTGATAAATTGACATAATGGCTGTTATTAAATCAGTGAGTATTACAATAAACTCAGGTGTTGCTGTTGGAATCTTGATATAATTTGAATCAGAATAATTTCCAGATATAATATTATGTTTATGACATTATATATTTGCAATATTTAACCCGTAAATCAAAATTTCCAACTCGTCTCTTGGCTAATATATATATACTAGGAGTGTAGGACTCACCGCTACAGTACTTACTCTCGAGTCTGGAGTCGTATGGGGCCCACTATAGAATTTATAGTAACAACTAAGAAGAAATCAATGGGGGCTATGCTTAAGTAAAGACCTTTACATACAAAGAAAATTTCTCAGGTAAAGTCATGAAATTTTCACAATAGATCTCTATAAACAACACGCAATATCTAGAATGGCGGAGAGTGGGTAATGGAGTGTCTTAACAATAGGTTCCTTCAACCTGCGGTTACCTCTGCCTACCTCTGTACTAAATAAATAAATATTTCTATAAAATAATATAAAAAAATGACACTAATTCTTTTTTGATCATGTTAATATTTGTCATAAAAACATGTAAATGGCGTCCTCGACTCAATGGGGCCCAGGTCTTGTCTGGGAAACTTCTCTTGTAACAACCATGTCTACATAAAAAATATGTAAAACCTATAATGATACGACACATGGTACTTAAGGATATTAGAATAAAACTGTATATTAAATGATAAGCTACACTATGTAAATTATTATCCAAAACTAATTGTGAAAATAAAGTTAATCATTTGAATAAAAGTATTACACTACAATTAAATAAGTAGACCCCAGCATCAGTATGGAGGTAAGCATACTGCACTCACCTGTGAGTAAAGTAGTTGTACTAAAATAAATTAAAGCTGGGTAAAAATATTTCATTATATTTAAGTTCTCAAATTGTATTTCCTAATTTTAATTTCGTATGTTTGCGTTAAATTAAATTAACAAAATAAGAAATAAAAAACTACGAGACTACAAAAAACTACTTCCATGAGTATTTAAATGAGCTTTAATTTAACACTCCTTATAATACTAATATGTTCAGTAAGCTGATATTAGGCATAAATAAAAAACGAATAATTTTTAAAACGATAATTTATTGATTTAACCGCAAATATATTAGTTTATATACAGTAAAGGACGACAACAAAATGCAAACGGAGAGCCAGCTACATATCAATGTACACCTGATATTAGCGATTTCTTGTGAACTCTAAAAGAGAAGAACTTAGAACTAATAGAGCCGTCTAAGTCACATAGCCTACGAGTTCACTACGCCATCGCAAACAAAGATCAAACCACTACGATACCTAATTTTTTCCAACATATTAAAAATACTGAATAAATTTTAGAACACAAATATCAAATCGCTTTTAGTATCTACTTAACATTTCTATTATGTACATTAACATTATACTAGAGTCAGGAATATTAACATGCTCATTATAACATCAGTTCACCATTTACTCTCACTTCAGTCAATAGTATCAAAAATATAAATGATTTACAATGCACCAGAAGAATATTTTAAAAGGAACTTGTTTAAGCCACATATACCTATTTGAACATAGAATGAAAAAAGTAAAAGTAATATTTTCAAAAAGTCAGTCACATACTGTATTTTAGTGCATGTGTTAGAAAAAGTATATAGTGCAGATAGTGTTCAAGAAGCAGGCGACCACTCCAATCATTCAAGATATTGTACTTTGTTAGTATTCACACAATATTTAACAATAACTTCTACTCAATATACACTATTTTCACATCAAATTTCAGACAACTGATATATGCAAATACAACCTTTTTACAATTATTAGTACACACAATATAAGATTCCGTGTTTACAAACATAGCCATAGCTAAGGTAAAGTGAAACATTATTTATTGTTGATTTTTTCTTTGTGTATCTTGAATAAGATAGCCAACATCAATTAGCTACGGCTCTGTTTCCAAACTTTAGTTCCATGTTGTTCAGTGGACTCGAATAATCTAAAACATACTGACAAAACTGTTAACTGATAGAAAATTTATCTAAAAAGGCCACCAGTTAACAAGGCGATATCCATTAGACAGTATATGACATATAATTAATATTATTGTATCACTGGCACTGCACACGGAAGTTAATTTGTATGAAAAGAGATGGAGCATAAAATAAATCAAGAAAATGCAGAAGGCAGTGCTATTACTTATTATAATGAGCATCCTGACCAACTTCTAAATTTCCTACACAAGGGTATCTAAAAAAACGCAAAGATACGATAACTTACACAAGCGCCAAGTAACTCGTAATGCATCTATGAGACAGTACTTGTCGTTGCTATGAATCATTACAATAGTTCATAAGCATATTATATTTTAAGTGTAAGTTGTGAGAGTACAGACGCTAGAAAACAATAACGAAAAGAGTCAACAGAATACCGGTCGGTACAAAAACAAGTCCAGCACGAGTACGAAACGAGTCAACGTATAAAATATAAGCAAACTGTAAGAAGTAAGCGTCTATTACATATAAATTCACAACATAATAAGAGGGTTAGTATATGGGAGTGCCAATCTGAGGGGGCAGGGGGCGAGGGGGCGGGGCGGCGTCGGCGGCTCACGAGTCCGCCGGCACGTCCCACTCCGCGAGCCCGCGGTCCACCAGTTCTCTGTTCAGGAATATTACTTGCTGTGGACAGAAATAAATATAGACATTTATTAATATCATGTAATTAATATTTATAAGGATATTTCTTATTTTGAGACCTTTGTGGAGCAGCACATTGTCTGACTGTAAACGCGACAATAATGAGTTTGATTCCCACTCGGGGGATTGGCTTAGTTTTATTTCCTCTCTTTGACAAGAAACACTCTGGCATATGGCATCTTAACAATAGGTTCTGCCTATCCAGCAACTGCTACTGTCAAGCCCGGCTCATAAATTAAATATGGCACTGATATTTAAAACCATAATAATCATAGAAAAGTGCAGCATAGTTACTAGTAAAAAAAGATTTAACTAATTATTTAATGGAGCCAAGAGTTTTGTAGATATGCATATATTAATTATTTATTGACAACTCAAACACCTAGATAAAACACATTCTATTTGTATGTTGTGATCAAATTAAATAAGGAACAGGTGGTTCCAAATATTCTACACAACTAGTTCAAATTAAATGAAACCATATTGTATTAATTTGGTTTCTGTTATTTTCACTCTGTCAATATTGTTTTGTAGAAATGTTAAAACATATTCTTCAATGAAATCTTTCGAAGTACTATCCACTAGAATTTCAGGAAGTACACAATCCCTCTTTAATATTTAACAGTACAACTAAAGTAATCTAAATTATCTAAAAAACAAAAACGTCGTGTTTTATTTTTAAACTTGTTTTTATACATAATGAGTTTACATTTAAAACTGCAAAGTTATATCACTTCATATTACTCTGTATTAACTAGAGGCAAAAAACTATAAAAGTAAACAGTGGTTTTTGAAGGTTTTTATGTATAAATATAAACATAAAGTTGTATATTCTTATAATACCTACTTTTAAAACAAAATAGTTATTACAAGAATGAATAAAATTACTGAATGATCAAAAAAGACGAACGAATTTCTTTAAGAAATATCCCTAATCTTTAACTAACAATATGCATTTTTGTAAATATTGGTTTACAATTATTAATATACACTTAAAAACATTTATTTGAAAAGTGATAATTATAAAAAAATTAAAAGAAAGTACTTTGTTAGATAGTCGGTTTATCCAAGCATAGGTTATATGTTACCTGCGGGTTGAGCGTGAGGTAGAGGTGCACGAGCGGCAGGCCGGCCTCGTCGTAGCCCGCCACCTGCGCGTGCAGCAGCTGCCCCGCCGTCAGCCCCGCCATGATGCGCAGCGCCTCGCCGCTCCACTCCGCCTCTGTGCACGATACACACATACGAGCCGACAAAACGTATTATTATTTAATGTGTACAAGAAATATAGCACGTTTTCTTTGGGAAATATAACACGCTAGAGAAGATTTTTCAAAATTTCTATATGAACGAGGCAGAATGATCAAATAAAGTTAACTTTCTTTAGTTATATCTCTGTGATTTCCTCCACAAAGCAGGGTTGGGTGGATGTCAGTAAGTTTCTGCTTTTCGCTCGAATACGAGAAAAAAACGTGTTTAATCGCGGGACCCAACGCCGTAACGGTTTTAGCTATAATTTATTAAAATGTAAAATAGACAAAACAAATAGAAACGTTTTTAAAACTGAAATGCATCTGTAATTTTAAATAATAATATTCAATTGAATAGAATACTCGCACAAATCAACTTATATACTACCAAAAGCAGCCCGCGCCAAGTGTATATAGTATATCAAATGTTACTTTCACTAAATGGATTGGTTAAATAAATACGTCTAAACATATAATACCTCATGTTTATTCGCTAAGTAAAAAATGGATACATAAGTTATATTAGATTAGAATTAGTCATAATGCTGCTATCTTGAGACTACAATTCTAATTGTTATATTAAATTTATTTTATGAATAGAATTTATTATGATAAGTTTGGCCCAAAAATAATAGTAATAAAATTGCTCAAAATAACAAAAAATAAATTGATCTAATTTAGTAGACCAAATTCATAAAAATATAAGTCAAGGACAGAATGATAAGGTTAGAAGTAAATATGAAAGTTAAAATAGTATTATAAACAAATATTTAACTGAAAGCAGTAAGCCCTTAACACTGACTGATTACGACATGAATTCCAGTTTGCTTCATTTAAAAAAGGTTATATTTAAACTGCGTGTATTCAAGCATTACAATGACTATGAATGCTATATAACAATTAGGAATTATTACTACTAAGTATTCAAATTTCATATACGCGACATGAAGGCAAAGCATTAAGTAAAAAATAAATCAATATTAACCATTATTGGCAGGCTTGACAAACGCTAGAAGTGCCTCCGTAGCCTGGAACGGCAGAGTCATGAAGTCCGAGCGGATCTGCTTGAGCTGGTCGTTGTCGACTGTGAGGTAGCCTCCAAAGTCCACCAACTTGACTACGGATGTATCGTTCTCTTCTGAGGTGGATATGATTTGGGCGCGATACCAGTTGTTCTCAGTTGGTGCGGCACATATGGATCCCTCTATTGTGTGTACAAATACGATATTAGTTTTGAGTGAACTATACTTGTTATATATTTGTGTGTAACAAATATTGTTTCTGATTATGTAAACAATATATAAATTCAATGATAAGTAAAATTTCCTTGAAATACAATGTCGCAAATTCTAAACAGTTCATATGCTATTATAAGAAAAAAATTATTTTAGTTTTGAGAACATACCACCTTGAACCATTTATTATATTCATTGACCTTAAAATATTTTTTAAATATTAACATACATTGCCAATAAATATCTGTGTCAATGTACTGGTTTTATTAAACTTTAAAAACAATAAAAAAATGTGTCAATGTTTTGCTGTAGGTAAAAAAGGAAAGAAATAATAAATATACTTTTAACTTTCAAGTCATTACTTGATTGATGTATAAAGGATGAATGTATGATAAACCAGTTTATTATATATCAAGGTAAATATGTTGATTTGAATCAGGGTTATTCAAACTAGGATGTTTCTTAATACTTCTTATTTCACACTTTGATAGAAAAATAGCCTCATTAACTTAGTTAAAAAACCAAGCAAGTGATATAAAATATATAGTGTGGTTAATAATCACCTTTCACCGGGCGTGGTAGCGCCGGCACGTCCGGGTCTTGGTACGTGGCGGCCATGAGGCGGTGCAGCGCGTGCAACGACGGGAAGGTAGGGTGAAGCGGTTGCTGCAGGAAGAAGTGACCCGCGCTCACGAGACATGTCATTATGGTGTCATTGTTCACAGACTCCACTAGCTGCAACTGATTACAGTAACATTAAAGTTAACTTATTGTTATATTAATAACTATATCATAAAATTGTTTGAATTGTATGATTTATAATAAATAATTAACCATTGTCCACATTTATATAATTTAAAAAAAACTCTCATATATATTGAGCTAAATATTTATTGTGAGCATATGTTTTATATGCATTTACATGTAAATATATTTTTGTAATTAGTTCCTTTTCAATATTATATTTTCATGTTTGCACATTGTCTTTGGCATAAAATAAATAAATAACATTTGAATAAGTTAACAGCATTTTATGAATATAATCAACATACTTGAAGGAATTCTGGTACAAAAGGAGTCAGTCTTTGATATAATTCTGGACTAATTTCTTGAGTTGAAAAGTGGGGGAATTTCTTTTCAGGGAATTTTTCATTTATCATTTCTAAAGCTGCTTCAATTTCTGTTTGTGAACCTGGAAGAAGCTTAACATTAATACAATTAATATTGATTGTTCATTCAATGAAATAGAAAATAATACAAAACTTATACAAAAAGAAACAGTAAAATATGGCACTCGCAAAATAACACCACTGCAGCCTGGCATTGGTTGGTTAAGTTAGATCTTATTTTAATCATGAAATAAACCAACCAACCTATAGCTGCAGTGGAATTACTATTTAAGTTCCTTACATGTTAACTTGCCTTCAATTGCACAAATTTTTTGTTTAACTAAATCTGGATGCCTTCTGACATAAACTGTTGCACCAGTTCTTGCTTTAATTTTAGTTACAAAGGAACCATATTTTCCTATAAGCAGACCAACCAGGGCCTGTGATATCACAAATTGATGTATTCTTAATCCTGTCTCAGATGGTACTAAGTTTATATTGGCAGGAGGTGGACTGGCTGCTTCTGAGCAACCTTTGCCACTATCACTGGAACCCTTAAAAAATACATATATATTATTGTTTAAGTCTATATCTAAAAAAATGTAATAACATATATAACAATATTCACCTCACTGTGATTATCTGAGAAATGACACATAGAGGGACTAGCTAATAATGGGTCCACAGGACTATGATTTGCAGAATCTCTTTCTGAAATTCTTCTATTTTGAGATGTTGAAAATCTATCATTGTTACTAAGTTCATTACTATTACTAGAGGCTTCTACTATATTATTATTGACATGTAACTCTTCATTAACACCTAAATTATTCTCTTCAGTCACATTGTCATCATCAGAGATGACTGCTTCACTTTTTATACTATTTGGGAGTGAAGTATCTGCTTCAGTGTTAACAGATATATTTTCTGTTTCTACTTCATTTTCATCTTCATTATCAACTTCAGAATTTATATTGCAATTATTCATGCATTTTAATTCAGTTTTGAATGAAGGATATATTAAGTTAGATTTTGAGTCTTTAATTATAGTAATGTTACTGTTAGAACAAATCTCTTTAAACTTATGTTCTGCATTTAAAGACATCTTTTTTTCTTTCTCAAGAGATTTTCTTTTTATAATTTTTTCAATTTCTAAGTCTACTTCTTCATCAGTCAATTCAAGGGGTGATGAACGTTGAGATCCACTGCCACATGGTTTTATATCTATTGGTGCAGATTTAACAATTGAACGTTCTATTTTATATAAAGGTGATGCCATGGAAATTTCAGCCTCATTGTTAAGGACTTCTGCCAGCTCCTCTTTTAAGCTTTTTATTCTTTCTCTTCCACCAGGGTCAGATTTTGCATATTCTCTCTTTTTTTTGAACCAAAAAATACCTAACAAGACTGCTATGGATGGGACTGACCACATAAGCAGCTGACGACAAGGTGCCATTGTGATAAGCCACTTTTACCAATAACCTAAAACAATAATTTTTTTGTTACATTTGAATTTAATTTATATTCAACAGCAACGGCTAAATTTAAGTAATATATATTTAAATGTTTATGTTTTGTGTCCTCATTTTTTAAACTGATAATAACCATATGAGATTGTGGCAAAAGGAGATAACAGATAAAGCATCACGACAGTATATCAATTATAGTACACTTAAATAAGAGTATTAGAAAGATTTTAGTGACAATAATTTTGTGGTTAGGCATTGTGTATTTTGTATACAACAAAAATAATAATAAACCAATTATGCATAGAAATCTTCTGAATTAAATTATAATACAAATAAAATAACACTCTATTTTGTGTATAAATCACATCTTTTCTAATTTTAATCTCGGACAATTCCATACGGAAATAGAAAAAAGCACGCATGGGTCTTAAATGTAAAAGCCGTCCAATCTGTAATTGCGTGACAGTTTTGAGACACGTACACATTACTTTCTCAACCATGCTTTATATGAAATGGCCATGTGTTTATTTCATATATTTAAAATAAACTCTTTATTACAATGAGGGTCACGAGCAACGAGGAAACCTTCACGAACAACACGTAAGCATTCGTACCGAATTAAAAATTGAAAGGTTACGCAATTTTATGAATGCCAAAATTATAAAAAAGAAAAATAATCAGGGGATATGAATTAAATAAATAAATTCTCTATTTGTGTTGACTACAAAAACAAAAATTATATATTCTTATATTAATTATGTGCTTTAATAGTAAAAATTAATTCTGTTGCCGGTATGAAGAAACTATTACTTACTTTATTACACAAAAATATAAAACTATCACTTTATATTAAATAAATATTAAATAGCCAAAAATATGTAGTTTCAGAAATACTAATGAATTTCACTCAGTAATTAAATACCAACTATCCACGTGCTCACAATGTTTTTTACCGAAGCACAACAAAATTCAATATGGCGATGACAAGTTGGCAACCTAAAATTCAGAATAGAAATGTGCCACCATAAAGAATTATATGAATGTCTATGGTAAAAGTGTAATAGATAAGAAATTAAACAGCAAGGTGGCTATCGTTGTAGTAGCAAACACTGATATTTGTTTTATTTGTTATAAATATTTTTTTAAAGGATTGTTATCGTCTTACAACTAATAATATTTTGTGGTAAATAAGAATATTGTTAAATAATACACTATAAAATGAAATTGATTACTATTACTATAACATACGAGTTCATGTCTTTACGAATAAAACTATAATTTATGTAGTGAAATATGATTAAGTAAATCTTAGTAACGTAGTGTTTCATTAGTTTGAACTTCATAGTGCTACGAGTTATTCAAATTATTTTCATTGTTTTAGTGGATCAGTAACTAATGTTTTTGAATGATTCATAAGGTAAAATAAAAATAAGTAGAAACTAATTAGCATTCCTTGATGTCACCGTGCGAGTTCCGGGCCCATCGCGTTGTAGAGAGAGAAGCTTAGAACAGCAGCAGCTTTAGAAAGGCTTCTTTCACAAGGTCTATTGATAGTTTAGTGGTTGTTATGTGCTCGATGTATCATCTCTCTCAACCCCCGAGGGGGGAGAGGGGAAATGGCATCAGGGCAATGCCCTCTGGCCGTGGGTTCTGCCGACGCTCATTAATATGGGCGTGTCGTCGTGATGGGCTTAGGCCCTGAAATTTTCATTATTGTTGGGTTGAGGGTAAGCAACAAAAAGGTGAGCTAGCTGCTGTCAGGGCGATCAGCCAAGCCAGTTGAAACCTCTGGTTTTGCAGAGAAAACCCGGCCAGGCGACCAGCGGCCTGTGCAGCAGATCAGGAGTCGTGTTGGGGGGGAAGTATATCCCTGGGGAGTCGTTTCTTAGAGGCATCCGGGGGGCGGGTGTGCCACGGTGCGATGCCTCGGATATAGGATAGGATAGTCCGATGATGATGCCTCGGATAGGATAATCCGAGGCATCAGCGCTGTGATACATCCGGGCTGCGAGCATCGAGACATGCTCTTCGAGACTCTCAATGCGGAGATCATGCTGTATTGTAGCGTTTCTCACGCAATGAGGAGCCCCGGTCACACGTCTCAGGCTAACGCTCTGTATTTTTTGAAGGAGATCACGCTGGCGCGGGCTGGTAAGTGAATACCAGGCCGGTGCTGCATACGTCAGGTGGGGCCTGACGTATGTTTTGTATATTGACAGCTTTGTACGTAATGGGAGTCGAGACCGGAATATAGGCCGCAGCAAGTTTAGTGCGACCCTGGCAGCATTTCTGGCCTTTTTCACCTGGCCAGTCATTGTCAGACGTCTGTCAATGACCACACCTAGGTAGGTGGCGTTGTAGGACCAAGGGATCTCCGTGCCATGAATAACCAGAGGGGGAGGCTGCTTTCTTTTGCCCCCAAAGGCGATGGCTTGGGTCTTCGCGACGTTGAGCGACAGCCTCCACTCCGCCAGCCAGTCTGGCAGGAGGTCCAACGCTCGTTGGAGTTTGATGGCAGCGTGGTTTGCGTTCAAGGATTTGGTCAGGAGCGCAATGTCGTCGGCGTATAAGGCCAATATAGCGTCCTGACCCACCGGAATGTCGTGTTATGTGCTCTTGCTACTTATGGTTTTTAATAGTTTGTCATGTCGCCGCGAGTATTGAACACTACCCAAGAGTAGCCTACAACCAACCAGCGAGTGCTGTTCCTATTGCCTCCTTAGTCTTACAGATGTAGCAAGATTTTTCGGCGGCGTGACTCAATCTATACTATTAAATAAAATTGGAGTGTCTGTTTGTAATATTATTTGAATATTACAAACAGACGCTCCAATAAATTATATATTTTTTTTCTATATGCATACAATTTTGCCTGTCTGTTTGTTCTGGCTAATCTCTGAAACGAAGCAGAGCAGCAGCAGCGAGCAAGTAGAGAAAAGAGGAGTAACTTAGGCTACTTTTATTTTAGAAAGAAAAGGAAAAAAAATGTATATATATATATATATATATATATATATATATATATATATATATATATATATATATATATATATATATATATATATATATATATATATATATATATATATATATATATATATATATATATATATATGTATATATATATATATATATGTATATATATATATCTTCTTCCACTTAGCATTATCCCGGCCTATTGCCAGGGTCTCCAATCCCGGCCTATTTCCTACTTAGTCTACTCCACTTTGCACGGTCTTGAGGATCCTCAGTGGTTAGTCCATTGGCTCTCATGTCGTGCGTCACGACGTCCAGCCATCGCTTCCTTGGGCGTCCGGGGGGTCTTACTCCAGGGACAGACATATCAAGGCATTTTCTTCCGACGTAGTTCTTAGGCCGGCGCAAAACGTGGCCATACCATCTCAGACGACGCTCTTGGAGCTTATCCGCTACGTCACGGACCCCAAGACTACCTCGAATGAATGTGTTCCGTATGCGGTCAGCCCGAGTAACGCCACACATCCACCTCAGCATCTTCATCTCCGTTACGTGAAGCTCCTGAGTGTGTCGAGATAATGCTGGCCAACATTTGCTGCCGTATTATAGAAGAACTGGTCGGATCATGCTCTTGTATATCAGCCCCTTGAGTTTGGGCGGTATTCTGCGATCGCAGACCACACCAGTGACCTCCCACCATTTGGCCCAAGCAGCGCTAACCCGGGCGTGGACATGGAGGATCGATAGTCGATGCCTCCGGACTCGTGCATAATGGATCCAAGGTACCTGAACTTCTCCGACTTAACGGCTGGCTCAGGCCCGATGTGGATGGTGCTCGAGTCTGGGTTCCCGCAAGCCATGTACACGTGTCATGTGTCTTTGACACATTCAGTTTAAGACCACCGTTCTCAAGCGCACCCTTCCAGGCATTCACTTTACGCTCCAGCATCAGTCGGTTCTCGTCAATGAGTACTATGTCATCGGTATACATCATCAGCCATGGAGGCTGGTCCTGGATGTGAGCCGTGACAGTATCTAGCACTACATTAAACAAAAGTGGACTAAGAGCTGAACCTTGGTGAACCCCTACTGTAATTGGGAAGGGTTTGGTATCGCCAACAGCGGTCCTAACTGTAGAAACAGAGTCGTTGTACATGTCTCTGATAATATCAACATAGGATTCAGGGATCCCTTTGGATCGCAGTGCCCACCAGATACACTGACGTGGCACACAGTCAAAGGCCTTCTGCAGGTCTAAGAATGCCACATGCAGAGCTCTCCTCTTTTCCCTATGTGCCTCCATCAAAATTCTGAGGGCAAAAATGGCGTCCGTAGTGCCTGATCCTGGCTGAAATCCATATTGACACTCAGAGACAATACACTCTCGGCGGAGCCTGAGGGCAATCACGCGCTCGAAGAGCTTCATGGTGTGACTCATAATCTTAGTACCCCTATAACTACCGCACCCTATAAATACCGCAAGGCTTCCGTAAGCTCCAAGTGGCTATAAGTAAACACCCAGTAGAAGTAGATAAGATGATTGTAGAAGTATTTTGTACTTATCCCACAACTAGGGTACGTAAAGTTGTTAGAAAACTGAACGGTGAGCATTAATTAAGACTGTCAACATTTAGTGTGGTGTGCAGTCCATGGGGATCTGAAACATCCGTTCCACTATACTCCCGTACAAGAGTTCGAAGCAGGTGATCCTGCACGCAGATTGGTGTTCTGTCGTTTACATACTGCACCAGGACATTAAAGATAGAAACTATTTGTTCAGTGAGAATAAATATGTAAAATGTAATTAAAATAAACTTTGATTAAAACTTTATGAATTCCTATATTTCAACATTTTCAAAACATTTTTTAAATAATGTAGAAGACAATATATTTTGTAAATAATTTGAGTCGGTTTTTATTAGCACATTTTTTTTAAAGACGCACTGAAAATAAACATGACTTTTTGTTCGTGTTTCTTTTGGTTGTCTTTTGGTTGTTGTTTGGTTAGAACACGATTGTTTTTGTTATTAGAAAAGTTAAATCACTTGATTCTATTGCGGGTTATGTGCTTATCTTAAAAATAATATATTGTAATCTTATATTGTTGTTTATTAAACAAATAACTCAAAAAGGAAAATTCTTCAGGAAACCGGTTTTTTCACTATAATAAAAAACTGAAATATTTCGGACCATGAACATCAACCTGCAAAATATTTACACTCATGAAGAGTGTAGTAGTAGATTCCTGTGGGACTGACTTCTTAATATAAATTGATCATTCAAATGTGCTTGTAATAGCATAGTTGAATATAGGATATTTTGATTGTTTATTTTCAAGCAGCTGCGTAGTATTTGCCTCCCTGGGGCAGGGTACTCTTCCCTCCTTTTCTCTAGTGTCGCTATAAAGGCCAGTACACAGCATTGATCTCATATCCGAAAAAAATAATAGTAAATTATACTCATAGTTGTAATACTGAAAATTTGGTATAAATTCTAGGAATCATGAAAATGTAGTAATATAGAATACCACTGAAAGAGCCGTTCTGTCTGGTTCACAATTAAAAAAGATATTTTCGAATCATATAACTACCTAAGATAAACGGTAAGTATACCTTGTTCAGAGTTATGCAAAGGTTATTTAAAACACAAAGAAAGAGTATTAATATTTGGTATGGCCCGCTCAAAGCTTTGTAGTCCTTCACTTTGCTAGATATGTAAAAAATCTTATAAAAACGGCTAACAAAATTGTTACAAGGCACAAATAAAATGCCGGTATCGAATTTAGTAAGACACGACAAAAATTTTAATCCTTGAAAGTTATTTTTCACGTAATTAGTTGATATTTCGTTATTTTACGAATCTTAAGTCATTTTTATAGTTCAGTAGGTATTTTAATAAAAATATGCTTAAGCAAACGTTTTGGTTTGTTTCATGGTGTTTGCCTTGTTGGTCTTGACAGCGGCCCCGTTGGGTAGAGGGTACACTGTCCCTGGGAAGTAACAAGCACTATCGTGGCGTTAAGAGTAGTCGTAGGCGGCAAGGGTCTCCCCTGCGGGACTCGAACCTGGGCTTGCGGCCAACGAGCGGTCTGGGTAATGTTTCCTATTCTAAACAAACCAGCCGCGACTTTAGACTAACCTAAGGGAGTCAACAGTCCCTAACCGCTAAACCCGGCCATGCCAACGCGCGGTTGAACAGTCAAATAAGCTGGATTACATTTCTAAATATATATGTTAGAGGTATTGGAGATGAATAATAATAATAATTACAATAAGTTACTTCTTCTACTTAGCATTATCCCAGCTTATTACCAGGGTCTGCCTTCCTACTTAATCGACTCCACTTTGCACAGTCTCGAGCATGCTCAGTGGTTAGTCCATTGGCTCTCATGTCCTGCATCACGACGTCCAGCCAACGCTTCCTTGGGCTTACTTCAGGGACAGACATATCAAAACATTTTCTTCCGAAAGTTCTTAAGCCGGAGCAAAACGTGGCCATACCATCTCAGACGACGCTCTTGGAGCTTATCTGCTACGTCACAGACCCCAAGACTACCTCGAATAAATACGTTGCGAATGTGGTCAGCCGGAGTTACGCCACACATCCACCTCAGCATCTTCATCTCTGTGTCGTGAAGTTCCTAAGTGTGCAGAGATAGTGCTGGCCAACATTCGCTGCCGTATAAAAGAACTGATCGGATCATGCTCTTGTAAATCAGCCCCTTGAGTTTGGGCGGTATTTAGCGATCGCAGATCACACCAGTGACCTCCCGCCAAGCTGGGCTACCAGGGCATGGACATCGTAGTCGATGCCTCCGGACTCGTGCATAATGGATCCAAGGTACCTGAACTTCTCCGACTTAACGGCTGACTCAGGTCCGATGTGGATGGTGCTCGAGTCTGGGTTCCCGCAAGCTATGTACTTCTTTGACACATACAGTTAAAGACCACTGTTCTCAAGCGCACCCTTCCAAGCATTCACTTTACACTCCAGCATCAGGTGGCTCTCATCAATGAGTACTATGTCAGTGGCATACATCATCAGCCGTGGAGGCTGGTCCTGGATGTGAGCCGCAACAGTATGTAGCACTACATTGAACAAAAGTGGACTAATAGCCGAGCCTTGGTGAACCCCTACTGTAATTGGGAAGGGTTTGGTATCACCAACTATGGCCCTGACTACAATTACTTAATTACAATAAGTTACATACTTAATAAAAAAGGAGTTACATGCTTAATGAAAAAGTGGATTTCAAAACACAGTTGTCAATTACAACTACTCTATACTAATAAGTTATAATATAAAGTCATCATATTAGGTAGGTATTAATTTGTAGTTGTAATATATTTTATTCAAATATATCTTTTTTTTATTTGATTCTTCTGATCTGATCTTCTTGATCTGTGTTTGGAAAATATGATGTTAGGAATTACATATTATAATTTAAAAAATCCTTTTCATGTTTGCTGTCCTGTTCCTGTCCATTTATGCTTTTAATTTATATTACACATCATTAATTGGCTAAATGTAACCCACTGTGGTTATATATATTTTAAGCAGTTGAAATGTATTGTGTAATATACACAACATACCAGCTTCGCTGCAGGTAAGATTAAAATATAAAACATGTTTTTATTAAGATAAACCTTTTCTTCTGTATCTGAATTACTTATACTAATAACATTATTATATGAATGTAGTATTTAGCAGAGCTGAAACAAATTTAATACTTAACTGAGCACTACCAAGCTACCTAACAGAACTATACATAGTTGAGTCACTGAAATCTCTTTTATAATCACACAAATTACAACTTTATTCATCATTACTTTTGTATCTAACTTTGGACTGAAAATATCTGACACTACTGCTGAAATGAAAATCCTTCACTGATCTAACCATATGTAGGATTAGATAAAAACACAAGTTTTATTAATTTAAAAATAGAAATACAAGTAATTAGTATGAATTATTGTAAAAGGAAATAATAACAACTATTTACATTTAGTTATTTAATTATGTACATTCCTTACATTTTTAAACTTCAGACATGGATGAATTTATGGTTCAAGGAATGTTGAGTGAGTTTTGTTTTCAATTTTGCTATAAATGTAGAGATATTTTTTTATATTTTGTTAAATAAATAATTGTATTACTTTAAACATGTTTGAATTTAACACAATACTGGTCTATAAACCTAGACACTATTGTAATAGCTACTAACTTAAAGATCAAATTACAAACACACAAGGTAATTTATTTATAACGGAAAATAAATTTACATTGACTTACTGTAGATGGTAAAAATATGTAAAAAATATTTATATAGCATCAACAGCATCTGCTTCATCTTCTGAACTAACTTCGTCACCAAATTCTATGTCTTCATCCAAACCATCAACCGAATATACTACAGTTTCATTAATGCGTACAGTTTCAGGGAATTCTCCGTAGGTCTTCAGATTCCTTGCTTCATCGGGAGTATATTTTAAGATGACGTCAGCTTTGGCATCCTGATAATCTCTTAAACCAATGAGTATAATATCTCCTTGATTTATCCAGACTTTTTTTCTTAACTTTCCTCTGATGTGGCAAAGACGTTTTATGCCATCAAAGCACATGGCCTCTAAGCGGCCATTACCGAGCATCTTTGTGACTTGGGCGTATTCCTGTCCGTCTTCCTTAAAGACTAACTCACGTTTTTCTGTTTCATTTTCATTCTTTCCCCTCCTTCTATTTTTACCACCTTTTCCTTTATTTTTCGGCATAATTTATATAATCTTGAGTACAAACATATACAATTAGGACTACGAAAATCTCATAAATTTGCTGTGTTGATCGACCTGTCTGTCAGTCTAACTCCGCACAGACTATTAAAATGTTGTACTCAAATAAAATGCATAGATGATAGAAGTAGCTGTTCATAGATATGAAATATTACAACTGATGAACTGAATATTTTACAAAATTGATAATATTTAACATTTTTGTTTCCATTATGATTAACAGCTTAGAAACAATAAAATCATATAATAATCGATGCAAATAATAATTATTATTAAATTATAATAAAATAAAAGCACTGAACTTAACAACGGTAGACTAAGAATTGTAAACAGATGTTAACTTTTGTTAAAAAAAAAATCTTTTACTTTCCCATTTCAAAATACAAATATACAAACATATCTACCTTATCTGTTGTGTTAATAGAACTGTCATAAATATTAAGTGTAGATCTAAGAAGTACCATCTTTTAAAAGTGTCCACTAATAAACAGCCAATTATAGTCGCTAGTGTAGCAAATGGAAATTATATCCTAGAGCAGTGAAGTGCGAATTGTTGAATAATTTAATACTTTTCGTGATTTGTGTAGTAAAACATAATGTGCTTAAAATATTAACAATTCACTTAGTAGTCACAAAGCAAATGTATTTTTTTTATTTAACTTCTTTTTAAATACTACTCTTATTAATTCATCAGTGGACCATTGGTAATGCTATTAAACAATAGCCTTAATTTTATGTACTTACTTGAAATAACCTTCAAATATAGCGAATTAAATAAAACTCACATTTTTTTAATATT
Organism: Dione juno; assembly: GCA_037127375.1. Classification (NCBI taxonomy): domain Eukaryota; kingdom Metazoa; phylum Arthropoda; class Insecta; order Lepidoptera; family Nymphalidae; genus Dione; species Dione juno. The sequence goes on along the minus strand of JAXRJS010000041.1, from coordinate 6,431,700 downwards.
TGGACTTTACATTTTACAAGTTATGCAAGTGCACCTTATTGATAATATATGAGATGAATTTTAGTAGCAAGTGGAAAAGACATTGATATCTTTCAAGAAGACGAAGATGTTTTATATTGACTAAAAGAGTGAAACAATTGAAATACAAAATATTTATGAAAAATAATAATGCCATACATTGCCAGAACTGATCAAACAGAATGTTTATCCTACATGATGTTAAAACGTATATAATGTAATTTAAAAAAAAAACAGCTGAGACTGTATAAATTTCGTAAAAGCTCCCCGTAAAAGGTTACATACCTAAAAAGTAATAAACGGAACTCTTATAGGATAACTTTGTTGTCCGTCTGTCTGTCTGTTCGTCTGTCGAGACCATTTCCTCGAAATTACGTGGATGAATCAAGCTATTATTAATAAATATCCAAGAGCAAGATAGCATCCAAGTCTAGATAACCTCTTGAAAGGCAAAACCAAAATCAAACAAATGTCAACGCAAGAGATATGAGCGTTTATGCTTAATTTTATAAAATCTAACGAAGTGAAAATTTACAGTATATATAAAGGGGAAAATTTCATAATTTATAATTTAGCGGAATTTGTATAAAATATATAAGAATTTAGACGTAGCGTGAGGAAGAACGCATGGCTTAGTAGTCAGAGCGCTTGGACGGTTTCCATGAGGCGCAGGTTCAAATCCCGCTGCGTTCAAATTTTTATATGTTTTCATTAAGTATTTTTCTATCCGTAGCGTTCATTAGTTTTTATTCCACATCTAAGATGTTCACATGATAACTGAAAAACCTCATTATGTGTAACAACTTTTACTAAATATGCTTTATCTTATATTTTGTAGATCTGATCTGGAAGATCTTTGATTTTTACATATCAAAATATAAAGAGTTATTTTATAATTTCTTATAATTTGGCTGATCTATCGATCTTCTACATCAATCAGGTGATTCATGAATGAAAAAAAAATGCTTAACATGTTCAATTATTTTTGTTACGGCAGTGTTTCAGTAGGACTACAATTGTTCTACATCAAGTGTACTAGTCTTCCAAATAAATTATAGATAAGATCCTGATCAAATGGTGATATACCAAACGGTATATCACAGAAAGAAACCATTACCAACTTATAGGTATCTCTAGAACATTTCATACATTCATGTAATTAGTACGAAATCCTCGGTGCGCGAGTATGAATCGCGCTTGACCGATATTTAGTAATTAAGTTCACTTGTAATATTTAAGCCTTTGTGGTCAATTTTAAAATGTGGGTTATAGGTACATACATGTACTCGTATATACATACGAGAACATTAGAATACACAGTATCTTGTTTGTAGATATGAACATACACCTAACAAGTACCTAACAAGTATTTATACAAATATATATCAGTTACAGACTAAATTGTCAATATCTTTATCATATGTCCTATACCTAAAGAACCAATACGTTAATCACAATCTACGATCATAAATATAAGCAAACCACTAGCAATTATACTAAACAACACCCTAACCGCAGAAAAAAGTTATATGCACTGGAATAAAATTAATGGACTAGATGAGATTGCAATATAAACAAAAATCTCTTTAATACGGTGTACATTTGCCTAATATTTATAGAACACATAACAAACATTTATTTTAATTTTAGTATAATAATAATATTCATGTAGAAATTTTCTCATGCTTATGTTGATTTAATTTTTAATAGATTGCGAATATGATGTTAAAGTTTTGGGCTTGTGCTAGCTATATTTAGTTAGGTTGCGATATAGCATAGTACAGTCGAGTTGGTTAGGGGCGAGCGTGGGTGGACTGCAGGGGTGAGGCCAGACGGCGAATGAACTGCAGGAAGGGTTAATGCTCGCTTCCCCTGCAGCGGCCTGCGCTCGTCCACCTACGATCTACCAAATACTTTTAACTTGAAATGACGCACTAAATACTTTAAAATATCCATGGCATTAGGTATACTTTATATATAATCCACTCATGTTTAGTATAAAAAAATCACATAAAATTATAAATTTTAGAAGAAATATCTAATTGAGTGCAGTTGTATAGTTATGAACTTTCTATGTACCTAGTTGTTATTTTTCAAAATGTGTTACTTAGTTAATAAATTATGTTAGTAATTTTAATTAGATAACTACATAAGAAAACTCGAAACGGTAAAATTAAATGTGGTTATTAAATAAATATGGTTGCAATAGAACTTTTGGTTACAAAAGTCAGCACATAGTCATAACTTATATAGCACAAAGTACGAGAGTGGCGTATTACCAACAACCATAAAGTGTATTTTTAATATGTTAAGATAGTACAATTTAATTTATTTCACACGGAAACGTATTAGACAAGCAAAACTTTATTTTACTTACATGACTTTACTGATTTAGTTATGTTAATTTTATACAAGGATGCAATTAAATAAATATAATGTCATGATACAAATAATAATCTTGTCGAAAATAATAAAATTTGATTTATTATTTTATTAATAATTTGTAAATTATTATTTTATTTGATAGCACATTATACATAGATACTACTTACAGCACGAGTAAAGATATCGTCAATAAATTTCTAAGTTTTTAATAAAAACTGAAAGAAATCACCTTTTCGTAATTATTAATAAAATTTTTTTTAAATAATATTTCACAAAAATATTTTTTTACTATATTAAATCATATTTTGTGATATTGTCGTAAGTTTTTATATATATATATAAACCTTCAAATTTTATAATTTTATATCACTATTTATTAATTAAAATTCGTTACGTAGTGTGAAAGACTTAAATGTTCACTTTCATTTATATTATTTAAAGAAAAGAAGATTTTAGTATATATATTTGTATAAGTACATTTGTACACAGAAAACCAAAATTTTGTTTAAGCGTAACAGAAATTATTACGCGAATATAAAAATAAATGTCTTCAAAAAAATTCATTGATATGTGATTTCGACCAAGCCGACCAAATTAGATTGGGTAGACTTTAATTTAACTAGTAGAAGCCCACAACCTCCAAACGTCAGGATTCCAAAAAAAATAATGTCAATAGACGCGATTAATCCGGTTAAATTGTTTTATTTAATAGCCCACAACTTCGTTGGATGCTTACCACCTGATTTTTATTTATATGTCAAAATGTCAATGAAAAATGTACATAACGCAGAACAACATTTAGTAAGGCGCCATTTCCTTACTAACCGCCTTCCAAAAAAAAGGAGGTTCTATGTTCGAGATGTATTTTTTATGTTTGTCACTCGATGTCTCAGTCATTTGAGTAATTAATTTTTTATTTGAAAGAGTACTCCTGAGGTAGTCCCATTGTCACCGTGTCAGAATCTGATTATACATTCCCAGGAAAATCGAGGGAAACCTTACATTATATAAAATTTCTAAAAAAAGATGATGGCGACAGGAGACAACTCTACAATAATTAGGAGTTATGAGAGAAATTCTTGAAGTATTAGAAGGGCGACGGAAAGTACAATTCCTCAATGCAAATTCCTCATATTATTAACATGTACATTGTATACCTACCAAATATAAAAAAAAATAGACGAAATAAATAATATAACTTTTACTTTTTAACCAATTTCAAAATGAAGGAAGTTTTAAAGTTAATTGTATGTTTTTTTATTTGTTTATTACATAATTACGCGTCCACCTAACTGGATTTAATTATGCTATTTTGTATGGTAGGTCATATTTTAGAGCTGGTCTAATATAAATGTTAAATATATACCGGATGGACCAAAAGTCTTTTAACATTTCAAACAGTAATAAAAAAATTAACTAATTCTATTAGACAAAAACTATTTATGAATTATGAAAATAAATAAACTAGGATTTAATTTTTTTAAAATTACATCGTCCAAATGTGATCCTCCATTATTTTGAGGGCTTAACAAGTGTTTTGAGAAATGTGTTGCATTTCCTCGCGAATACGTTCCTTCAATTTCTCTGCAGGGCTGGTATCGAAAACTTTACTCCTGACGTATCTCCAAAGGAAAAAATCCATCAGGGACAGGTCCGGGCTTCGAGGGGGCCAGTTGATGACACTTTTTTGCCGAAAATTTCGCGAGCTTTCGTTGATTAAAACCATCGAAATCCTGCAGCGTTGGAGCTAAGAAGTTTTGTAACATGGCAATATACCACTCTGTATTCACTGTAACAGTGTGTCCTGTTTCATCTTCAAAGAAATAAGGTTCAATAACGCCTGTTGTTGACTATGCTGTCCATACAGTAACCTTAGGTGAATGCAGGGGCTTTTGATGCTTTAATTTCGGATTGGTGTCACTCCAATACCTGCATCGCCGGAGACAAAACATTTTTGGTAAAGCCCGTAAAGTTCTCTATTATTTCGTTGGCAAATTATAGCCTAGTGTCAGGATCTTGAGGCATTAATGCCTGTACCATTTGAATTTTATATGTACGAAAATGTAAATTTTCATGAAGAATGTTTAATGTGTGGTTTTAAGAAGTTATGGGCACATTTAATACGCTAGATCTGTTTCGAGTAAATATACTTGGTTATTGACGAAGAGGCTCTTACACGTTCCACGTTTTCGGAATCTCTTAATGCTCTACGCCGGCCGGATCGTGGTTTATTTAACGTTGAACCTATCTTCTCAAACTTCTCTATCCATTGTTTTATTAAATTAATCGATTGGGCTTCATTTTTATACCGTATGCTGTAATGATTGCAATAGTTTCGTTGCGATTTTGTCAAAGAATCGTTATTTAGATAGTACTCGCGAACGCAGAATTTACGTTTTGCTCCGGTGAAGGACACCATGGCACTAAATTCCCATTGGCCACTCTTGCGTTTCGTAACACCACCACCCTGCCCCTCCGTCGCTACTCGACGCAGTTACCGATTCAAAAGTTAACGGACTTTTGGTCTTATCTTATGTAAGGCTTTGATCAAGTAATATGGAATTTAAATTTCTATTTTATGTAAGACTATTGGACGCGCGCAACTTCGTTGGTGTGGACTGTTGTGACCCTACGGATTGCTATTCTTTTTCATGGAGATTCATGACAACGAAGACAGCTCATTACGCTCTATAATTATTACGAAAAATATTTTTACTCATTTTTTAGTTAAGCTGTCTAGTTTGGTTCTACATCAGGTGTTGCAAATCCTAAATCCTAAATAACGTTCAATTACTTTTGTTAAAGCGTCATTTCCGTATTTCATGTAGTTTAGCAGTAAATAATAGTTCTTCAAAACATATTGCAGATCTTGGATTTTCATATTTAAATGAAAAATGCCAATCACGCCCAACAACTTTTACTAAAGAGCCATTTTCTAGTTTCTTACATAGGTGTTATATTGTAAGTCTACATCGGGTGTTCCAGATTCTTAATTTTTATGAAAAAGCTTATTACGTTGAATATTTTTTATAATAGCATTTTTTATAATAGCAGCAGCATTTCAATATTTCTTATAATTCAGCTAGTCTACTATATTTCTGCATCAGATATGCTAGTGTTAAAGTCTATCTATCATAGAATAGATCATGCTCTGACTTAACAGATTTATAACAAAAAAAGTTACATTCAAATCCGTCCAGTAAATCTGAAGATGTGCGTGTAGAAACAGATAAACAGATAACAGAAAATAAAAAAAAATATAGTATTTTCAGGTGGCCTAAAGAGGTAAAGGTAAGAGGCGAAACCGAAATGGTGCGAGTGGGTTACCCGAAATATCTGATCCCGAAGAAAGTCTAGCAACACTCTCACCATTTGGTCACCAGCGCGGAGGACTTTGTGTAGCAGACCTGGAAGCCACATGTGGTCAAATGTTTTTGACACATCCAAGAAGGCCGCTGTTGGTACCGCGTTCTATTTCTTCTTCTTCTTTTGTTGCGTGCTACTGTGGCGAAGTGAATCATTCTAGCTAGCTGTAAAATAATAAAGTGACCACTGCCAACTGTTCGTGGCGCAGTTCAATGTGCGTCTGGAAAAGCGGAAGCAGTAGTTTCTCGAACAGTTTAGATGTCGAACTCATTGTACGTGATTCGTCGGGGTGGCGAGGGCTCTTCCCCAGATTAGGGTAGCGTCACTATCACGCCTTCCTCCCCTTGTAAAAGTTGTCCAAACGCAGAATGGCGTTAAAGAGCCTGGTGAGTGCTGCAATGGCCTTCAAAGGCAGGTGGCGTAGGGACGCGTTTATCACATTAACCCTCCCCAGAGCTTTCCTGGGCTTAAGTGGGGTAATCGCCTTCCTCACGCTCGACGGGGAGAAGAAAAGAGGCAGCAGAATATACACCTGTGGGCATCTAGGGGGCGTCGGATGAGCGCGCCAGCACTTTTATATCTTATTCCCCACCAAGACCCACACTGGAGGGGAAAGAAAGGCCATTGCCACTACTGGGAAGTGCTTTGAATGAGTGAAGCTTTTTTTAAATTTAAGTTTTGACAATTTAATTAAAAAGTGAATAGTAAGAGAGGTAAGGGGAGACCTCAGTTGACCTTCGAAAACACAGTGTCGAAGATACTGGAGGAAGGTCACGTAAAAAGCATGAGGACGTCCCGGAGAGCATGTATGAAGAGGTTAATGACAGTGGACGAGGCGAAAGAAGTATGCAGGGACTGCAGCGTTTGGCGCTCCGTTCTTTCTGACTACCCCTAGGGATAAAGTGAAGGAAGATATGTATGTATACTAATTTAAAGTGCGCGAAGTGAAATTCCGCCTCTCGACATGCAATGTTTCAAATTAGGTCGCAAATTCCAGAACGGAGTGTCTTGACAAGATTCTCTATGTATATATATGTAGTATTCTTTATTGCATTAAAAATGTATATATATGTTGAAGTAGAATCATAGAGAAATACAGTTAGTAACGTGGCCTCGTATAACGTATCCTTATATGCGGGCACATGTGTGGAATAAGTTATAAATATACATGAATGTATGAAATATGATTTTGTAGAAACTTGTCTATGCGTGTGTGCACTATATGTGGATACAAAATATATACAAAATATTTATTTATTTATATATTTATTTTATTTATATATTATTTTATAGATAAATTAAACTCTAAAAATGCATACGTTTTAACTCTTATATAATTATTATATGTATATAACTTATTTCTTTCGCGTATAATCACATCGCGGCTTGCATTAAAGAGGATGGCTCTTTTCTCAAAGAAATATTGTGCTTCAAAACTAATATTACTCGAAAAATCACTTTCAAATCACTTACGGCACCATGTGAATATGTATTGATTTAAAAATTATTTAATTTAGGAAAAGAAAGATAATTAGGAATAAAATATTTAGTAAAGTATGTGGCAAATACTTTGTGATAGGCATTACACTGACATTGCAAATGAGCGTCGGGCAGGCACTGTATTGCCTAACTTTTATAATTATTTCATGAATTATATTACGTTGATAAATAGCACACATAATTCCATCTATGTCTTGAGTGGATATCGAAATAGAGAAATGACTACTATTTAGTGAATGAGTTGTATGTCAATAACTATTTGATAATTATACAAGTAAGTAAGTCTCTTTCAACTTGGCATTAGTCCCGGTTTTATATTTGGGACCTGCATTCCGACATAAGCTACTCTATTAGCACGATTTTTAACATTTTCAATGATTAGCCCATTGGCTCTTACGTCCTGCATCACGACATCCGACCGGTGAATTTTGCTCCATAAAAAGACACAACCTGACACTTTTTTCAGAGTCCTTAATAGTGCACATCCACCATGACAAAACTCCGGAGTGTGCCAAAATAGTACAGATTAGAATTGGCTGCCGTATAAAAGAATCGTGCGGATTATGCTCTTGTGTATCAGCCCCATGAGATTGGCTATAACTTGCTATAGCCGTCGTCTGTGACCTGTGAAACCACGTCATTTCACCTTGGATACCGTGATTGATAGTTACGGACTCATGCAAATTGTATCCAAGAACTACGAGAAACGCGTGAAATTTTCAGGATTTATAAGAAAATTACAAGCCTGCATGCAATGTATTATCGCCATACTTAGTTTAAGAACTCCTGTTTCCGTCTTAAATATTCCGTCTTAAAAGTTCACTCTGTAGTTTCAATTTTATTATTTCGGCTTTCGTCAATAAGCACTATATCATCGACATACATGATCAACCACTATGATTGGTCCTGAATGTAAGAAATGACATGACCTACATTAAATAATAACGAAGTAAGAGCCCTGAGCCATAGTCAACCCAAGCCGTTATTGAAAAGGGATTGATTTTGCGAATTTGAATCGGATTCGTTGGATTGCGATGCATACAGAAATAAGGAAGAAAGAAGGAAACACAATGAAAGTACTGAAAAAAGTTGGTATTTTATTTAAAAATATAAAATAAAGTCAATATACCCAAATATGAGTCTATAGTTTTTTTCCCAATAATCGACATTGTCCTATTCTGGAAAATTTTAAGGGAGAGCGTGGTTGGTTTTTTTTTGGAGGTGAGAATTCCCGCTAAGCATACTCGTACTATGTATATAGCCGAATGTGTTCTAATTTGTCACTTGCCAGTCAGTCATCGTGTGTAACTGTTGTGCACAGCAACCTCGAATTTAAGTATTATTTTTTTCGCTGAAACCAATTAAAGCTTATCCTAATTTAAAACCTATTAATATTCACAGCAACATTTTGTTATTCGTTTGTAATTATTGAGATAAGTTTATTAATTGTAACCGATGAATTAAGAATTTTTTTGCAAATGTGTTGTGGTATGTGCTATTTGCCTATTGTATTATATAATAAGTATACTTTATAAGAAGAGTACTGGAATTCCACTTTTGAAGAAGTATGTGAACTGGCAGCTAAAGAAATTCTAGAAATAAATAAAAAAAAATGTTTCTACTAATTATTTCTCATTTTTAAATAGGTAACAAGAAAATAAGGATCTCTTGAAGTAGGTTATGAAAAAACTGGATTAGGAAGCCATGATTATTTAAAAAAATGTTAAATATTTTGCATTTAAGAATTTGGCATATGATCTTGCTATTCGATATGAACCTTGGAAAAGAGAAGGAAGAGCGAGAATTATATTATTATAGATACTGATTTGTTGAATAATAAGACAATAAAATATTTTTTATTAAATATTTAATAGAATTTAAGAGTCTGCTTATATAATCATTCCTACCGTTAATATGTCCTCGATTTAACAGAATACTCAATAATATGAGAAGCGTTAACAAATCACTTTGTTGGTTTAATGCTTCTATTCCTGAAAGCACCAATAGTTTTTTGCTGTATAACTAAAGCAAGTTATAAATAAAAAATGAACGAAAAAGTTGCTTATCATCCAAAATATAAACAACTATACAAAAGTTGTTAGTACCAGGACCGCTCATCGTGTATTTTCTTTAAAATGTAGCTAAACAAGAGAAAGAAATTGAAAGAACTTGAAAGAAATTGAAAGAGCTTGAGGTGAAGAAAAGATACCATTTACTCGTTATTTCTATATAAATAACATAGGCGCGAAATGTTTCATAACAAAATTAGATAGGCAATATCTATAGCTATGTATAAAACAAGCTTAAAAAGCTGTCATGTTAAAGAATAATGAGCAATATCTTGACAACTTAAGAAATTTATTATAAATCCTTAGATTCCCGTAGTTAAAAAAATTGTCGATCATTGGTCCTTCTCGATTACTTTATATATTAAATAGGATATTAGGTAATTTGTAGGCCTATTCTTTGGTAACAAGGTCAGGGTACCAAAGGAAACGGCGCTTGCGCGATAAAAGGTCAAGGTCGGGTACCCTGGAAGATTTTCATTGAGTTCGATGACCTAGGTTCGTATTTCAGGGCGAGTTGCTTTGGTTCAAATTGGGACGTGTGACCTTCACCGTGTTGACCGAACAATACGGCACGTGTATCTCGGCGTAGGCGTCGACGTTATTGAACTAAATCCCGTAATATGGATCCTGGCACATTGGTACCGCATTTACTTACTTATAGCCTATTGTTTGTCGATCTATTCAGGAGCCGAGTGTTTGTTAACACGTTAGATTATTTTATGAAACCACTGGTGTAGTTACTTATACACCGATAAACGGATAAATAACATTTTTGATACTTTCTGTAATGTATACGGAAACAATCGATTTTTATTTACATTACTATTTCTTTTGTCATCGTTAAATGTTTTACATTTAGCGGGGCTACCCATGACCATGACTCTATTGGACTCTCTGCCTGACTGTAAAAATGGTAGTCGTAGGTCCGATCTTCACACTGAATAAATTATTCAGTGGGAGACTTAATTATTTCGCTGTTCCGGTAAGTCAAAGTATCAGTAATCAGAGTGGGAAGCGGCGAATAGAGTGTCTGAATATTAGGTTCTACGTTCTTTTTTCATAACAGATTATGGTATTGGAAAACTATTAAAATTTTCCAAATTTAAAATTTGCTTGAATACTTAAGGATAAAGTAGTGGTTTCTGAGTAATAGAAACTTGAATATATATTTTTTAAATAAAAAGTAATTAAGATTAAATAAGACGTTCTGTTGTATGTAGGTAATATACCAGGCAATGTCAATAGCAAGGGATTAGCGGCCGGAGGTGTGCGGGGGCTGCCGCTCGCGGTCACGGTCGGGGACGCGGCCTTGACACGAGCCTCTCCCGGGCTCCGTAAACACGTTTTACATAATTGTTTCGTTTACATTCTAATTTTTATATAATATATTAAATAATATAATTAAGTACATTTCACTATTGTGATGCTGCAGTGCATTTGCGCGCAAAGGACACTTAATCTCTTTTTGTGAGCTCGTTGTGATTTTTTGTAGTATTTTATGTTTTCACGCCTTATTCCTTATGAAGTAGCTAGAAATAAGCGCTACGGTCACAATATACCTCTTTTGCCTCGTCAACGTGTCATCATCCACTTCATACATTCAGAGGCCCCAAGTTTTTACATAACCAACAACATTAAATTCGCGGAGGTGTGCCGACGTCTATTTATCTCTCATATACCTATCTCGTCTCTTGTGTTATGTCTCCATCGTAACCATATAATTTACGCCATTCTTTCATCAATTGTCCTCATGAGCAGGCTCGTTGATTTGAAATGAAAATGATAATGAATTACGTCATATATATGTACATTGGTCGCTTCTAAGAATTTGTCCAAACAACTTATTCTTTCAATAAACTTCGAGTTTCGGAAGTACTACAGCCCTACTAGTAGGTGCAACCCGCCACAAATAGATATAAGACGTTTAAAAGAGGATTATTTATTGAATTGTATTTGTATTTGTAATTTGTCCAAGGATTTAGACTTGATACAGAATCAAAATAGATAAGCTAGATAAAAAGGTAACAAAAATTGTCTTTAGTAATAAGTATTGAGCGTAATGAGCAGTTTTCCTTGTCATGTCAAACGTAACATGTGGAATACAATCTCATGAATGAATAAAAAACGATAGCAGTTTGTAGTGTGCAAGGAAGTGGCGGGCATCCACGTAATAATCCATTATTAGTTTAGCATTAATGAAATAAAATATTTTAATTATCCTTGCTAAGTACAAATGCGAAAGTAACTTTGTCTGTCTGTCTCTTAAGTTTTTATAACTAAAGTTCTGAATCGGTTTTGATGAATTTTAGTGTAGAGATAGATGGAACCTTGGGAAAGGATAACTGTCAGCTTATAGAATATACTTTTTACCTGATCATGATCCCAACTTGGACATGTGAAACCATGGAGTGCTGTTATTTTTCGCTTTAATTAAAAAAAACCCAGTTTATTTCACTCGTAAATATATCGGGGTGGTTATAGTGACATCTGGCGGTAAGTAGATAATTTAGTCGTTTTTGATAGAACGTATTGGTAAACTACCAATACATTGATTAAAATCATTCTCGTAAAACAATATTGCTTGAAAATCTCTAGAAACATTTTTAACATGTTAAAAGTGCTTTTACAATATTTGACAAAGTATGTCATTATTCATAGATATGAAATTTTTGCATCACGCTGGCAAATTATTTTTCATTTGTACTTAGGTCGATATATCTTAAAATACCTCTACAGAACATAGATGAAATTGTCGTACTATTAAAGTATAAAAAACTCAATTCTGTTCATTGAAGATATTAAAAATGTATTAATTGGGTCTGTTTATATATCGTTGATATATAACAATGAATAATATATATCGTTATTGTTAATATAATCTACAAAATCTACCCAGAGGTATTTTTGTTTCTGTTTCTGTATTTACTCGGAAATCACAGAAGCTAATGGACAGAACATGGTTTTGTTAAAATAAATTAAAGACCGAGAAAATCCAAATTACTTTGATTACTTTGATTGGTATTAAATACGAATATATATTTATTATTTACTAAATAACTTAGAGCCAAAATCAACATGTATAACAGTTGGCGACCCGGCGTTCAATTAGGTTTCCGAAGAAAAAATAAAAATAGACGCATTTAAATTTTTGTCTAAAAATTACTTACTACCTTATGTGACAATTATTTTAAAGATTCAAATAATGTATTTTATATATTAATATTATTTTAATATTGACAATGTTAAAAATAGACATAGAGTGTAATTTTTTCAGGACTAACCAAAGAGTGGCGGTGGATATAAAAAATAAATAACGTTAAAATGATTAAGTATATTTACTTTTATGAAGAAGATATTGTTAAAAGACTAATGTTTTAAACCAGAAAAGATACTGCTTACAGATGATATGTTCAATAACAAATATGTATTACAAAAATATTGCATATAAAATAATTGCTAAAACTAATATACATATATGTTTCATACAAGAAACATATACAATTTTTAATAATAGACAGAGTGATTCGAAAATATATATATTCGAAAAAATCGACGAATTGCAATATAATTGCAATATTATAATGCAAAATAATTGCAATATTGTCCTGAATTATTTATCATCACAAGAAGAAACTACTTAGTATTCCATGGAATCATTGTGCGGGTTTTGGGCGCATAGAACTGTAGGCTGTACTACTATTTCGCGTAAACGAAAATATCCAGTCTGGGCAGTAACACCACTATCTTCAGGGAGTTTTTACTGTATTAGAAAATAGGTACGTGTCTATCATTTGAGTCAATCAGGCGCTCATTCAAAAGTTGAGTGACGCTAATGTGTAGATTAGATATTATAATCAATGCTTGTTTCATGAACTCTATTAATAGTTTGTTGAGTGTTTCATATTCGTGCATGCTCTTGCATCTGGAAAGCTTACTGTTTATACATATACGATTTCTAACACTCTAATATGCCATCGACAATTTCTTACTTTTTAACTATTTGTATAGCAAGACGTTTCGATAACTTTGCCCAATCTTACCAAATTAATTTTGATCTAGAAGAAGGTCATCAGATCATTTAAAAGGGTTTAGGATAGATTTTTACTAATGAATTAGGGTGCATTATTTTAAAGTTAATTTGATAAATAATTTACCAAAAAATATTAGTACTTTATTTTCGTATGTGCCATCAATATTATAAAATTACATGATATGAATATAGCTATTTTAATTTTCAGTAATATAGTTATTTTATATTCAAGCTATGGCAAAGCTTTCTTTATCATTAATGTACTTTCTCGATTCAATCAAGAGATGGCGCCGCGTGCACTTCTAGTAAGATAGTTAATGGACATAGGGATTGTTGAAGATATTTCATTAAGCGAATTATTCCAAAAAATCAAATTTTGTTGTTTAAAATATGTATCATTTTTGTCTGAATATTTAAAACATTATAATATTAAAGTGTAATAAATCGAATTACATTTTGTATTATATGCAATGGATAATCCATAATGTTACTTTATAAAACAAAATGGATTACAAGACTTTAAATCGATACCATGATTATAATTCATCAACTCACTAACTAGTAATAAAAAACTAAGAAACATCATGTCGAGTGTCGTTGTCTCGAGTCTCGACTGTAAAGTATGTGAGTCGGTAATCGTTTTCATTAGTGCAACAAATCAACAAATGTTAAGACCGGGAGTAATGTAAAAACCGTCATTCAGAGCAGTGGCGGTCGGATACGGGTTCCCGATGGACTGGCGGGAACGGGGGAGAGGGAAGGGGCCGGGAGTGCATCGGGACGTTGACTGTCTGGCTCCTGACTGCGTTATCTGCAGTTGCCCTTTCGTACGATGCACTGTAACCCTCCTTCCACCCCCACACCCAGTCGGGACACCAGACTACTGCAGCAGACCTCTCACTATTCTAGAATTACTGAATCTATTAACCTGAAATAGTACTACACACACAATTTGGCAATATCGATATCGTTTAATTGTATGTAGATTTTTAATAATGATGCAGATATCTATATCGATTTATCTTATATAGATAATATTATTAATTCTCTTCTAATCTCTTTTATAGCTAATATTATCAATTTGGTAGAAGTGGCGAGTTGGATTAGCATACGAAGGATTCTACTCTTCATACTAGTTTCATGATTATAGGTCAACGGTCAACTTGATCTTATAAAAAATTTGATGTAATACTCAGATTGAAAATGATTCCTACAGGTCAATAAATGATTACATTATATTTTATACAAGTGATGTATATATATATATATATATAATGAAACCATCATGGCGCAGTGGTGGTGGATTATAAATGAATTAATTGTAGGAGAAGAATTATATCACCACATATCACGAAATGTCTCGAATATAAATGGAAAGTGGAGTTCGGCATGTCTTGACACAGGTACATAGCCTTGCTTTGCGATATAAAACATAAACAGAATAACTATTTTCTCCGTTTTAGGAGAGATATCTTCAACTCAATCTTACCAATACCAATTATTTGTCTCTCGAGTGGAGTTCATCTGCAATTATTTCATCATTCTTATTTCGTAGCCTTTGTTTTCTGATTTCTTTACATATAAATACCAATCACTACATTCTATGAATATTTCAACAGAATTAAAATTCGTATTTTCAATGGATTGCTTAAAAAGGACATTTTAAAAAACATTAGTAGATTAAAAAACATGTTCATAGAAAGTTTTGTACTTTATATATACTTGCGTACGCACAATGAACAATGTGTAGGGCATTGTTTTCTAGCCGTGGCTTCGTGTGATAACGATAACGTATAAATTATAGGCAGTTGAGCCTTGAACTCTAAGTGTATAGACCTCCGAGTGCCTTCGTCATTATTTTAATAAGCCTCCATATTTCAATCGTCATGGCTATAACTTTGTTTTATCAACAGATTATATATTTTAAGTATTTATACTGTATTTGTAATTAAATATTACGATGCCACTAAGGCAAAGTGGAACACCGTCTCACTGTACATCTGGCAAGACAAATGCAAAGTGCGGCGTTGAGATCCGCCTCTCGATTAGTATTGTATCGAATACCGGTGGAAAGCGGAAAACAGAGTGTTTTGACAGTGGGTTCTCTCCATGCCGGATAAAGAGTTCTTTCCATAGAAACATAAGTATTGGATAGAAATATTTTAATAATCTCTATATAATATAATAATTTGAAAATACTATTAAAACTAAACCGAATAATAAAAATATTAAATAAAACAAACATTTCAATAAAAATTATATTACACTTAAAAACAAAACAATTAACAAAAGATGTATCACATACAAAAAATAATTAAATCTTCAAACACACACCACCTATACAATAACATACATAATATCTTCGTCGTATTAGTCATAATTGGTGATATTACAGTGTAATGAACACTGTTTAAGGTCAGTTGGTACCTGTGACATTGTCAAGGTTCTTGAACGTTGCTTTTGTTAAAAGTCAAAAAGGACGAAAATTTCTTCCATTTTCCTTTTACCTAGTAAACAATGTAAGCATTTTGTATATTGTATAGTAGTTTTATGAATTAATAGTCATTTGTTAATAATAGCGATTCATAATACGTCATTTTAAACAATAGCAGACACAACTTAG
Source organism: Dione juno (assembly GCA_037127375.1). Taxonomy (NCBI): domain Eukaryota; kingdom Metazoa; phylum Arthropoda; class Insecta; order Lepidoptera; family Nymphalidae; genus Dione; species Dione juno. The sequence continues at coordinate 6,415,709 of JAXRJS010000041.1, read as the reverse complement.
TAACACCTCACGTCAAGACCAGAGCTGAACGACTCGCTTAGAGGCGCTCATGTAGTATATTTTGCGTAAAAATATTGATCCGAGCAGATATCGAACCCACAATATTTTATTATATTTGTCCATGTAGGTATCACGTTGGCATAAAGTGAACAATGATACGTTACTATTCATAAATTTTATATTCCATTATATTTGTGACAACTTTTTTTCAAATTGTTCCTTTACAAAGAATCGTTCTTAAAACGCATGATTTTCGTTCGTTTCTTATAAGAACTATATATTATATGTTATTTTAATTTAACATAATATTTATTAATTTATAAACATTAGAATTCATTATATATGATTTGTACATAAACTGCACTTACAGATATACTTGCTATTTTTACATTTAATGTTACTAAACAAAAAGACTTGCATTTTGGGCAAATCGACCTTGAGATCGCGTCCTCGGGCCGTGTCAACGACAGCGGCCTCTGTTGCCCTCCCCCTCCTCTCCTCTCTCTCCTTGCAGACGCTTTGCGAAAATTCTGGCGATTGCAACAGGAATTAGGGTTGACACTTGCGTTAAACTTGTAAAATATGATAGCAACTTTTTTTATATATAAATTAAATGTAGAAATTAATGAACAACAGATTTTTCTTCATCTAGTTGTTGAATAAAGATTTTTAAGTTGTTTCTTTTTAAAAAATAAAACAAATATTATAATCTTAAATGTTATAGTACCCATACTATAAAAATAAATAATAAATTAACAGTTTAAAAGTATTTTTTTAACAATACAAAGGCCAAGTGCGAGTTGTTCTCGAGAGGTGGACGGAAAATTAAACTTATTAAAGTTGTAATTTTTTTTGTGGCACTCATTTTAAAACTCAATTATAAACTTCTTGTTGTTGTTGTTGTGTGCGTTTCTTTCTGTGATACATATATTAATTATTTTCGGAATATTCGGATTTTTTCCTTTTATTCGAACAGTAAGTACTCACTCACTTCTTGTCTCATTTCACTACCCTATAGGTGTAGGATTATTATATTATACAATACGGGGCAAAAATTAAGCGAAATCACTTGTATATTTTTATTGCGTTTGCTGAGAAGTTGGATTTCGATATTTTATATTAATTTCAGCTTGAAATCCCCCATGTGATCTTGATAAAAATGTTCTTAATAGACGGAAGGACCTTTTATTTATTCTTAGTCCTTACAAGTAAATAATAATATTTTATTATACATTTATACATTACGCGTATTATATTTTGTGTATCAAAGATTTATTGTACACAAAATGTGTGTAAATAGTAGTAGTACAAGAATTATTGATAGATTCTGATATATAATTGTACCTTAATGTAATTTCTAATTCTAAGACAAAGAAAAGGTACAAACAATATCTGTAATGTATTTTTAACACGATTCTCTATATACATTTTGGATATTTCCATACAAAATAATAAGATGATTTTAAATTAATTTTAACTCGTCCGATTACTATAAGAACGTGACGTTTTCATTACAGAACTATAGATAAGATATTAGAGTTATCAGAGCATTTTTAACATGTATTATTTTTCTGTATGGAGCTTCCATAAACAGTTAAACACGTCTCAACGACATAATGGTACATAATTCATATTAAGTACTTATATACTGAGAAAGAGTAACAAATTGTGAATATTTATTTATAAATATTATAATATCAGATAGAACAAATTAACTATCACTAATGTATGAGAAATTTGCTCATGGCGGCGTCAGCGATTAACTTTCATCGATAGTCATGCAGAAGCACTGAATAACGTGACTTTTACTTTATATATATTTGAAATCTTAATGTATGTATTAAAAGCACAGGATCACGAATACACAAAGAGTAATTTATAATAACTGCATTACACTATAAATGATGTACGCATTTACTTAATGTCATAATCATTATGATTACTTTAATGCTTCGACAATAAGATGGTAGGCTGCCTGATTATTTACTCAGTTGCATTTATAAGAACTATGTTGGAATGGGTTGCGGAGAGCGAAGGAGGCAGGGGTATGAGGGCGACGACTGGCACCGAAGTCCGACATTGAAATACCCTTGCAAGGGCATTCCACTACTGCAAGTCCTCAAGGCTCACAGGGTCGAAACATTTGCAAACTATATTTTGAACTCTACTGCGGGTTTCAAATTTCAATGATACACTGTACCTTCGCCTAGTTACTTATCTTAACTTATTACTGAACTTTATAATTAAGCTTGTCGACATCAATTTTATAAATATATTTACATGAAATTAATTGATATTTTTCCATATTATTATATTATATAATATACATAAATATTTTAATTGATGAATAAAATACTATGTTTAACGTGCCATTTTAAGAACTTGTAGATATTTTTTAATAATGTGCAGTTGCAATTTTAAGTACTACATGTTTATGGTATTTTTATAGAAAGTGACTATTATGCCTTAAACTAAATATAAATACACCTAAATAATTTTATGATGATATGTAATTTCTCTATTATCGATTATTTTTCAAATCATCATTTAAATATTAACTTCAAATAAATACATATATACCATACACACCTTTATATTAAATAGATATTAATTAAAATGCTTGCAATTGTTAAATAAAATTATTTATTCTTCATTAGATCAATGTATTGTAAAATGACTTTTTAATTAACGAAGGTATCAACGGTTGGTAAACATAAAGAGCTATAGAGTTAGCTATAGAGTTTTAGTAGTATTCCTTGTTCCAGTATCCAGGGGAAGAAGTGTACGTCTAGCCAGTGCATATTGATCGGTTGAGGTCGCGACGTCGGGGGAAATTGGATGCACTTACACCGCATGTTATAGACAATGTTTTAATTTTCAGTTATTGTGTGAACATCATAAAGTGATTTGAAATTTTACAAACAATGCCATGTGTGTCTACTAAAGGAAATATTACATTCCGTAAGTACCATATCGCATGCGTATTTTTTAAATATAAATACTTTGCCGAAAAAAATTTACTTACCAAATAAATTAATTACTTACTTCAATATATCACAATTATGGCTAATTGGCGTCTTAATGTGTTGGTAGGTATGTATCTACATAATAAAAAAACAATACAATATAAGTACTGAATATTATTGTGTCGTTAATAAATTAAGTTAATATATTATAAAATTCATAGAATAGCATATAAGTTAGTTGGTCTAGAGCTAATACATGAATAATTTGAACTTAAAAATTTTAATCCTTAACTTAAAGTATCGATTTATTCTCGAAGGCAAAAAGACAATTTACACTCGTAATTTGAACCATATAATAATGTACTTTTACGATTTTGATTTTCGTTTCCTTATGATTCAAATTGAAATGTTATTCTTCTTTAATTATTTTTTAAAATATTTAGTAAAATAACATCGATTACCTGTAATAAAAACGGTGTGACAACGTCGTAATGCATAAGCTTGCATGCGTCGCGCATGCGGTCTGGGACTGTATCGGGAGTCGGACACCCTCCGGTCGCGTGTCCTCGTGCCCTTCCCGGGACAGCCGACTTTCACTCCCGAACTAAGTTACACATTAAATCTATATAACTTACACGCAATGCGTATCACCCTTGTTCATATGAGAAATTGGAATATAAGCCTCGATAGGTCTATCTAGGTAACTCTATGGTAGAGATGAAATAGAAATGCTTGCTTGTTTTTTTTTTAACAAATTTATACTGATGTTAAAATGTTTTGTTATTGGTGTAATGTATATTTCTAGTTTCTCTGATTTACAAAATGAAGTATTTCCTTATATGTTAGTGTCACTTACTATTGTCACAAAACATATGTTGTTGCTTACTTTATAAGTTAATGAAAATATTTTTTATTTTAATATATTAACTTTTTTATAAAATTTTCAAAAAATAATAATATTAGAGTAAGACTTAAATAGAAAAGAAAATGTTTTGAAAAGTACTTACAGGTATATAACTTATATATATTTTATAATTATAATAAACAGAAAATAAACTATTACCTTTCTTTTAAAACAATATATTTAGTTAATGTAAATATAAATAGACATCAGCTAGACTACATTGAATACTGTCGCCAAAATATAAGCATCAGCTACGGCCGTGAGCCTTCGGTGGCAGTGACCCGATAACGCCCTCCACTGCACCGCACTCTCCCTAGACTCCCCCAACCATTCCTACCGATCCTCCACATCAGTACCAAAATTAATAAATTATATACTTATTTATTAACAAGTTACAATAATAAATAATAATAAGGCACATTAGTGAAAAGCAGTTATTTTTATTTAAAATTTTATACGTTATTCGATAATTTATGACCAAAAACTGTTTTAGTAGAAATATAAATTTGAAGTATACATCAGGCTCTCTACATTTCTCTATATGAAATACATTAATCATCCGAATCCGCTGAGTTCAGGGTCAATTGGAATGCCATATCAAACGTTTTAGTTGTAGATAAAATTTTCGTGTATTATCTTCTTTTAGCGATATAACTCATTACGACTTAAGCACATCCCAGATGTACTATTGTTGCTATCTGTTAGATGCTTATCAGGTCTTATCAGTGAGCGTGCCCAAGTGACTATCGGGGATCGATCGCGTATCGCCACGATTTTCTCCATAACGAGAGAGAAAATTATCTAATTTATATATAATTTAATATATTTATATTACTATACATCAGGTTAATTTTGTATTTAAATAAGTTTCATGCTACCGATCTAATTAGGTGAAAAAGTATAAATATTATAATTATATGATCATATTTATATGGACAACAAAGTTTTCTAACGTTTTTACGGAAGAAGAATTGTGTGAAGGTTGTTTATTTAGTTACGCATATGGCATTTTGCTGAGTATGTAGTACATGCTTGATATAATATATATTCTGCATAGTATTCACATTTTGTCAAGGTTATATGAAACAAAAGAATAAACGTATTAAATTACAAATAAGTAGTCATAGATTTAACTTAATATTAACCAAAAACCGTTGTTCTATTAACAAAATGTATGAGAGATATTAATTATTGTTATTTTATATTCTTTTATATCAATCGTAATTCAAAAATAAAATATATAGAAAATTTAAACAAAAAGCAATTGAATAAATATATATTTATCATAATTTTTAAATGATTTTACTTATGAATTACAATTCATTAAGCTTTAGCTAAATTGAGATAATATAAAATCATTGTTATATTATAGATGTACTTGTATATAGCCCTAGACGTTATGGTATACAGTCTTGAAAATATTTTTTGATTCTTTCTAGTTAAGTAAGGTACAAAAAAAGAATCGCTGAAGAAGTATACATATATTTAAGTAAGATATATTGATGTCTAAAAGTTTACAATTGTATCTATTCAGGTTTTATATAAAAAAATGATAATTTGCTTTAATTTATTACATAATCGTATATCTATAAATGTTGTAGTGTATCAGTGACTGAGTCACTAACGCAATCAGAAATGATAGCAACATAATTAGTATAAATTAATTGTGAAATTGCAATTATATGAGGTGTATGAGCCTATGTAGATTACTTATTAATATTTAAATTCTCCTGTATAGCATATTTATAACGGCAGTCGGGAATATGTCTTTTTTATATCCTGGTGTATTATATACATACCTATTGTATATAGGTATATGAGAGACAATTATTCACTGGCTATTGATATTTACTAATTATTATATGTATACATATATATATATATATATATATATATATATATATATATATATATATATATATATATATATATATATATATATCACAATTCCTCCTTTTAGAATAACTTAACATTAATACACTAAAGAAATATCAAATACATTTGAATACATTTTTTCATAATACATACTTAAAGTATCGATAAAATATAAATCTATGTTGTAGTTGATAGCTGCATACTCAGCAGAATTTTTAATAGGGAACTTAAAGAGCATTGCACTGAAGAGGTCAGAACATAAGGTTAAAGTTGACGTCGGGTGTGTTGCAGGCGACGTGGTGTTGGCATGGAGTGCTGGGCGGGCGGTGCAGGACACCTGAGGGCGCGGGCAAGGGCGCGCGGGGATCCGCTGCAGATTCACTTTCGTCCGGCCGCGGCCGCCGCCACGCCAGTGAGAGAAAGTTGGTCGCGGCGAACGTACGAATCCCGCGAGTGGAGCGGTGCGCGCCGACCCGCCGCCCTTGTAAACAGATACCGCGATGCACATGTACACATATCACGAGAAATCTTAAAGCCGTATGAGTATTTTACTAGGATTGTGGACATTTGTATAAAGTTTTTATAGGGACAAGATACTTTCATTTTCTTAACAATTGAATTTTACGTAAAATGCAGTGCTATCCTAAGCTCTCGCCTAAACGTGAACCTTCGGACCACGGTTTCGAAATGGAGATGATGGGTGGTGCTCGAAGGCTGGAACTGCCTGCACCTCCAGGGAAGGAATTTCGCGCACCATGCTTGCTGCCAGCGCCGGCGCCGCCTCCACAGCCGACACACTCCGTTATCCAATGTATGCGACCACCACCGCCACCACCGCCACCGCCTCGTCTTCACAAGCCACCGCCTTTCGAGGAACCGTCAAGTTCTATTCCAGACTTAGGTATGTTATTATTTTTGTATACCTTGTATTATTTGCATAGTCCAATTCAGCGTTTTATATATATTTACATGTAGTTACAATTGTATTAAGAAATACATAGTTGTACCAGTCTCTTCATACAAAAACAACTATTTTAATATTTGTTATTTTTATTTCAACGTATAAATATAGTATAATCATTATCTACTATACAATGTGATGATATAGATAAAATATAATGTTACTTTACCTTGACCATCATAGCCTTATACTTCCTGATTTGAAAAATTGTAACACGGCATTTAGTTATATGGCAATTTCCGGGTGATGACGACGATTAATGAAGGTCATATTTATAACAAATACATATATACACAGCGCTTTGATTACACTTATTATACATATAAATGTAAACAAAGTAAGGTTACAAATGTCTATATACAGATAATAAATGATATAACGATATCGAATGCGGATGCTCTGTTAAAGGATTTTTGCAAAACACTCAAGGACTCATAATGGCATAATGGCATTATTATTATTATAGGTATGCCATTATTTTTTAATACATAGTCGTCCTTCTGGCACGTAAAATTTCCATTTCTCATTATAATAAATTAAAAAAAGAAGATATGATAATGTTTTCTGAGACGAAAGCTTAAAGGGTAAGAAAAATTTTTTTTTAAATAAATTTGGTAACTTCTTTATGTTCTTGCTTAGAAGTAGTTATTGTTTATAATTAATTGGTGTATTTTTTACATCTTGTACTATCTTAGTGGCTATCCAAAGATTTTCACATCCAACGATCATCAAATCACCATATTTTCATGTAAAATTTATTTAAACGAAGTTTCAAATTATATATCGTTTTAGTTTTTTATATATTTTTTTTAAATGTTAAAGAGCGATTTTTTCAAACCTTTTTTGTATTCAGATGAAAGAAAATTAAATGAATAATCTATTTACGCAAGCAAAATTTACAACAAGAATGGAATTACTGATGTACTCGTTTAGAAATCACTAAGTATAATAAATCAATAGTCACATATTTATACCAATCACGCTATTAGAGGCAATAACGTGACGTGACGGATAATCTTAAGTAAAAATACTTAAATTAAGCCATTTATAACATTACTTATATGCTTATATTAGTAGGTCACTCTTGCAGTCATTAACATCATCAAATCTTTGTTTACTACGTTTTAAATCGATTATATTAACTATGCATTATAATTACAAATTATATAATACTATATATGTATTATTTGTATGTAATTATAATATTATTAATATTTTTTGTTGGTATCTTAAATATCGATATAATGACAATCGAGTCGAGTTCTTGAGTAGCAGAAAGTGGGGGACAGAACGGTGAGTCATCAAGTTATTCCCTATGTCTACACCATAAGCGAAACCTATTATTCATCTACATGTACTACTTTGTAGGACGCTAATTGTAGCTTGAATCTATTTTGTTTTTTTTGTTTCATATAATGTATTAAAGAATGAATAAAGGGTGGTGGGATGTAAAATAACTATAATATTTTTTTTGTATAATAAGAAATTATCATTTATTTATTAAACTACTTTTTATTTAAATATCAATTTAAAATATTATATATTAAATTTACGTCACTTTAGTAAGTTAAGTTAGGGGCAAAAATATATCAATATATTTATAAATATTTTATGAGTCAAATATAAATCCAAAATAAAGTGCTCTAGACGCAGTTCTAGATAGATCTTAAATATAAACCTAAAATTGCAGTTTTCTTTAAATTAAATTAAAAGTGACATAAAGTCGCTAAGAATTATAAATGTTCATATAATCCTGGAATAATGCATTTTTAAAAGTAAAAATGATGCAACAGTCACGGTAAACAATTAATATATATATTAATAACGTCGATGGAATCAATGATATTAAACCATGAACTGCTCCTAAAATGTGCATGTACTTTTTATATATGTGTTATTAAGTAGGTATACATAGTGTAATAGTAAACAGTGTAGTTATGGATAACTCACTGAGATATGACACTAGTTTTAAGTAACAAGTATTAAAAAAAAACAAATTTAAATACATGCATATAATAGTTTCTCATTATCTAATATAATATAAATGATAAGAAAACATTACAATTATAAGTTAAAAAGTTGTTTTAGTGGCGTAATTTTTATATTATAAACAAAATGAGCTGCAAAGGAAAAGAGATACACCTTTTACTATATGTACTTAAATACAAATATTTTAAAAACTTACATATTTAGCAGGGACGTATTGACGTGTATGAAAAATGATTATGCTAACAACGTTTTCGCGAATGGAAGATTAAATAAATATCGCAAGGTCAGAGCGACGAACGCGTGGTGACGGCGCGTCATTCGGTGTCATTAAGGTCACACTGACATTGGTTCGATAGCAGTGACAAAATAATAGTCATATCTTATCTGGTAATGTCAGCAGCGCAAGCGCAGGTGCAAGCGACCCCTGCACTAGTCTTCATACAGTGCCCAACAATTAGCTTTACCTAGAGGTTTTGTGCTAAAGTGTTAATAGTGATTTTTTTTATATTAATAATTTTAATAATTATCTTAATCTAGAACATATACATAAAAACATATAAACCAATTCGATACAAATTAAATTCTTTTAAATTCTAAACAAGGCTCAACTATATATATAGGTAAAATATGTTATTACGAAAATTATTTCCAGCTTATAGGTATAAATATACAAGTATACGAGTACATACTATGCAACATATCTATTATTTCTAAATATTTATAACATTTTAGTTTAAATCTTTAGTTTGTTTGAAATAATGTATAAAAAATTATTTATTTCTCTCTATTCGTCAGAGTATATTAAATATATGTTTAAATTAAAAAAATAGTTAATTCTGATTAAGTCTTACAAAAAATAAAATCATGTACTTGATTAATACGAAATAAGGTAACCTTTTTTGTGTACAAATAAAGATGATAAGTCCAATATCATCAAATACATGTATTTACATATATGCTATTCAATTGTTCAACATATTATAAGAGTAACAAAATTTATATATAGCGCAAAGTAAGACACATATATAATAATGATAGAATATACAGGGAAGTGTCGGCACAACCTTGCCGGAGGTCACCACACGTCACTCGCTACACTTACAATACATAAATTGCTTCATAACACAAACAGCTATGTCAAATCAAATTAATTGTGTATACAGAGCTTAAACGGTCGGTCGGTTGGCACCAAATAAATTCGACGAGTTGTATTCAACCCATCGACCCTGCCTCCTACGGCCTTCACTTTGATCCCCGCGCCACCCCTTATTAATTTGACCGAGTAGAGGTCATGGCCACTAAAAGTTAACGTATAATAAGATTGACACTGAAATTTAACTAAACAATATATAATTTTTTTTTTTTTATTTTTTATTGTAAGTACACACACACACACACACACATATATATATATATATATATATATATATATATATATATATATATATATATATATATATATATATATATATATATATATATATATATATATATACACATAGATTTTAACTGAAAATAACTTGATATATCTCATAATTATCACCTGGTCGCGTAACGCAAATATAGCCAAAATATAGCAATGCCAATGTGTAAACTAGTACACGATATAGGAAGCAAAACAAACCTATCGTAAACGTACAGCTATGATCCAACATTACGACAAGGTCAAGGCACAATTGTAACATCGCTGCCGGGAACTATTGCCGGGTAGGCAGAAACTCGGCGAAGCAAAATTCAAGCCATATTTACTTACATACTCATATTTGGTATTTGTAGCGTAGCATACATATTTGTATAGAGAAGTTTTATTGCCATTTTTAAATATTAAACGTACGTTGTTTTTATTTTTTTCTATATTAAATAAACCTGTATCTTCAAAGAAATGTCAACTGTGTATTATACTTATAGTAAACAATTCCAGGTTAATGAGTACTCGTAACTAAGTATTCGAATTAATCCTATTAGATTTTTCGTTTTATTTAATTGATATGATACTTTTTAACTATATAACATGTATTATGTATACGTTAAGGTTAAAATGTTGTTATATAAAACGTGATTGCATCAAACTCGAAGCTAAAAATATTATCGTTCTTGCATCCGCGTTTTTGCAGTTCGAGTGCATTGAAGGCCATTGATAAGAAAACTCCTATATTGCAAACGGCACTCTGCTCAACTGCATTACACAAGTGTAATTTAAAATTTTAAGTCTTTTGAATTGAATACAGTATTTAAAAAGTATGAAAATTACCTAAACATGTATATAAAACATTATAATATTTTAACTTTCTACTGATCCTGTTTGCACAACTGATTTATACTATTATAAATGGTATAGCTAGATGAGAACGCCCCTGACCCACGCACTCTGCTCGCGTTACCATGGTCACGGTCGATCGATGCAGGGATGCACCCGGAAAGATGTTTCGTTCAAGATTACTTTTCGTCTACTTGTGTAGACGATAAGTAAGAACATCCTTGAATTTATTTTTTAAGTGAATACTTATTTAAACATTTATAGGTTAATTGATAATTAAAATAATATATCTCGGTTATAATGTATTATTTGTAAACTTAAGCCGAACTAAAATAATCATATTATGTTATAATAAGTTTTAAATGACATAGTAGATTATGGATACCAAATTCACAATTCCCAAATCTTGAGTATGTATACAAGTATTATACTCGGTAGTAATTTTTATTTTTAAACCCGCGTCCGTTGACCTTTTACTCAGAATTGTCATGCTTTACATTATTATATACAGGTGAATTAACCAAATAATATCATTAATATAAAAACAAAAACATAATGAAATTTATACAAAAAATAGGTAGAGTATAAAACGTTATAATTATAATATTTTATTTTATCATAGAATTACTATATACATACATACATACATACATACATACATACATATATACATACATACATACATACATACATACATACATACATACATACATACACACACACACACAAAATAAACATAAACAAAAAATAAAACGTTTTGACTGTGGTAAAATGGTACAGGTACGGTGTGGTATGGTGTGGTAAAGGTACACAATATTTCCCGAAAAGCGATAAGTATAAAAAGTTCCTTTATTTATTATAAAAACATGTAGGTATATATGAGATAATACAGATTATTTCGTATGTCGAATACTACCATACAAAAATACGATTATTATTTCAATAAAGTCGAAAGGTAAATGAAAATAATCTTGTCCGACCTTCACAAAGTTCGAGATAAAAAATAAAGTCACGTAGCAAATACATTAAGCGTTTCATCGTTAAATAAATTGCTTCATTATTATACAACTATAGTTTATGCATTGTTTCTTGTAAATGGCCTAGAATGGGTAATGAAATGTGGATTTGTTCAAGTTGATTGATTATAAGCTTATCTCATATAAAAAAAATAATGTGGGGTTTGTATACAAACTGATGCTTTATGCTCTAATTTAATTTTGAATATTATCATATTCAAAATTAAATTAGATTTCTATTGCCGATGTAGCCACTAACCGACGTGCTTTACCTTTAACAAATTATTTGATCTTAGTTCATAATGTGTAACAGTGAAAAAAGATGACACTAAATTAGTACTAGTATATTAAATTCATAACAATAAGAATCAACAAGAATATATGGATAAGCATAACTATGTGTACACATGATTTAAACGTCATACAACGAAATCTACAAGCTGACGCAACGTCTGATTATGTATGGCTATCTCTCTCTTACTTGCTTCTTGGTAAAATAGCAACAACTTGACACACAAAAAATCATATGGCAAATTTTTGCATACGTTAATGAACAATAATAATAATAACTTCTAGATTGTATTAATTATATAATTAAGACAAACTTTGCTAGGTACTCCACAAAAACACCAACTCTCTTGAATACTGAGCGAAAAGCGGAGAAAGAAATTTATTAATACTAGGATGCCTCTGTCTACTCCTCTATGTGTGAAGCTATCCAACACTTCAACTCGATATTAACAGTTTATATTAAGTTAACTATTAATTGAATAATCATATCAGATTTTTGTCGCGTAATTAAGATATTAGAACCTACAATCTATGATGACACCCGAATTAATTAAACAATAGTCCTGTTAATCTCCTGGCCTGTTCGCCAAACTGCCTTTATACAAAAATAAGTACTTATTTCATTTATTGAAGCAGTAATAATGCAGTTCGGTGCAATCGAATACCAGGCTCACATAAAACGGAAGGGTAAACATTTGCTCGCTGCGTAACAAGTGCATTTTAATGTCAGCACATTTTATCTACTTTACTGCAGCGGCTTTAAAGGGGTAATCGTTCATTCACTTATCAAAACAAAATACCTATGCATTGTATTATGCTTGTGTAAGTGCATTACATTTGCGTACATAATTATTTAAATTAATGATTCTAATTTGTTAACAATTTACATTCTGAGGCTGTCACGACGCAATGGGACAGTATCTGACTGTAAACGCGATGATTGTAAGTTCTAATAATTTAATATTTTCATCCTTCTATTCAGACAAGACAAAAAACATCGTTTTTAGGTGGAAAGCGGAGAACGGAATGCCTTCACATAAGTCTATTTGTATACCTTGCCTATATAACAGGAAAAAAGACGACGTTAAAAAAACTTGTTTCTTTATTGTGACTTGAGAACTTCTAAGTTCAGGGATAAACTGATAAGATCTTATAGAACATTATTTTATAAATTAGTAGTATTAGTACATAGTAGTATTAGTACATAAACACGAGATAAAAATGTCCTGTCTTAAATCAAGTTGCTAATTTTCATCTGTCATAATATTCTTGCAAAAATGTTTTATCTAAAAAAACATTTATTAATGTGTATGTTGTAATTTCAGATTAAACTTCCAAATATTGTCATCTCACAAAAATCACATTCAAAACAGTAATAAAGATAAATGCAACGATTGAGATATACGCAACAAATATTAAACATGTATTAAATGAACAAAACGATTGTAGCCTTGCTATTGAAAATCGTGAGAATGTATTCTCTTAGTCGACTATGATGAATACGCGTTTAATATTGCTGTGTTTAATTTACAAAGTATGTTCAGAGCAAGTAATTATGACATCGGACTGAAAGTAAATATTCCTCTCGCTTTTACTTGATTACTTATTGCATGCAGTGATTATATATACACTACACGTACATTGGTGTGAGCTAGGCGCAATTCATGTTGCTTTCTAAGCAGTGAAGGTGAGGTGCAAGCTCGTTGCACTTGTAGTTCAAGTTTAGTACAGTGCGGGCGCGGGCGCAGGCGCGGGCACCGGCACCGGCACGGGCACAGGCGCGGGCGCGGCAATAATAGAGATCGTTGCACATCTAACGCCCTATGCAGGGGCAACGAACGCGCACAGCTGCCCGGGAAATAGATCCCGTCTTGACTATTTCAGAACGCACTTGCTTAGATACCAGTCCCTCCACTGTTTCTCTAGCGCCACTCGTAACGTACAGCAAAAAATACTCGTAATGAATGATAACAAACGATGATATTTCTAGTGACTATAAAAGCTGCCACATGTACTAGTACCTTATATAGAACTAGTATCCGTTGTTAATAAGTTGTATTTTTAATTCTTTGCGTGCACAAGCTATTTATTCCAAGTTTTATTAAATGATTTAGTACAAAAGTTTTTTTTTAAATCAGTTAAACATATATATAAAATTAATACAAATATCTATGTTCTTATATCATCGGCTCGGCCCACTTTGCGAAGTTCAACAGGGCGTTGCACTTTAGATGTGAATCTAATGCGCGCGCGTTGAAAGTGATTCACATACTCTCACCGCGCGATGAAATTTCAAATCTCACAATAATATTTAATGGCTTGGAATTTATAAAACTAGACATGACAATTTAAATGAATTTTATATCCTCTCTTTATTATCATAATCTTTAAATTAAATAGATAATATTATTTTTTTTTTTTTAGGAAGTACTCATACCAATAAAATGAATATTGCATGTTCTACATTTGTAATGTATACGATAGATAGTTTATTGTAAAAAAATGTTATACATCCTAGCATAATTTTAAATATATAAAGGATTATGATGGCATAATATTATAAACATTAAGATAGTAAAACATCAATCAAATCAGTATTGTATTATTTGGACGAAAATATAATTTGTTGTAAATACTATATGAATATAACGCAGACATATTTAAGTAAAACATTAATTTAAAATACAATTTCACCGGATAGAATAAAATTATAATAAGGAATTTTTTTTTAAATAAGTATATATTTTGAATAAAATATGGCCGTACTCTTTATAAGTATAAACTTTTAGTATTGTCAAATTTTTATTAACTAATTTTATCTTATAAATTTATTATTTAAATTTATAAGATAAAATTAGTTAATAGAGTACTCTTTACTGCAAACTTACATACCTCCTTGGAATTATTTTTGTTACTTTATACTTGGACACAACTAATAAATAATTTTAGTATTTTTCTTTAAGATATAAGAAAGTAAAATTAAAAATTATTGCCTATTAATAAAAAATTCATCTTAGCTAGCTATTAGCTTTAATGTATCATAATCAAATAAAATACTCAATTAAATTACGTGATGAAAATTTTATTATGTTCTAATAATATATATAACTTATAAGAATACGAATATATTAGAAACTAATGATATCATTTAACCACCGTGAGAGATTACTGAGCTACACGGTTAGTTAGCTCGCCATTACTCGGTTTATAAGTAGCGTGAACCCAGTTGACTGGGCTAGGAATGTGGGACTAGAAAAAAGACTGCAATGTTAGAAGTATCTAAGCACACGAGTGCAGTGGCCGGACAATGCCAGTGACCTGCCACCTCATGCGCCGCGCACTCGTAGAAGAGCTACGAAGCAGCTACGAACTATGTTTGTGTGCGTGATTATTTGTTACGTAATTAGTATGTAACTTAAAAAATAAAGAGAAAGTACTTTATTTTAGTTATTTATATTTTAAATTTAACCAAAAAAACTATTTTTATATTTTTATTTATAACATAAGAAACAATCAATAGCATTTCATTGTAGATTACTTTTATCTTGTCTTCGTTGTACATTTGAAAGTTGTAAATAAAAAATGATTGAAATACCGTTTATCTGATTTGTTCCTTCTAATAGATATATCAATTTTTTTTATTTACACTAATAGAACATGTTAAATACTCCATATTAGTGCCATTATTTGTAGAGTTTAACAAGTAACACTATTGTTAGTAGTTACGAAAACATTTAAAGTAGTTAGACTCAATACAAAATAATAGTAAATTTTGATATCATAGACGTAAAGTATCTTTAATTGAAACTTTTTACTTCATCTTTATTCAAGCAGTCTGATATTGTAGTGACTAATACTATAATCCATATTTTTTACTTAAGTGGAGCTAATAATAAAGATAATAAGTGTTTTGGGAGAGCCCATGACGTGTACTAGATAGATCAATAGCAGTCCCTACTGGGAATCCCTCTTGAATGTCCTGAATCAAGGGTGACTAATATCTGCAATGGAGTCGTATCGACTCCGAATTATTTTTCCTAAAATATGTATACGCTTTTCATACGTCGTACAGAGTAAAAGTTTATTAAGTGGCTGCATAAAATATACCTTTAAAAAGTTACATGTAGTGTGAACCGTATCGATTGATTACTTCTTCAAAGTTGTGGATGCAAAGTCTGGATGAATGCAGCATTCATATATTATTTTATTTATAAGAAATTTAAATTACGAATTACATTTCAATTCATCCTTTAAAGTGTTTATTAAAAGCTATTTATTAGAATTATCGTCAGTTAGGAATTGTCGATATATATATATATATATATATATATATATATATATATATATATATATATATATATATATATATATATAGAATCATGATCATGGCTTACCGAATCATGGCTTAAATACAACTTGCTGAAATATCGAGAGAGACAGAGAAGAAAGAATTGACACTGATAGACCTTGAGTTCTGCTACAATTACTCTAAAATCAACAAGCGTGAGATGAGCTTTTAATATATCTCAGTTCAGTAATACCTGTTTTAACCATGAAATTATATCTTTTTAAGTTTTAATTCGCAAAGTATATGGCGTAATTGCTGCCTTTTTCCACATGGAAATTAATTAATTACATTTAGTAACTTAATTCAATTTATTTATTTGTTTTTATAATTTGATTATAGCGTAGGATTTTCATCTGTTGTTGTTTGTTGACTATAAGTTTTTCATTTATATTCTGTTTATAAATATACTTTACAATACTTCACAACTGTAAAGTAAATTATACATTTATTTTATACTTTGTGAGTATATAATAATAACCATAATGGTCCTTTGTAAAGAACCAAATATATGTTTTACAAATGTCATATAATATTGCCAATGAAGTTACTATATCGAGTAATATGATATAGTACTACTTGTTTGGATAAATCTTTCAAAAGTTGCCCATTCTTATATCTTATTCATTTTAAAAGAAGTACGTGAGAAAATTCTACAATATTATTGAAATACAGTATAATAAACGAATATTTAACCCGTTACCAAAAAAATGTTGTGTAGTGAGTGACATAATGTAATATTCACTATGTCGTTTAATCTGTTTATAAATATTAATGCGCAGATTAAATTAATTTACGTACCTTTTGTACTACAGAATTAAAAAGTGATATTTTGTTTCTTTTATGTATGTATAAAGATTTATTTTGATGGTAAATTGTAACATAAAATTTACTAATTTGAAATTCATCAAGAACGTGCACTAATCCAACTGTAGTGTTTGCTGTTTGTCAGAGTCATATGAAATTAGCGATGCAGTGCGACCGCACGACCTGGCCGACGACCTGCGCCGTCGCGCGGCTTTTGACCTCTGCTGCGCTGCTCCGTGGCGCCTTAGATACTTTACTTAATTTTAAATTAATTTGGTACGTGCTATACAAATAACGATACATACGTATCGATATATATATATATATATATATATATATATATATATATATATATATATATATATATATATATATATATATATATATATATATATATATATATATATAGAAAAATATTTGAATCGCCTATCATTAATTGTATTAACATAATCGACATTATACATTTTGATCCTTAGAATTAGCTTGGTCATAAAGGAGTCAACATTTGTTATTTAAAAAAATATAATAATTATTGACATAACTAAAACATGTCAATGTGAAGGCTAATAGTAAAAGAGTATCATTAGGAAAGTAACTGTCACTGTAAACTAACAATGTGACCAGAGAGAAGGCTAATAAACCTTTGCCACATACATTTTTTTATACCCAGCGTGAAAATGGCCACAAGAAAGAGTATGTAATTCAAAATCCCGGTTGTTTATCCTTTTTTCACACGGAGCAGTGAGATGCCGATCTGGCATATACGGCGTAACGAAGAATCGTATAGGGGCCGTAGCACGAGTGGGCAAGTCGTCGGCCCCGGCCAAGGCCCGCGCGGTCAGGGACGCGCTATCTAACGCGATTACAATTACCATAGTGGCATAGCATTAGAATATATTTTATATTGTGCTGTTTACGCAGTTAAAGTCAACAACTTTTGCACACCAGCAACTTTTGCTGGAGTGCAAAAGGCCTTTTAGGTTATCTTCGTTTTTCCAGCCAAAATACTTATAATTTTTTTTATAAACATCTGAATCCTTTGTTTTAGTTTGTTAAAACGTACACTTATTTTTACATAGTAACTAGTATTATGAATAATATATATTGTACACATTCCAACTGAGTAGTTTCACAGAGAGAGACTTGTAATTCTCAATAAAATAAGTAAAAAACAAAAGCCTTTATTGGAAGTGTCTTAAAGGCTGTCGAAATAAGCCCTTCAAGGCTTTGTAGTCGCATAGTAAAGGCGTAACAGACGGTATTGTAGGGTGTAATCACACAGCGTGTGTAATGCAAGTCTGTATGTATGTCGACACGTTGGCGGTGCGGAAACGAGGTGCGTCAGGCTTCTCCCGTCTAGCCCCACACCCTCGTCCACCCTGTCTGCAAAAACTCCTCCGCCCGCTTTGCACCCTACCTCCCTGTAATTCACTCTCACTAACCCACTGCAGCACAGTCAATCATGCATATCGCATAGTCTAATTCAAGGCGATGGTCATGTTGAGAACCAACTGGGGGAGAATAATTTTTGTTCCATATATTTCGTACACTGAAGAATATTTTAACTACTTAAAACATTCTGTAGTCTACGAAATATACCGTCTTATATTGTAGGTTAGAAATTTTATAAATACTTGTTTAAAGTCTATAAAATCATTTTTATAGGGCTACTACATATGTATGACATTATTATAAAGTCCTATTTTACGAGAGCTTAAAACTTACATTTCTCGTGACGCAGTACGGACATGTTCAAATACCACTTAATAGGATGACTTCTTGTTAAACTATGAACTACGTGTTGCCTCTACCTGATTACACTATGACGATGTGATATTAGCTTCCGTCTTAAACTCTAAAAGCAAAAAATAGAGAGAGAATTGTTAGTGTCACTAGATTGTTTTAATCCTTCACCATTAAACCATTTTTTATTTTTTATTTTAGTGCAGCAACCAATACATATAATAAATAGTACTCACATAAAACATGAATATAAATAAATTATCATTAACATATCAACGCGTGATCGACTCAAATATTATTAGTCTCAAAGTTATTAAAACTAGCAATAAAATACAACAAAACGTTATTATGAATCCATTTGAAGTTTTATTGTTAGTGAGGGTTCTGTTCGTGTCACTCTACATCACTTAAAGCGTCGATGCATTCTGTTTTTATAATGTCTGCAAGTCGTTGGTGAAAGCGCAAGGGTGGCGGGGGGCGGCGCTAGGGAAGTGCCCCCATGTCTAGACTGGGTCGGTAGTTTTCCGGGATTCAGCCAGCTTTAACTGCAGTCTGTTCACCCACTCACTGCGCCATTATACATGTACGTGTACGTGCAGCCGTCTGAGGACCCTCGTCGCATCAGACGCAGTTTTGTATTACTTTTTCTTTACGTAGATGGCTGGTATATTCAGGGTGGAGAAATGAATACTCTTGTCTGTAAGGGATCCTTTAGGCGGTAGGACAAAAATGAGCCAACTTGCAACGCAATATTTGCTGTCTGTGTCATAAAAGGGTAAAAGATCCGATGAATGTAGGAATAGAATAGTCCTTATGTGTACGGGTAAGGGCTTACCTACTTCTTTTTAGATTAATTATTAATGGTTTAAGAGTACTTTGTAAGCAATTTGTATTTTCATCATGATTTTCTTTATTAAAAGGTTACACCGTATCATTTAATGAGCGAATGAACAATAATTAACTCGTTTTTAATTGCATAAAACATAACGATTTTAAATTTGTCAGTTCAGTCACTCCATAGTACATTTATAAACTTAGTACTCAACCTTTAAAAGCGGCGTGTGTTCTATGAATTTTCAATAACTAGAGAAACCACCGGATGTGTGCCTACTATAGGATCTCTGGTTGCAGGCTAAACAATTCATACATTGAAATGTCCCATGAACTAGTAACAATGGCTCATTTATAGCTCAATGAGGTTTTATCATAATGTTACGAAGAATGTGTGCATCGGACTCTATGTCGAGCTTGCTATTATTTTATACTGCTATTGATTGATGTAGTGTAAAGACGTTTTCTTTAAAATACTTACAAACGATTGTGTGTGTACCTGTCATAATATGACTCCAACGTAGTGAGATGTGTCTCTCCAGACGCTATAACAGTGGGATTAAGCCCACTCTCTTAGAATCATTGTATTCCACTTTTCGACCACTTCTAGAATTGGATACCACCAACAAATTCGTAGTGTGGCAGTTAATAGATATTAAAATACGTTCATTTTATTTAAAAATGCTACGTATATTATGGTGTCTATAAATATGAAATTCTATTAAAATATTACTAATGGAAAGATTGCAATTCAATTATACTTTATTTATACTCTTTTCCACCAATTTATTAAATAGGAAGCTTTTAGGTGAGTCCCGTCTGGCGTATTGTATTTTAACGCCCGACCGAGTTACTGTTTGAATGCAACGAATATAATAATATGGATAAGCTACATATCTACGTCTGTGCGTTCTAAAGGTACACTGAATATAATAATTTTTGTCTAATGTAATACAAATATTCTTAACGAAATACTTGCCTTGCCTTGCTTTGCTAGATTTCACAAGTAAAATTGCCACGAGTTTGTCGTGAATTCCATTAATAAAATCTCATAGATTTATCTTCATGAAGATAAATCTATGAGATTTTAATATTGTTCTCTATTTGACTCGTGTCGCTGAATATTAAGCGATGAATTTCTTTAACGATTAGCTCAGTGATCCACTTATAGATGCGAGCTTGAACAGTTGCTTAGTCTTCCTGCCAACATGAAACGATTACAGTCTCGAAATAGTCAGGCTAATTGTGTTTCATAACAAGTCTGAAGGGTCGTAGGAGGTATATTTAGAGAGTGCGGTGTGGTGAGGTGGGGCAGGGCAGGGGTCGACGCGGAAGCGTAGGGCGGGTGGAGGGCGTTGACCGTGAACGTGGGGCGGCATCGATCGGGCGGCCATACCCTCGCGCAACGGGAAAGTGTACCCCGCCTCGCGTCTCGATGCGTCTACTCACGTCACTCGATTTGCAGCGGCGTCATCGAGTAATGATGTCATTAATGATACATACGTGTACGACTGCAATGCTATATTAGTAACATTTCTAGCTTTAATAAAACACATGCCAAGAACTGAGTCTATTTATATTTTTTGAATAATTAAATTGAATATTCTAGCTTCATAAAATTTGTGATGTAAATATATACATGCAACATACATATATAAACATTATCGTAAAATTGAGAAACGACAAGTATTTTACACTTTTTGGTATAACACCAAAAATGTATTTTTACCATTCTTGAATATAATAATAAATGTTGCATGTCGACACAGGAGCTATCTTAACTCAAACCCTCTTACCTTCCTTCCCTCGATGTAATAACGAAATTAAAGTTAGTAGGGTGCTTTGGTCGCGGGGGACGGACGCGGAAGTCTACATTCTGTATCGGAACTGCGTCTATTTCGAGAAATGTGTTAGGTAAACGTTTTTATAATTTATTTCGTGTATTGACTTGTATTTTATAAGAAAAAAAATGAAAACTTTCATTGAAAACTCTATGATATACTACTTATTTACCATACATATATTTATATTTTTTATGCCAAAATGTGCGTCATTATTTTAAATGCTTTTGTAAATTTGGTGGGTAAGCCATGAACGCACTAACTAATTTTTGACCTCGCTGTGCACGAAATTGCTTCCGTATACATATACTTCCATATGAAATAATATATTAATATTTAAACTCATACTTACTTTTTAATCTAAAGTTTCATGAAAACTGGAACTAAAATAATAATAATAAATTTTGTACCGCTGTATGAAAATCTTAATGTCATTAGGAAAAACGCTCACAACGCGACCATACCCGAATTCCTTACAGACAGCGAGATGCGATAACGCATGAGGGGCGAGCCGGCGCGGCGTGGGGAGTTGAATGTCGGGCAAGGGCGGCGTGAGTCACGGCCGCGATCAATACTGCAGTAGGAAGTGCGTGCCACCTGCCACCACTGACACCCACTGCCACCCACTCGGCTAGCTGCACTTTGACACTGCCTCTACTGCCCCTATGAGTCGATTTCTATATGGCTACAGTTAATGCAAATTGCAAAGCGGTTGTAACAATATTCACATATGTTTTTGTATTCTTAAATATGCACTAATAATTGTTATTTAACGTTACTTTATTAAAGTATTAGTGATGATTTGTGAGGATGGAAAATAAAATATCAGCTATTGATTTTCCATATCATCATGAGATATAACACCAAGTCGCACCGTCTACATTAATTTTGTTTCTGACTTTGTTTCTTCTAGAAGCGATTGTGATACGATAAGAACAGGAAATATACTGTTTAGAATTGTTATGGAAAATACCTATGTATAATATCTGTTAAATTGGTTTTTTAGTAGATGTTTTTCAATCATAATCGTATAAAAATCATAGAGACAAAAAAATATGAAATAAAAATTTTAATAAAAGGACCGATTTAAAAAAAGATGTTAGTAAGCATATTTTTATAGGAAATAATTAACAGTAAGCATTGTTATATGCAATATATTGATGAAAAATGTTTTACAACTATGTTTCGCTATATATTTAGAAATATACAAATATATCACCAGCTTAAGTAAGTTTTATAAATAAACTTCAATCGATAATTTGTCATTTCTGGTGAAAATATTATACACTAATGGGAAAGTAATAAAAACCGCGATTGAGATGTGTTATTAATTATTATTTTCTTTAACTTCTTAAAAACTCAAAGAATTGAATATAATTTTGGTTTAGTTGCTGTCCCCTTAAAGTATTGAATACAATATATAGAAATATAAATAACTTACAAAAACTTGACTAAATTGACATATGCGTGGTTAAATAATAAAATCACGTATGTGAAAATGTAAAAGCGTTCCCTTCCAAAAATGTAGCTTCGATATTTGAACATAGATAAAAAAATATGAAAAAGCAAATGTCAAACTATTATATTTTTTGTGAAGACAGATAAGCCACTAAGGAATTTATGACTATTAATCTTTTTTTGTTCTATATACAGCATATAAAAGATTATGGATGCTTGTATTGTATATATTAATTAGTGATAAAAGTATATACATTTTAGTTGGCCTTTGACGTAGCCAGGGTTCGCTCACTGTAATCTTCGTAAGATGTATTTCTACTTCTAGAAGACAAATAATATTTTAAATAAGGACTGATGACCTTATTTAAGACTAGTGACAACTTGGTTGGCGTGGACATGATGTCACGAGGATGTATTCTACCTGTTAGATTTTTATATGACAAGAACTGCTCATTACGCTCAATACTTATAACAAAAGACACTATTTCTTATTTTTTAGCTTAGCTTATCTGTTTCCGTTCTACATTACGTGTTCTAGATCCTTCAATGAATTTCCAATTTTGCATTGATATATAAAAATATCAATGCAAAATGTCCATTACTTTAAATGACTTGTATAGTGGCGCCATTTCCGTACTTCATGTATAGTTTAGCTGCATATAATCGTTCTTAATGAGATGTTCCAGATCTTCGACTTTCATATTTCCACGATTAATTCCCATCACGCCCAATAACTTTTACGAAGGAGTTATTTTGTGGTTTCTTATAGTTTAGATGTTCTATTGTGGTTCTACATGATCTTCGAGATCCTTGATTTTTATATGTCGTTGGAAAGCGCTTATCACGTGTAATAATTTTTTTATAGTAGATTTTTCTTATTTCTTATATTTCAGCTTGTCAATGGTTGTGCTGGACAAGAAAAAATTTCGTTCAAATCCGTTCAGTAGATCCGAAGATGTGCACAGACAGATTAGAACTATTAAACTTTGTATTAGTGTTTTGCATCTCGCTGCATATTTTTTTTCATAAAAATATTCAATGTACAGACAGATTTTCTTACTGTTTTATTTTAATATATAGATTACATACATTAAGTTTTATACTTTTCTCTTAATTGACAATACTATATGATATGTTATTGCCGACTGAATATCAAAACAAAAGCTATACTAAATATAAAAGGACCAGAATCACTTAAGGTCATCAATATCAAACTTTAAATATTTTCTAATTGACCTATTTATAAAAACATGTCGTATCTCTGACTCCGGTATTTTATACTAAATATATTGAAAATCGGTAAAATGATATATATATATATATATATATATATATATAATATATATATATATATATATATATATATATATATTATATATATATATATATATATATATATATATATATATATATATATATATATATCATTTTTTCATATAGTATATATAGTGTCTCTTATTTATTACAATAGATAAGTCTGAAGTTAATCATATAATACGCCATTTATGACGTAGTTGATTCCCCTATATCATTTCATTCACAACAAAAACGTATTTGAACCTCAATTTATATAAATGGTGACCTTTAATAAAAAATAATAATATGAAAAATGCATAACAAAACATAAATAATGATTAATCCTTGGTTATTCATGTGTAAGCAGTTTAATTACCCTTTCTGACATTGTATGCTCTGATGGCTTCCTTTATTATATGATTTGTTATCTAATCAGTTATCTAATCAGTGACTCGTGGTACTCGCACACAAGGTCAGTATCAGAATTGCTGATTACGGAAATCTTAACAAAACGTCATTTTTTGCATATGATATTTTGTCGAAGGTTGAAAAATAAAATGATATTGTAATTGAAATGCTTTATTTTCATAAAATCAACAAGCTAATGTAATAATGATAAGGAAATCGATATATGAGACAAACAAGAAAAAATGCGAACTCCACACAGATATATATATTTTTGCCAGACCAGCACTGCGCTATTCTACTTGAGCGTGTTTAGTGGCATTGAGAACTAATAATAATAGGTGAACTTGACATTGAGAGCAGAGGCTCGTCATCGTTACGCGGTCGCCGTCTCTACCGCACCGTCCGATTACGTTGAGGTTAAACAAGGACAGATAATGAATCTTTCTGTGTTCGCGACTGTTTGTAGGTCAGTCGTATATTTGTTCCGGACGATAGTCAGAAAGTCGACTGGAGGTTACAATATATAAACTACATACATAATTATTTAGATTTCTTGTTATCATAATATGAGAGACTTGAGGGAGCCATTGAGATGTCTCATTGGGTAAACAAATTTGGTGATAACATATCCGCATTTAAATAAATGAGCAATTACATAGCGAAAGGAAAATAGAAAATTTTCGATGACATAAATTAGTACTATACAGATTACTAAGAAAATCAATATGTTTATAAATAGACACTTTGATTTCAAAGATGTTCAAATAGATTTCCAGAAACATCCACATTAAAATTAAAGTTATAATTAAATTATTTAAGATCGAAATATTCTTCTGCTTGTTGTAGGTGTATTCTAGTAGTATGCTTATTGGAACTAAATAAATGGTGCTTTTTTATATTATTCCTTATCCATTTTTATGACTTTCTGTTATAATACATATATTTCTTATTACCTAACTTTATATCCACATCGAAATAATTTTAAATTACTGTATATAAATTATAATTACACAAGATTACTTAAAATATTTCCATAGCTCTACACATTTATGTGAAAGCGTGATCTGGTGGAATTTTCGCGAAATTATTCGCCCCCAATACTTTACGATTTCAAAGCCTCTTTGTTCAGGAAAAGTCCGCTAGATGGCGTCGTTTCTACCAAAGCCTTCTAGTTAAAGCTTGTGTTCTTACTAACCAGATGGAGCCACTCAGTAACTATTTAAAGTTATCATAATTGCTATTAATTATATAAAAATAACATTTTGGCACGCCCAGAACGCCACAATCAAAAGAATTTAATTAAAAAGTAATAAGTTTCTAGTTTTTATAGTGTTTAGTTATAATTTTTGAACGATTTTTATAGTAGTATACAATAAGTATATAAATAACCTGAATATATATTCTACGGAATCATTAATTTTATATCGTGCGCATTTATTGTACAATGATTAATTACTTATTTGTTAAATAAATATTATATTAAAACAACAACAGTCGGTCGCTCGCGAAACTTCGGGCTTATGGTAGGTTCGCACTATTGCTATGGTTTTTTTATACAGCCTTACGGCAGTAATGTTCACAATATTCCGCTCTTAAAAAATAATTCTTTGTTAAGTCGTAACAATGAAGTAAATCTGCACATCTACGGCTGTAGCTCTTCAAACTGAGATAATAACCGATCAAACCGACCAATCAAAAATCAGCATATCAAAAATTGGCTTACGCTATTAATATATAAGATAACGGAAGACAGTTTAGTTAACATCCTAAAAATGGTTTATTTCATTGCACTAAAAAGAAAACGAATTGTTAAAATGATTTTAATCAAAAAGTAAGTAATTTGCAATGTTATAAGGTCAAATTTTTTTTATTATAGTATTTAAATTTATATAGAATAAAAATAACTACTAGAAAATAATTATTTTATTAGTCAGGATTTTTTTGATTCACTTTTTGTTTCGTCACGCATCTTTTAAAATAATAGTAACAGTCAGCACACTTCTCATTTTAATTTCATTTCATTATCTTACTTATAAATTACTTGATATTTATAATATCAGTCAAGTAAAAATAAAAGTGCGAAGTCAGCAAATACTCAGCACACAGAGAGTTCCGCTAACGAAATATTTTTTTTAGCTATATAAGCTAATTATAGATTATTTAAGAAATATGACATATTAATATAATTTTATACCAATAAGATGATTAATAAAATATAAATAACTAGTGTTTAAGAAGTGTACGTGTTTGGTAATTTGTCGAAACTTAATTGGTCTTTGTTCTATTTTGTATGTTTTATATTTAAATCGTTTTACTGTACTGTATGTTTCCCTTAAAAAAGAAATAAAATAAAAATACAATAATAGATGAAATGATTACATACCGACTTTTTCATCAGGAGCATCTGTATTACTAAGACTGCGAGTAAATTGACCTCTTCGCGATTCTCGTCTTTCCAAAGTTTGCTGTTGACTGTGGTTGCGTCCATTTTCACGTTCTTGTAGAGTTAGCATTATCAGGAGTGAATGTCGTCGCTTCGGTAGTTTTGTGATGAGTGTCATCGGGTGGTAAATGCGGGGCGACGGATGTAAATAGACCAGAACAGATAAAGAAGCCATTTTACTATAATCTTGGACTAGACGATGGGATTTAGCAATACGAAATGAAGGATCATAAGCGTGTATCACGGTTTGTGAAATGTAGCCTGATGACAGACAGACAGACAGACGGACAGACGGACAGGCAGACAGTGGAGGCTTAGTAATAGGTTTCGGTTTTGCATTTTAGATTTATTATTTAAGGCAGAACCTTAAAAAATCTACGACTACTACAAATGTAATCTGAATATGCAAGTATCATGTGTGTTATTACGACATCTGTTTTTTTCGTGATGTACTTAAAAAAATTGTATTTTAGTATACATATTCGTATTCAATATACCGTGCAAAATATAACATTCCGTAGTGGAGTACTGCATTAATGATGACGCACGCACGCCGCCAGCGGTCGTCGCTCCCTTTACAGAAAAATGAAGTTCTTGACTCAGTTTATTTATTGCATATTTACCCGCGTTTACGTCATTTGTTATTTATGTTCGCCTACATCTTTTTACAATGAACGTATGCTATTTACATATTAGATTTTATTTTTGTGATGCCGTACGTGCATCTCCTCTTGGCCCAAATTGGTCAGCTGCAGTTATATAATTGCACGCTTCATGTAATTGATGATACTATGACGCGGTTGGCAAACGTGAAATCTATCTAACGTGGATCAAAACCCACTTGGCGAAATAACCATATCTGTATACCTTTAGCACCGGCCTGGTATGGTGAGACGTTAAGTTACGCACGCACGCACAGTTGGCAAAAGTAAAAAAGAAGAAAAACCTCGTACCAAATCTATCCCTTAAATAACGGAAAGCTAAAATAATTATATTATATTTAATAATTGACAAATAAAATAGAGTATATTCATTATTCTTTATATTATTACTATTCCATTTATTATTTATATATCCGTATAACTTAAGAGGCTTTTAATAAATGTATACAATATTATAAATAATAATTATTAATAACGCTACTCGATCACAGATGGCGCCGTGAGTATTTGTATTTACTTAAAACACGATTGTTCGAAAAATATTTTACCTCTACATAACTCATTTAAAGCTACATATATTTTCTATCGATCAATTATTTCCAATAAAATTTATAATAGAACATATTTATTAATATAATAACTTTATAAAACATTTTTAAACTTCATGTTTTTCAATGATATAAGTACCTACAGTAATCATATTTAAAGTCAAATTCAGTCTATAAAAATAAAAAAAACAATCTATAATTTTAAAAAATCAAGCAATAATGTTAATGAGAAATACATTAAGTTAATGCGATCCAGTTGTTAATTAAATACCTTGAAGCTTAATTATTATTACGTTTTGCCTTTGATCGGGCAAAGTGGTGAGAAGCAGTAATCTAAAAGACCTTCAACACTATATCGATATGATAGCAATGTAATAAAATAAAACGGTATGTTGGAGAAGGGCGGGCGATATCGTAACTGTAGCTAACGATAGCGTAGTCGCGATGCAACCTTGCAGAGTTTGTTGCTCCGGTGCGGAGGGCACCCGGTGGGAGTGGGGGGAGAGGGGGGGCGAGCTCTAACCTCAAGTGACATGGTCTTGCGACGGTTGACATACCGCGATGCACTATGCCTTTACAGCCTACTTCGATTAGCTTTAATATTCGCAAATTAAGAAACATTGAATATATAATTGTATATTTATCGAGAATCAGCCATTTATATTTTATATGAACTATTATTATTGAAGTTAAACTTCTTGTATATATTAGATCTCGTAAATAAAAAGCATATCAATGTATACCAATTCTCATAAATATAATTCGTCTAATCGAATATATTATGGGTAAAAGTGATGAAATTTCAGTAATTAAATGACCTCGATGAACTAATGAAGTTTTCATGATGTATTAACCACAAATTTCACCACAACGATTAGCAAATGTGAAATCTATTCACTGTAACAAGTTGCTCATAATATTTTGCTATCAATGTTATTCTACTGTTCGCCTTCTTAACTTCACTTTCAGACAAGTCGAGGTCGTACATTTGCCTGGAAATAGGACGTATAATATGTATTTCTTTGTTTTCATCTGAGTTAATTTCCAACGCCCCTCGGAACGCTCGCTTGATCTCGTTGTTCATCCAATGACGTGACCTATTTACAAATACAATAGAATGCTTGTCACTAGTCGCTTCTCTAACTGTGTGACTTCTAACCCCTTTTTCTTCTTCGTAACTACCATTCATTACCCTCTTATTATCAATACTAAAATGTGAAAGGTATCTTAATTTTATCGATTAACGACCACTTATGTACATATCTAATTTGACGTTTTTTAATCTGTCGTTGCAACAGTGTGCCAGGACTGTTCAGGATTTCTATTATTGTATATACAAATATCATTTCTGGAATGATTATTGTGAAGGTCGTGTCGCAGCTGGATCACAACCAGCGTCACAAACCCAACTCCTCATTGTGATATCAATGTACAGAGTGACGATACACAATGGTCGCGATATTTTAAAACTCCATCTAGCACGCTAGAGATAAGGCTTATTTCTGAATAATGGTCGCGTCGGTCGGTGGCCTTACCTCATTAGAGTTCATGCACCCGCGCGAAACTGGGGCACGTACCTCGTGCGCCCCCCTCCACCTGCGCTTGCTGCCCCCTCGTCGTCCCGTTACCTACCACTAGCTTTCATTGAAATGTTACTATTACTCGAATTTGTAATCTCATACTACGTTATTAAACACTACGGTCATATCGTAACTCAAAATTAGTTGACTTATTAGGCCAATTACGTAGTGGTCCAATTCGAGATCGCTCTTTGTTTGTGTTGACTCGAGCACCGATGCTACTGATTAGTTATCAGACGAACTGCAGTAGTCATTGTTTCTTATAAGATATCGAAACAGTTCCTTTTTGGTTTACAAAAAACTGAGCAATTGCTACTATTAATAAAGGCATAAGATTTAACTTATTTGTATAATAGTCTTCCCAACGTGAAAAGCAACGGCTGTGACATTATTTATGTTATTTTTCAAAATGGTGGGAGAACTATAAGAGAAATGCTGTCAACATGAGTCCACTGAACCAGTATTGCGCGATCCAGTGGTTGCGCAAGCGCACAGCTAGAAAGTGCGAGTAAAAGTTGACGCAACCATCGTCACCACTCGCTAGTCGCTACAGCGTCACACGCATACATGCGCATATCTACACGTTACGTTGTGTATACCAATAGTATACCGCTTAGACGTGTCATGCATTGACGACACCCGATTACAATCGAAAGAGTTATACAATCGTTCTTATAATAATGTCTGTTAATATGAATGTTATTGAAATACATATCAAATTGTAATGCTCGATATATAAGAAAATGGGCAGCCCATTTGTTGATGCATTTTGAATTAATAATAAATTTATAAACTTGTTTTTCTTACTATCGTGCGGATGAAGTAAGCTTTATAATATTCAATAAAATAACCGCAAAGTACATAATAATGCGCATAGGTTTAGTTGTAATACAACATTAGTCATGTATGTAAGTCATCTCGCATAAAAATATCATGCTTGGCCGGATTAAGAATTTTTCAACTCTACCTAAAGACATCATGTACATATGTATGCTCAAGGTGTTACCTCTATGTTGTTTAATATTCGGTCCTGAAGTCCACTATGATGTTTTGAAATAATAAAATTTTGAATATGCTAAGACTATATCGATAGTTTTTAACAAATTTATTGTGTCACGTATGTAGAATATACATATATTATTAAAAATACCGTTCTTTATATCTCCATGCTTTTTCTCAACTTCCAACAAAGAGCTTTGTTTATTAAAATAGTATTAAAATGTATAGAAAGCTTTATTAAATATATTATCTAAATTACATCTTACTGTCTATCTAATTGTTAACGTAATAAAAATTTAATTTTACTAAATTGAAAATACCATACTGTATTAAAAACTCAAATATTTTTTTATAAATAAATTTACAATATTCATACTGAACACTCATTTACATTATGACCTGAATAACTGTATTGACGAAATGTATGTTTGTCGGTCACTTCCATTACTTTTTTGATGAAATGATAATTTAATTTAGAAATATATAAAAATTTGAAGTTAGTAATTTTCAAAGTTGAGGGTTGAGAGGGAGACGGGCGAGAGGGAGCGGAGGTGCTCTGTGGCGACAGAAATAGGGCGCGGAGGACAGAGCAAGGCTGCCCCGGTTGCCGTTCGTCGACCCCCGCCCGTACCTACGAGAACGTATCTACGGGCTGTACGCACACACACTAGTGTGTGCGTGCCACTCGCTACGATTATAATACGGTTCGCGCCATATGCGCCTTGTATCTATTGTTGACGATGCATCGGGCTAATTAATATAGCGTCTCATTACTACAATTATCTCAGATATGTAGAAAAGATCCTTTTATGTAATTTCTAATGTAGTAATTCTTGAAATGTATTAATATATCGCTTAATCCATTTATTCCCTGGAACAATGACTTTTACTGTTGTAAGCTTTCATTACAAATTATATACGACATCTATCACCGAATAGGTGCAACAAAAATACTGAAATACTTCATCATAGCAGCACTGTCCCCTCCGTCTCTCCCCCGCGATAAGGGCACGAGTTCGTTGCCCCGATAGAGGCTGACCTCAAAAACGAGGACACTGCAAAATTAGGACGATGTCAACATAACGACTTTAGTGCCGTTTAACTTCACGCGATTTTGTACTCTAATTTGTGCCAGTATGATTTATTTTCAAATACAATTGATTGTTGGACTACATATATTTGATCAATTAGGCAAATACGCTGACTTCGACAGTAGTGAGCTAGGTTGAAGTATTTCACTCTAGGGTAATAATAGACTGGGATTTCTTAAAAATATTTAATTTAATATTTAACGTATGGCTAATATTAAATACAAAATATGATTTTATATATATGTAACTATCTTAAGTTAAAGTCACAAGTTATTAAATATGTTATAAAAAATTAAAAGATATATTTTTTAAAATTCTAAATTAATATTTCTATTACTTTGTTACAGGTAAGGAATTTATTCCAGTACAATTAATTTTCAGATAACGAAGACAGTTTTCACGTACGGTATGATGATAACTTTCTTATACATTCTTGCCAAAATTAGAGGAACGTCTTTTGTGCTGAAATCACTACAGCTCTCTATGAAACTAATCTCACGGCCTCATTACCTGAAATGAGATTATTGTTTTCAACGAAAAGCTTCTTTTGTAGAAATATTAATGTATTACACCGTAGTACAAAGTTGTACAATTGAAATAATTCCAAAATTCGATTTATAATATTTTTTTGTTTCTCGTGTCTCGTAACAATAAGCTTAAAGGGAAAATTAAAAAAAACGGAAGTTTCCGAAGGATAGACTCTCTTGCATTTTACAGTTATTATCTACTACTACAGTAGTAGTAAAAATATACATACTTCTACTATATATATCTCTAATAATTCTAGAAATAGGTTCTCGTCAATCACGTGACACCCCGATTATCATTAGACACGTGAAAGGAAACGAGGTTGAGGGGATTATTCTGAAACGTTGTGTATGTCCGATAACGAATGCAGTGGAAATGTGAATGCATTGAGCCGGACTAAATATACCGCGGTCGTTGCACTGCAACTGGGTCGCTCCCTATACCACCCTTGTGTATATCCAACTGACAGAATATAATTTCAGCAAATTGTTCTGGATATTTCCATACGAACAAACTGCAATCTACCAACATATCATAATAAAATGAATGAATAGTAAATATAAAAATAAACTGTGCATTGATTTGTATATATGTATATGGATAATGCATCACCTGGATTAACATATAAAATACTTTAAACCAGTCGAATAATGTACTGTAGTCGAATAATAAATATTAGTAATGATAAGATATTTTCAATTTTTTTTGTTCAGATACAAAGGCTTAATAAAAGCCAATATCGTAATTGAAACTACAAATTAAAATGTAATATATTTCAAGATTTTTTTTATATATGAAAATTGTTTAGTAATTAATAACTATAAATAACTAGCATTTATTTATATATACTAAAATTACAACTTTATTTACACAACTTATTTGGATTGTTTCCAAAGACAACTTTTTACTTTATATCGCCTTTCAGATAAATTAAAATATTCGCTTTAAAACTTGGCTCTGATAAACAAACTTATTTACATTAAAGCTTACTGTTGCTAAAATATATTAAAAGTTTAGCAATTCAATTTAAACTTTTTTCTCTGAACCATGATTACGTTGATCAGGTCTCTCTTGGGTTAACGTTAGGTAAATCTGCGGTGTTAGAATGTTGTAAATAGTTTCGGACGATGGTGTATTTTTCCTCTTGTAGATGTAAGGTTGGCTGTAGCCTGTTGAAGGGAGGTGCGGGGCGGCGCGGTGCGGGCGGGTGTCGCAAGTGGGGTGCATGGCCGGCCGTCGGCACCACGCGACCCTGACTGACTTATCTTGCGAACGTGAGCCGCGCGCAAATTCGCATTCTAATGCTGGCGAATTTTACAACCCGCGGCTTATTTGCTGCTCTATTATGTGTTGCCTCTATTAATTTTTACGAGTTTTTACATTGATCTTGAGCTTTTATTTTGTAAATATATTCCTATTGTGCAAATTACAATCGAATAACTGTAGATTTACTGTAAGTTATAAATTATAATATTATTTTAAAAGATTATTTAAGAAATTAAAATAAAGGAATATATTACTTCTGTATTTTGCGAAACTTTATGTCTAATAAAAAAAATGTAACACCAAAAATACTAAAAATAAACTTCATAAAATAGTCCGTAAAGTGCAGTGACAATATAGGACGTAAAGAGTAGGAAATAATTCAAGACTTTTACCATTTTTAAATTTATAATTATATACAATTAGCCAATTGAAAATAAGCCAAGTAATAACATAAATAAACACTTGACTGAGTAAAATATTGTAAGTACCTCTTCTTTTAAACAATAATAGTGGTTATCCTTTAAAGTACTTGCTACAAAAACATCCACAAATCCAAATCAGAATTGATGTACGTTATTCTTTATATCATTAGTGTCAAGGTATGTTTTTATACATATCTAAATATAAAAAAAAATTACGTCCAATTCCGTTCTAATAATTTATGTTAATTATTTTTGTATTTGAGCTTGTATTAAGCTGGTTTTTGACTAAAGTATTTATATTATGAAATTTAATTCTATTTTATGTACCGCTAGTGAAGACTGAAACTAGCAATCTCGCGCGTTGCCATTTAAAATGGGTTTATTTCACCTTGATGTAATGAATTACAGGTAGCCTTTAGGTATAGTAAGAGGTGAGTCTAGGATCTTAAAAGCAGAGTGGCAGGGAGCGGCCGCGGTCGACTCGGACTTTGTAATACAATCGGCCTAGTCAGCGTTCGTTGCCCCGCAACGTCGAGGCCGCAACAGAGCCGAGCAAGCCCGAATGCCAACGGAAATCGCAGATCGAACTGTCGGCGCTGAATTCGAATTCGTTTGTACAATGCACTCTATATATCTATATGCACACTGCACTTTCCCTGTATTGCACTTTCCTTAACAAATTTGGAGTAATTCTCCTTGTGAACTTTGCGTCTTTGCTACATAGTAACTGCGTACTTATGGCATTCCTATCAAAAATTATATGAAAACGTCACTAGAGCGCACTTACTGAAAATTTACACAATTCTTTGCGCTTGCCTTTATAAATAAGGACTTTATGAAGTTTAGTCTCATTATAAGTCATATTCTTATAGCATGTTTAAGCCGTTCTAAAGAATATTAAAATCATATTGTTTAAATCAATGACACCGAAACAAAACAATTAATTGCACCGACATTTATTGAGTATGACGAAGTGTTCACTGTTGTCATGATAGTAAAGCTATTATGCAAACTAAGTTTGAACTTAAAACAAGTACCTAAAAATGATGTAATGGAAGTGAGAAAGCAAGCAGCCTGTTAACACTTTAACCCAGTACAGATTCCGGAGATGCTTGTGCGTCACATCCAATTCGCGTTCATTTGTATGGAGACAGTCTCGGCACTTTCACTCTCACCGAGCAATAACAAGTGTTACGCAAGACGCTGCTCGACAGCTCTCTACTTGCTTGTCTGCTATCTCCGCAAGTCAAGTTAGCCCCACCAGCGAGGCTTCGATGCGCTCAAACGAGATGAGAACATAACTCTCGCAAGAATGGTGCAACATCTCTGCGAATCGACGTAAGACGCATCCTCGTACCTAATGATGAACACAGAAACGAAAGTGTAATGTTTCGATTTGTTCATAGTGGGTCAGCAGAGTAGGCCAACCGGGGGTCGACGCCCGCGCAGCCTCGCCAGGTGAAAGTGGCCCTCCTCGTCCCCGCCGCTCCAATGGCGGTAAAGCGCGTCGGCAACTTACCAGCGCACGCGCTTGTTTTTTGCAACTTGGCCATGGGGCCTATTACGATAAATGCGAAACACTGCTCCAGCTGCAAACATGTAAAGATATGACCTTTATTGTAAAATCACATGACATCATGCTACATTGTAAAACATTACTATATTGCAACTAAAACAACAATAACGTAGTTCCGTCTCAATTTTATATTACTACACAATTATAATATTTGTAAAACAAATTTTCTTAAATTTGCTTTAAATTTATTTCACTGATGAGTGAGTATTGATTTCTCTACATATATTTATAATAAATTAGAAAATCTTTCTTTACCATTGATACTTTAAATTTACTTTTCATAAGTTGCATTTGATTAATTATGCTTATTGCAATAGCAACAGCACAGAGTAATAATAATGCTAGTTTAGATTTTAAATTTAATTTTATTAGCTGTACACTAAGTAACATTTAACTAAGACTTCATAATTTATATATTTATATATTATATGTCTAGAAAACCGAATGCGTATTCTTAATATAATTGAAGACGACAAGGAAAAATATTACTTTTGAAGCCATAATTATCGCAGGTTGATAGATAATAAAACAAAAATGAAACCGTTTGTGTAATAACTATCTATAGTATTTTGCAGCTGGTTCTAGTCCCCGTCAATACTCCTTGTAATATATCATACGTTTTTTGTACATATTTAAAGTTAATGTCATTTAGTTTTGTAATCCAAAATCGTACTTTTTTTCTACATAGAAATTTCAGTCTAACATGTACTAATACTCTGGCACATACTAAAAGGAAACAAACAGACGTACCTACTGTATGGCACATACGACAAACCCTGAGTGAAGCACTTTATATAACCATCAGACAGTAGTTTCTAGTGATTGAATAGACTCATCTTACGTAAATGTAATGTACTTACAAGCATACGTAATAAGTGTAACTTATATAATGTTTGCTTTGGTATTCGATCTATACACTACTACTAATTGCTAGTTTATTAAATGATTAGAATATAATAGATATGTCAATTATTAATATAATAGATATGACCATTGTCAAAAATCAATGATTTGTGAAAATAGTTTATAACAATTTTGAGTAGTAAGTGTATAATTTTACGCCGGTGTACCGAAAAATCAACAAAAAATTCAACGCGCTTGTCTTGTATCTAGGACAAAGTTGCTACGTTAATGATATCATTACGCAAGATAATTCTAGAAAATAAGAGCCGAACAACAAAAATTAGTACCTTGTTCTATATGAGATTATGATATTTACTAGTTGCTGTGACTTAGATGGGTGAACGCTTGATAAAGCGAGTCGAGGTTAAACCGCGGGCCCGTGTGGAGCGCGAACGGTTGCGACAGCTCAAACAAAGAAAGCGGCAACGGCTCGGCCTTGGGGAGTTCGTCGACCGACTTTTGCGCGTCGCAAGGTTTCGCCAATCGGACTTCTCGCGGCTCCAGGATATTGCCAATTTTATTCAGCGATCTCAAGGCTGCTCTGTCCGGGGCAATTACTTTTACTTGTATGTTTAACCAGGGCATTTTTTTAATCCGAACTTTACTATTATTTTCAAGGCTATGTAATATATATTGCTCTAAATAAAAGAGAGTCAAATAGACTATGACTAAAAATAAATTGTATGAAGAATATAATGTAGAATTTTGTAATTTACTTGTTTCTATTAAAATAAATCGAATAAAAAATCGAAATATTAAAAGAGACTGTCATAGCGAATAGGACAGGTTCTGGTTATAATAAATTCTATGATTATTGAATGATTTTCTACTCGGAGGAATTATAGTATTTAAATTATTTTTATTTCCACGCTCTAGTAGATAAAACGCGGGATTGAGTTCCGCTACTCAAGACGCAATATGTCAATAATTTAGGACGTTGGGAAATCTTAATACTAGTTTAAAATCTCTCTGCTTACCATGTCATGCGGGAGATAAGCGTAGAAGCTACAAATAAATTCACTAATAACAAATATACTGCCAGAACTACAAATAAATTTCATATAGATTAAAAGTAAAACCCTACAATATATGGAATAAAAAGGTACATTAACACTATGAAATCAAAACCTCCAACATTATCTCGTTAAAGCGATTGTTATATAGATTACAAAATGCTGACGTCAATTTCCAGTGTTCTTAATTCAATATTTCTGACATACTGATACATTTAAAACTTTTCATGCATTTGCCTACAAAATAATGAACTCAAAACCTACATTTATAATTACCTTCAAATAAAAATGAAAAAAAATAGAAACCGTGTACTATACCGGTATACAAATTTTAGTAGTTTCTAAATTATTATTATGACTTACATTTAAATTAAATGTAAACGAAATTAATATAATTTAACACCTATTTAAACAATATTTTGAATGTCAAAAACAATTGAATGAAATGAAACATTTCAGTTGATATTCAATATATTTTCGCCCAATATACGTAATTTCAAGGCTTAGACTACATATTTCAGAGTTTACTATCAGGTTATTTGCTTACCTTATAACTTTCATGTTCTGAATAACTTTGTTATTGAATATCTTTCTTATATTTTTTACATGTAGAGCCTTATTTATGCCTTATGATATAAATTTATTCCCAGAACATGAATAATCACTCAAAATAAACCAATTAATTTATATTTCCTAACTACGAAGTTCAAAAATAATAGTGTATGCATTTCGAATGTTTTTTAATAATTATTTTGTCAAAAAAAAACTAACTCTTTTAGATGATCAATTGAGAGATGACAAGATGTTATGACTTTTGTCTATATTTACTTTTCTGTCACGTCGAAGTTACGTAAATCAAAGGTTGTCCAAAATCAATAAAAATTTACGATGTACATAATAGTTTTTGTCCGACCCTGAGTCTAAACAAAGCATTAGGTACCTTTGTTTATGAGTTAACGTTATTTTTATACGTATTTAATTCAGTTTCAAATTTCACTACTGAAGCTAAGCTATTACTGTAATAATGTTTTTTTATACACTGTGTTTTTAGTTAATTAAACATCTAATAGTTCCTATGCAAGATATTGATAGATTCTACAATACTTTTTGCTAGCTTCATGCTGTATCCCACACATAGCAGGGTAGGCAGAAGGAACCTAGTATTAAGACAATCCGTTCCCAGCTTTCCGCCTTCTGCCACTAAATGCCACTAAATATATATTTCATAAATTTATATAATAGAGAGCTAGTAAAAATGTTTATATAGTAATGGTATATACTAATGGTATTAAGATAAATATTGTGCCAATCTCAGCGTATGACTTTCATGAAAGTAAAGTAGTACTTTATTGTTCAATAAACGTCATTCACTGCGTTTACAATGCAATTAGAAAGCGAATTGTACAAGTTCCAACGCAGCTCATATACTATCAGAAGAAAGCGTAGAACGTAGGAAAGTTAGTATGAAGGTGGCGGGAAGGGGTATGCGCACACGCAGCACCAAAAGTGGTACACTTTCGATCTCAACTCGCGTCAGTGAGAGTTAAGCGAAAATGAAAGTGGTGTGTCATTATGGTCCACTTTCCAAGTTGAGGTCAAACACCTCAGGCCCTGGTGCTCTGAGCAAGTTAATTAAGAGTCAACGTATCACCTCGCATCGCACACTTCACCTATACCAATGTGGTAATCGTATACAAGTTGCGTATTTTAATATAATATTCTTTGTGGATTTCTTATTTACTACAGATGCATTTGTAGGCCACCGATCAAGGGTGTCGTTAAAATTAATTTTCAGACAACTTTTTAGATCATATTTACTTATTATAGAAATGAAATACCTGTTTGATATCTTAAAGCACAATATAATAAAAGTTTCTACATAATATATAAAACAGCTAATATTCAGGAAAAGTATTTCGACTTTTAACACAAAAAAGCATGAAAGAAATACCACAACGAGTTAAAAAGTGTGCATATCAAAGAATACAAAGTAGGTGAAGCCCAGTAATATGGGACGAGGGTGCTGGGTGACGGGTGAACGACCTCTCGTGACGTCAGCGCGACCTGATGCTGCCCGGAGCGAGCTTAACCCGAACTATGACCTGATCAATGGTACTAACTTATATAACACCAACAAGAAATTTAATCACTTATACTGAAATCACAA
The DNA here is from genome assembly GCA_037127375.1 of Dione juno. Taxonomy (NCBI): domain Eukaryota; kingdom Metazoa; phylum Arthropoda; class Insecta; order Lepidoptera; family Nymphalidae; genus Dione; species Dione juno. Next base: position 6,375,523 of record JAXRJS010000041.1, on the reverse strand, counting down.
CATAAATATCAAATTACATTATTATTTTTTCCAAAGTATTTTAATAATTGCGATATATGTAATTGGAATAAGTACAAATACATACATTTATGAGAAACCAATTGATTTAACATATAATGAACAAAGAAAGGTTAGTACAAAATAATTTTCTTTTTAATATAATGTAAATGTACGATTTAAAACCTGGACGTACTTAATGCAGCCATCGTAAGTTGGTTACATAAAATAAAATAAAAATAGGTAAGGTTATTGTAAATTCTTACCTGAATCCTACAAGAAATTGTATTAATTTTTTTTAATAAATTACCGTTGAAAATTTGAAGGTTTTAAATCCTACATTAAAATCATTTCAAAAAGAAAATTATTTTGTACTTACCTTTCTTTGTTCGTTATACTCGTATGTTAAATCATTTGGTTTGTAATAAATGTATGTATTTCTACTTATTCCAATTTGACAAGAGTTTTAATTATAAAATTGATATAAACGTGTTCATTAAGAGAAATACCGTAAAGATACAAGTGCAATTTGGATTAACATTATTTGATAAAATTTTTAGCATATTGTTATAACTATATGAAATGCAACTTTGTGTGACTACACAAAATTTCACACAAAGTAGAATGATGTCTTTAATTGGATAGTAAAGAATGGAGTGTAAAGTGCATCATGCTGTATGCAGCATGTGCAGGTGAAAAATCCCTGCTGCGTATACACACAAAATACACACAAAATACTGTACAGTAGTAAGTTGAAATTTTTGTTGCAGAAAGAAGAATATTAGCGGGTTGGTTAAATTAATGTACATGCCTAAAATATATTTAATAACTATATAATATATATGACTATATAAGCAGGTATATTTAATAACTTCTAAATTAAAATGAAACGAATACGTGTACGTCAGTTGGCTTTTGTTGTTCATAGAATTATCAATGCTCATAAAAATGTCATGTTTACGGCAGCTCGCGGTCTCTTAGCGGTAAATTAGTCGCCTTGGCCTATTAACTCGACTTCGTTCACCAGCCGATTCGCCAATTCTAGATTTAGGTTTTCAGATCAGTGGGTTGAGCTGGACGTTTCCGATTCGACAAGCCATGAGTTCAAGTAGCACAAAATTTTGCCCAATTTGAATGTTTATAAAATAGTACAGATTAAATAAAGGCGAGGCGCGCTCGTTTTCATTTCGTTGGCATTACTTACATTATCTTTGTGGTATATTGTACTATCGCTAAAAACAATAAATATTATGTACAGGTTTAACTTTTATGCCTTATTACCGTTTATCAATTGTTACCTATTTACGATTGTGAATGTTAGCCACTTATCAGATATTAATACTAAGTTAAGTATGAAACTTGACACATTTTTCGCATATGAGAGTAGCAGAGCTTACAGAAAGCTCATAGTATTAAGACACTCCATATGTAACGGAAGTAACGAAACCAAATATCACGCTTTGTCTCATACCGGTGAAATATCAATTTAAAACTTATTAATAATTAGATACCAGCAAAACTGACTTCAGAAGACTGATAACATTTAAAATATTTCGATGGTATCCTGGTGTAAGTTGCCGTGATAAGACAAGTTGCTATAACATGGGAGCGTGTAGGGGCGGGCGGCGCGTAGACCGTCTACGCGCGCCCCTGCCGCGAGCGGCGGCGTAGCGCGGCCGCGCCATTCGCGTTGATACCGCCGCCGGTCGCACGCGCTCCTCTCGCGTCGGCTCATGCGTCTCCCGCCAGACATGACTGTGACCGAGTGCCGCCGCAACCTGGACCCTGCCGGTGACCAGTCCCGTCACCCCAGGACTGACACTGACGTTCTTCTAGGAAGAGTTCTAGCAGGTGAGCCCCTTTGATCAGCTGATCCATCACGATGCTATTGTTTACCGTCCTATGTTTACTTTTGTGTGTATTTTTTTTGTTAAGCATTTTGTTGAAGCATCATTACATTGTTTTCACCGAACTGCTGCATTGCCATAATTGTTATATTTACTTACCTTCAATTTTCTTCATCAGCATTTTTAATGACTGTTGCTATTAACATTTTATTTTAAGAATCAAGTAACAAATTGTGTACATTTTTCTATTTAGCTATAATATTCAATATGAGAAAAATTAAAAAATTATAAGCGTGACAATGTCCTTTTCACTTTCCTGTGAATCGAGACATAGAGGGCGCGCGGGGAGGGTGCGGAGGTGCGCGCGGGGCGGGCGCGCGCTGCAGGCCGCAAATCTAGGTCAAGCGGAGTTCATTGCCCCGGCCTTCCCGGCTATATTTGACGTCGCTCGCTAATCGCCGCCGCTTGTAGCTTACTTCTTGATTACCTCTATGCTAATACTTATTATTTGTTACAAATGTTCGGTTACGTTATAAATTTATAACACAATTTTAAAAAATCATTTATTAAATTTGTAATTTTAGAAGTAAAGCAATATAAGATAAATAATCGGATTAGTCAATTGATGTTTATTGCATTATTTAGAAAGAGAGTGAATACTCGACGTTCGACATCATCATGGTCGAGTTGGATTTCGCAAGTATGGCCCATCGCTGAATGCCATTTTATTTTGGAGGCCGCGCACACTCGGAGGGCCCGCGGTCAACGGCCCCACGCGCTATCTAGGTCGCCTCGGAATAACCTAGCGCCGATACTCTAATAATAATCTGAGTCGAACCTTGGGACCTACAGTTGTCCTACTCTAACACGTTAAGCGCCGTTTACATAAATAGCGACAACGCTCATTTTGCAATACCCGTTTAGACTACTACTAACTAGGTTTCACTGTCTCTTTCTCTCTTGAAAGCGAAGTTTGCTCGAGTAACTAGTTGAATGAGACACTTAAAACTTTGTCTTATTTATCTAAAAATAAAATAATTGCACATATCATTTTATTAAACATATTTCCTAGTTACTTTCACATAATAATATAATATCAATACAAAATAAAAACTAAAATTTTCTTATTACGACATCTCTAATAATGTACAATACCTATAAAAGCGTATTTAAGAATTAATATATATAAATATTAATGGCAGTTCAAATATATTTTTACATGGACACCACTGACATACGCTATAAATATCAAATCCACGAAATGTGCGTACATAATATGGGCACTGTACATGACGGATAGGCGGACGCGAGAGCGGAGTAGCGAGCGGGCGCGCGGACTTATTGCGATCAAGGCCTCCAGTTCGTTCACCCGCCGCAATTAGGTCACGCTCGTCGCCCTGCCCCGCGCTCCGCACACGTAACTGTTCAAAACTCACACTAATTCCGTCCTTGTACTGTCACAATCATCTAAAAACTTGCATAATTATTGCCTTAATCGTTCTGTTGTTTGTATAGCGTTTAACGCCGCCCCAATCGGTGACCGCGAACTCTGACAACCTGTTCGTATTTTTTGTATGATTCATTTATTATTAATATATATATATATATATATATATATATATATATATATATATATATATATATATATATATATATATATATATACATATATATATATATATATATATATATATATATATATATATATATATATATATATATATATATATATATATATATATATATATATATATATATATATATATATATATACATACTTTGAATATAGCATTTGATTTAAAATTTAACATCTATGTATTTTATTTCTATGCCATTCTGTGTCAATATTGCAATTGCACAACTGCTGCAACTATGGTTGTTCTCAACTAAGCTATAAAGATGATAAAAGATTGATCAATTAAATAATCAGATATTAAACTTAAAATTATACAAACAAAAATATTAAAATACATTCAAATTATTTTTATTATTTAAAAGCTTTTCGTAAGAAGCTGCACTTAAACCGTATGAGGCGTGATTGTAATGGACTCGGTTGTTAGGTAATTGCGACTTTAATTAACTTAACCCGGTCAAATGATTGAACCACGTTTTTTTCTCATTCAATTTAATACATCTGCCGATAGAAGAAATATCATATATATACTATGAACATCTATTTATGAAACTCTAATTAAAAGCAATTTAATAAACACGTTTGAAAATTCAAAAGTTATGTTCGAATGTGTTAACATAGTGACAAAATAGGGGGTTGAATAATATGTAAACGCGAAGAAAGGAAGGGGACGCGGGCGGCGGGTGGCGGGCGGCGGGGACGAGGCTGCAGGTCGACGCCCGCGCCGCCCTGACCCCAATTCAATGCGCTCGCGTCACCGCGGACCTCTCGTCCAGGCACACTGAGCGGAAAAAACCCATTGATTGTTACAACATAACCACTTCATGAAAATATTGCAGAAGCTTTTATTTATTTGTTATTAATTTGATATACAAGGCTGTCTTTTTCATACTAGATCCTAAGTGATTTGAAAGTTAATGTCTAAAAAGTGTTTCTCTTCGAAATCATTATTATTTGATCAATGATACATTACATCAAGACCAATCATTGTTACTTATATTTAACATAAAATTTCAGAAAAAACAATCAATATATTATATACGTATAGTATGGGATAGCCACAAATAAAAATATATAATAATAATATGATTTACTAAGTGTGTTAGTAACTTTATACATTGGTCTGATTTTTTATTCCTCATCTTGTTTTCCTCTTAACCCGTTGACCTGACCACGTCCTAAACAAAATTAGTGTTATGATGTTTGAGGCCAGAAAACTCTATAGCCAAATTCGACTCCATAGCCTCATTTGTATATAGTTCAATTTTATAAAAGCTATTGTAACGGAAAATATTCAAGAAAAATATTTTTAAAACAATTGAAATAAAAAAGTCCTTCATATGGCTCATTTATCATCATTATACATATATCGTCATTTCAACAATCAATTGCATCGATTTTGATACCAATTACTTATTAATCATGAGTGTATTTGTTTTACAAATATACATACATGTATATAACAATACATATTGTGGTTAGAAAGACACGACAACTCGTAGTATCGCTATGTTCTCATGCATTTGTTGCAAAGTTTCCACAATTAGAAAAGCTAAATGATGCCATTGGGCTCTAACTGACAGCAAGCATTCCTATAAGTTAAATCTGACGGATTTCCGCCGTTTACCCCTAAAAAATTATACAGTAGATTAATTACAAATGGGTAATCTTATACCAAGATTTCTCATGTATCGCTATCCTATAAGATTCGGGACGGATGATTATATACTATATAGCGACTACGCAGATGTTACGTTTACATTAAAGTTGATGATTAAGTCCGTTTGAGTCAGCGTTGACCCAGATACGGTAGGCCGTGTTGATGGTGAGCGGGAATCTACGTGCTCCAAATACTCCGAGAGTAGGTTAGGGAGTGGGGTCATTGAACTCAGCAAATCCTTTCTCAGTTTTCCGTATAAAACTTAAACATTTTGTTTTATTGCTTCTGAACCACTTTTTTATGTTTTAAGTACAAGGAAAATTTAAATGAAAAGAATAGACTTTTTTTGCATATGAGATTTAAACATTTAACGAAATAGCTATGAAGAATAAAATCACTTATTACATAGAGCACATGCAGATTTTAATATAAATAATATGCTTTGCATTGTTACTATATGCTAATTACTCTTATAATTCGTATGAAAATAAATATAAATAAATAAAAGTAAGTGACAAGATCAAGAGATTTCATAATAAAATAATCATTTAAATATTTCTTAAAATAAGTTTAATACAGTGTACAATACATAAGTTCATGTATAATTTATACATTTCCAAATAAAATGTATCACCGCAATACTCGACCCGAGTAAATTTGAACCAATAAACTACCATCTAATCAACGCCACCTGGTGTCGAGTAGACATTTTTCATGGCGTCCTACAGATGGCGCTAGATACCTATGTTAAATTTACAATAGCAAGATTATATAAGTTCGACCTACATACATCTTATGATGATACTCAGATTCATATTTATTACTATTAATATACGTAATTTAACATAACATGTGAGTAATGTAATAACAATATTTTTTACAATTCATCAAAAGTAAAGATATTTAACGATTAATTCGATGTATTAAACGTAATATTTTACATATCTATTTATTATATTTTATTAGTCTTACAGATATAATTATTCATAGTGTTAGACACCAAATTTAAAATAGAAATAGCAAAAAGCCTTGTTTGTTCTTTTACAACCTAAAAATACCAGGGTAGGCGGGCTCGAACTGGGGTGGAGGTGGCGGGTGAGGCGGTCTGACCGTGAACTCAGCCGACCCCTGTTGGCGTACTACGTTGTACATATCTGCTCATCGTGACTGACAAATTATTTTTAAGAAATTGAATCATTGATATACTTTTATATAACATATGATGTATACGTGAATAATTTAGACAACCTCATTCGTGTACTAGTTGAATAATCAACATAATAGACATTTTATAATTTATTATGACCATTCAACACATATCCTTATTGAATCTATTGTATTTATACATATGGCAATGAATATTAATAAAAAAATCTAATTTTACAAAGAGAAGTAGCTAATTAATAATTAAAGCAGATAAAGGGGAGGTAGGGGGTTGAATTGACGTCACAGACGCATGCGCGGCGGTCGCCCACGCGCTCGCATCGCGTCCTAGCACCACTTTCGCGCCAAACTGTTCTCGGTTGCGCGCCGCGTGCCTGTCCCTAACTCTTTAAGTCCCAACATATTCCGTGAATTCGTCAACATCAACAAACATCATGGAAGTAAAACGCGTTGAGAATGATATGTTGCCGCCAGATCGAGTAGCTGGTAAGAATTAGAGTTTAAGAATGAACAATTATAGTTAACTTTTATTAAACTTCGTCGCCGGTCGGTCAACTTTAACCTTAATGGTCTATTGAATCATAAATCTATTTTACTTATTAAATTAATAATATGTAATAGTTGTTTGTTCTTGTTCACTTGTTCACAAAATTTTCTTGCATGCATAAACTTTTTAAATAGTGTTTAAGCTACAATTTGCAACGTAGTGAAAAACACTAGGTTTTAGATTAACTTTTATTATTTATTCGGATCCTATAAATGTAAAATATAATAAATATAGAGTTTTCTAAGCGTCAAAATTACTATCAACTCTATACAAAATAACAAAAATTTTTAAACCATGTATTTAATATTCAAATAAGAATTATAATAGGTGAAAAGCTTGACAGTGATGCACTAGAATGAAATGCATTTACATGGTGCATATAGACCGGAACCTGTTACCAGTCCACAGCCCTCAGCGGTCGCCACGCTCCATTGCCCATTTGCCTTGCAAGCATGCATATTGCATCGTGCACTCACATCCGTCCTACTTTTATGCATATCCTCTGGTCATATATGAAACGTATGAACTCTGGGTATCGATTTATTGTACGTTGCTTTAATTGATATCGTTAATAACAAGCGAAGCATTTCGATATGCTTTTCAGTGACTGTTATAACATTTTATTTTAATTAATAATTATTGCATTCCATATCTGCCTGGTACATTAATTGTCGCCGTAAGCATAAAATTAAACTTAATCCTTAAGACAATAAAAAAAATAATATACCTATTGTATAAAGCATATATGAGTAACATTTGATACAACTCAAATTTTAGAAAAACATAACGTATCATATTTAGGTCTGGAAACCATCTACACAGTCCCAAAGCTTTTAGCAGCTTACGCGCTTCACTCATGTCGTCCTATATTATGATGACAACGCAATGGTCTTTCAAGTGTAAATTTTCCTTAAACATAAAAGAAGGCATATTACACAGAACGGTTTCAATCTTCTCCAGCTCGAGAGCTCCTTTCAAGAAATTGTAAAGCGAGACTCAACGTCGCCCTACACAGCTGCAGAGGAAAAAAAATAGGTGTGTGAGTGAGTATGCGTCTAGTACGCGACTATGTACTTAGAGTGCATCGCTCCCGGGCGGGTGTCGTCGTACTGCATATAGGCCAGTGCACGCGGTCCCCGGGCCCCTCCCCGCAGCCCCTTCGCTGCACCTCGCGATTTTCCATTTCCATCGTCCCGCTCGCTAATTTCAGTGCGCCGCGACGCGCGATGTCGTAATGCAGAGAAATTTCACAAACCTTTCTCTGAACGTGTCTGTTACCTTCCGGTTGAGGTATGAAAATGTCACGGATGTACCTGTACAATACACGGGAAAATTGATGAAGAGTAAAAAACAAATGTTTTTTTTTATATTATATTTAAAATATTTACAATTCTTGTAACTTACAATATTATTTAATTTAAATAATAATTATTAAATTGATAATTCTTATTTCACGAATTAAAATTCTTAGTATATAGTACGTGAAAAACTAAAAATGTGAGCAGGTACTAGAACTATCAATAGTACCAGCGACCATGTATACCTATATAGAAAAAAATATGTTGACTAAAGATACCATAATACACATATTTATCGCTTTACTAGATTCCTTCATCTATACAGATGATCTGATCAGTTGAACCCGGGATCTTCATATCTTCATTAAAACTTGTAAATAATTTATTTGAAAAAATATCGCAAGAAACAGATCCAAAAAGCAACGTAGTCTTTTTGTTCAGAAGTTTTGATGAGCGACAGCGGCGGCATGGATTCAGAAAGTCGTATATGCGCAACACGACCGGGTGACTTACGACGTTATGACGGCGAGTGCACGGATGTAGTTACAAGTTCCCGCGGTCGTTGGCCGCTTGATGCGTGCACGACTCCCCTATATCGCTATATCGGCTAAGTCTGTTTGTTACCAATACACGATGTCCGCTACACGCTACACTTTTATTTTTAAATCTAATAGCAATAGCAAATTAGAAATTCTTAATTGCATATATATTTTCAGATTCTGTGTATATCTAATTAGGTCCTATATTGATATTGTAAAATATGGTATTTGGGATTTTCAATTTTATTATGAGTCAAATATGAATAAGTAATAATAATGCAGAGCGAATGCGTGAACGCGGAAACGGTTAATGCCGTTAGGTAACTGTACAGGTCTAGTCTAGAACAATCCTGTACGGACCTGGCGATAGGATCGGACGACATGTCCTGAATTGATGAGCATTTTCGTTTCACAGGTGACCATTAAAAACACCATAATCTTGAGTGCAATCTATTAATATTGCAATCATGTAATTTTTTATATACAGAATTTTATTATACCACCAGTGTCGCGTCTCCTATATCATAAATAGATTAATTCAAGTAAAAAACATCTACATAAAATATTGTTGCTTGATAAGAACTTAAATTTTAAAGCTGAGTTCTAGTTTCGTGCTTTATTGAAAAATATATTTAGATCTATTTATAAGTTTGAAATAGGCAAGGGATATATGAAAGCCAGGGTGTAAGGTGAATGACCGTGGTCGTCGCATTGTCGTGCGACTATCGCCACCAGCGCACAAGTGACACTTCACATAGCTTCTGTCTGCTGCATGCAAATTCGTCCTTATGACATCACTTACTTTCCATCGTATTGCTCAATCGGTTGCTCAAAAGCATTGAAAATTCAATGTAAACATTTATAAAAACTTAAAATCTAATATTACCATATAAATAGTGATTATTTATGTTTTCTCTATATTTTATGTAAAAAAAAACAATGATTTATTTTATCAACTTGTTTTTTTCGCACGATGACGTAAATAGCGTCCTTGAAGGAATACAATTGAATAAATATCTAATACGTAGAGTCACTCACCCTATTAACATGTATGTACGTATAATACCTAGTCATAGTCTCAAAGCACGCTACCCACATAAAGCAACAAGTCCAATATTGTTTAATATCGCATAGTATTATCCAACAACATAAAAATTGTATACAAACGACAACTAGTTTTATTGTAATAAGCGATGTAGAAGCGTAGGCAACAATAATTAATAGTATGCGGCATACCTACTAGTGCCCAGCAAGAGCGTTGCCCTTCCGTATAAACTTATCGTGCTATGATCGTATTTTAAATTTAGTTTACTTGTACATTAATCGAAATTCAAACCCCAAACAGAACAATCGAATTGTTGATCTTCTAATATATTATAAATATCTACTTCCAAGTATTTGTTGCTGGTTATTGAACAATAAGTAAAAATATGTTAATTGTTGAAACTTTTATAGTATATTTACCAATTACTCTTTATTTATCATAAGTCATATATGTATCAAATGAATAGTTTTTTAATACTTTTAAAAAGTTCTCGGTATTCCCTAAGAGGTCGACTATAATGTCTTCTCTGTACACGCTTCACAACTCTGACTGACTCACCGTATACGTGCTAACGTACAGTATTTTACATTTTACAAAGCAATTTGCATATTTTAATGTATGTTTCTTAATCTATACTCACCCGCTAATTGTATGTTAGTCTTTACTAAGCAGTAACTGAACTCTCACGATATATGTATCTTCATAATGTACAGGATAAGCCTAATCATTTAACGTTCTTTTAACATATAAGAACTCCTTTGTTTAGTACAAACAAATTGTGAAGCGATTGCATTATCAATGACACACATAGCTTGCTCGATAGCACGACTCCGATAAGCCGAACAAAACATCGTCTCGGTACATTGACCCAGAATTATATAAAAAAGTCCTCGATTTTGATAACGATGTGACAATGACATTTTGTGTTGACCGCGCATTATGGAACGGAAATATTTCTCATATTGATCTATAATATTTGTTATTTTGTATGTTATAAATCAGGGCTTACACGTTTAAGCATTTATACCAAACAACATTTAAATATTTAAAAATCTGAATTACTCTGACTTATTTGTAACACGTCAATTACACATAAGCTGTATTATTGATTAAGCTGCAACACGTGGCTGTCGGGAAATGGATAGTACCCATTGGCCGTGTGTGCAGACACAGGTCGGGTGAACATTGTACAGCGGATACATGACAACTTTCTCGCGGTTACGTAACGCGACTCGCGGAGAGATGTACTAGAATGTTCGGTGTCATCGACCACGGAACTGCTTACGACACTCGCTTGCTCACATTCGGACGATATTTCGAGAATATAAAAATAAGATAGTAGATTGTTTAGTAATAGGAATTTAGTGTGACTCAAGGTTAGATAAAATTTAAATACTTCGTACATAAATTTAATTGGAATATGTAAGGTGAAACGTTTGCTTTCTTTTTTTTTTTTTTTTAAAAGTAATAATTTTGATCACGTATATTATAGTTATTTATAAATTTTGTCAATAGTGTTTGTTCCTCATATTCGTGTCTTTACTTGCAAGTTTAAATGTAAAAGCAATTTAATATTTTTTTTTATGTTACCATATAAACAAATTACTTTCATATTTAATTTATGGAATTGCAAATTAAATTAATAAAGTAACTATGAAAGTTATTCGTATATTTTATTTTATTATTGTATATTAACCAAACTCAATATTATATAACTTCATATTAAATAAAAAATGATAAACTTATACGATGACGATATGATATGTTTAAAATAAAGTAGACAGTTTGCATATAAACACTTTTAAACCAACAGCAACAATATTTTTATAGGGACCACTAATATCTATCTACTTTGCCTGTAATTATTAATAACAATCATAAACCAGTTCTGCTTCCAAATATTTTTTGTAGCATCAACCTACTCGCGCAATATCTGGCTGCTATAAATTCCCTGATATTGATACCAGCAGCTTAACTAAAGCATTGCTTGTAGGTATCTGCTTTAACAAGCAGTCGAAGTCGTAGGTCATCGCTCGCACAGAGGTCAACGCCGGAGCGCCACACGTTAAGCTCACAAGCTACAGCTTTTACGATTACGATCTGATTTATGCCAATTGCCAACATTGTGATATTGTATGTCAAAACTTCCTAATGAAATAAAATTCCTTTTAACATTTTTGAAGCACATCGTGTTTAGTAATCTATACATATAAATAAAAATTAAGTATCTGTTTGTGATTTCAAATCAATAGAAATACTTATATGTACAATACTTGCAAATAATATTAGAGTAAATCTGAGAACGTCGCGACGGGAACAAAAGATTTCTATTTTTAAAATATGTATGTATTTCATAATGATCTCCCGTTTCCTTTTCTATACATAGTCATACATAACCAGTCTTTTTATTTTTATTTTCTCAATTTAATATTTAATATTACAAATTTGAAGTCTCAAATTCACTTTAATCAATTCAGTTTCAACTACGCCACTATTGTGTAAGAAATATGAATATATGCAAGTGAATATTAAATCAAATTGGCTTCAACTCTCTTTCATAGCATAGATTTTTGCCATTTTCATATTTCCAAGTCAATGTATATAGCACCTACGACCATCAGTTTACGTAGTCATATTTGTATTCAGGTCAATATGAAAACAACGATGTTATTTATTTTGGATATGAATTATTTATGTATTGAGTTTGGCTGTCTTCGTTTACTTTCTTTGATACATGTCAAGTAGGTCAGTATAAGAGTAAATATTACTATGGATATATTTGAGTAGCCTAAATAAATACGAGTCATTATTAAAAGTGTATCAAAATTATATAAGTATATAGTGTATCAGTAATATACACACTTCGGTATCGCACGCTGAGAGACATGGTACGGATTACTCGTGGTAAAAGTCATTAAGATTAGCGGACAGCTTACAAAAGTAGAGGGGCGGAGGTACGCAGTGACACATCAGCAATTATAAGTGTGGAGGCGTCATTGAACCCGTGTTATTGCGAAACAACGGAAACCAGTCCAGCGCTCCCCTCCACCCTCCTCCCCTGCCCAAGAGCCTCTGTACTCCTCGCTCAGTCCTCTACACCTGCTGCGAATTTTTAAATCCTAGATTATAGTTGACATTCGGTCTGCTTCAATATGACGTGATAGGCATGCAGAGGGCCGGTTACATCACCTTTTGTTATAAGTGAAAAAAAATATATATATATTTTTGTTTTTATGTTATTATTAGATACACTAAAATATATGATGATGATTCATAGTACTAAATATGTATAAATGTATAAATTTTATATATTTATATAGTATATATTTATTTTAATTGATTGATTCATTTAACGACTGACTATGTTCTTAATTACTGACCTACGTTCGGAGATAAGGGTAAAACATATTTATTTAACACTGCAATATAAATAAATAATACATAATTATGTCATCGAATGATTATGCTATCGTTACATCTAATAGTGGCGACCTAATAAGTGACGTGGCCGATAGTGTTGTAGTCAGGGACATCGGCCGCGCTGCCTCATTCGCAGGAATCGCAGGTAGGCTAAGGGGTTAAAGAACTCCAATGCACTATATCAAATACCATTGAACTCGCTCCGTCCCGCTCACGCAATGCACCCCGATGCATCGCCTGCACGCCTCATCGTGCGAATCCTGTCCGATTACGCGATACGCATGCGTATGACATTATCTATAGAGGCATATCTACAACACATGTGCACTACCTACAAAGGTAGTACGTATACGGTTAAATGAATTACGGTTTAAAAAAAGTGCACGCTTATTCGTCTCCAAGTATTATATGTATGGATGTCTAAAACAATCGTTAATTAACTATGCATCACAATTATGTTTTTTCACTTATGTCTTTTTGTAATGGTTCTACTTTTTACAATATAGATGTTTGTAGATTATATGGCTGCTGATTCATTGTGTAAAAATAAAACACTTATGTACAGCTCTAGATCGCCACATGAATAATTATAGGCAAAACTAAGGTGTTCGAATCTGTTACGTAACCGTGTATGCGTTGATTAGATGCGGAGAGTAACCATATGTCAATAATCAAGTGTAACGAATGGAAAGTTCAAAGAGGCCATCGACATGGGCCTAGAGCTAGCTGCTCGCTCTCCAGCGGCGGCCTTTCCTGCGCACTCGTTAGAAAATCAAGTTAATTCGCACTTAACACCTCAGTGGAGCTAGAGCACTATGTCGTCCCCACAGAAAAAAAATGTATAGAGATCATCTTGCCAACGAATTCATGTTTATCAAGTTAATCTGAAAAAAAGCCACGAAAATTCATAGCAAATGTATTTGTATTTTGATAGTTTTTTAGATAACAGAATTTGTTGAGTATTTATTGTTTTGTATATTAAATTATGTACTGGTCTAATTGTACATCTACTTTAGTGCAAATAAGTTTTAGAGTTGTATAGCTATCAAAGCGTTAAAAAGACAAAGTGATAATTTCAAGGTAAATGATAAAAAGACAATGAACTTGATAAAGTGAAATTGAATTGCACGTAGGCAATGTGTTGTTTCATATATAACATATCAAAATATTCCATTCCATTATAGTGTGAGGCTTAATGTTATGTTACGAAAAAATAAAAGTAGGTTCCACAACATTGAGAGAGCGGATCGTGCGCCCTGGTGACCGACGCGAGCGCACCATTTTCCCAAATTGCGTGGTTCCAATTCCACCGTTACACCGTAGCCAGCTTATTAGGTCTGTAGCATTAAAAGCTGGCTTCGGTGTAGATAATATAAAACTTACCTTGAGCTTCTTTTCTTTTTAAATATGATATATATTAAAAAAAACAAAACAAGAATAAAAATCAGTTAATAAATCTCATTTTAATTAATTTTAGATGCTGATGAAAATAACATTATGACTCAGTGAGTCATAATATTATTTTAATTTTTTATTAAAAAAGATACTTCAATTACCGCCATATTATGTCCATAATACAGTGTCATTTTGTTTCTTGAAAATTTCCACAAACTTATATTTAAAGATAAGACTATAAAGTGAAAAGTGCAGTAAGCTAAAACACCTAATCTTAATTTAAAACATACATTTACATTATTTTGATAATTATCACTCAGTATATTTCCAAAAAAACGCAACGTCATTTACCATACCTTGAAATATAGTCATAACCCACCAAAAAATAAAGAACATGATAGCTAGTTTTTCGCCTGGTGTATGTATTTAGTTATCAACGTCGATACTTGTTTACCGCGCTGCGCGCAGACCTTGAGATTCGGCAGCGGTCACTGGCCCGAGCCTTCACGCCGACATTATACATTTTTTATCAACCGCCCAGCTATTTGCTCTGCTAAGCTCAATTTAGACATTTCGCTAAACTATTTACAGTTCCATATATTTGATTTAAGACCTCAATTTAACTTACTGTTCTAGGTACTATTGTACAGTAGAGAAAGTATATTTATTATTACGTTACTGCTAACATTAATATTCTGAAAGTATTCAATTCCACTGAAATTGTTAATTAAATAGGCAGATTTAGCTAACGACAAAAAATAAATTAATACTATTTAACTTAAAGATTTTTTATTTTATTTTCACATTTTTAATTTAATGTTAAAATTATAATAAATAAAATAAAAAAAAAACATTAAAACTTTCACCGATTTTTTAACGATCTCATTAAAAATTCTTTTATTTTTGCTAAAACACCGAAATATTGGTCAACATAAAGCAATTGCCGATTTTGATGGTAGTTTCAAGGACGACTGGCTGGAGTTCAGTAGCCACCTTCAACTGTGAATGACACCATTTCGTGCGTTGACCCTATACATTTCCTGTGCGGCAAATAATACTAAATTGATTCTATAATAGCAAGAACATTTTGAATAATATATGAATATATGATGATGATATTTTATATACAACTAATATACACAAAATCATTGGGCCAATATGTTCACCTTTACATAAAATTTATAAATGTTGTATTTGTTTCAGGTAAGTGCCTGAGCTATCACTGCAGGTCTCCTACATTGTCGGTAAGATTGGGCGCCAGTTATGATAGTACGCAATGCGTTCTCGTTAGAGCACAATGCACCAGGCAGCAGGCTGCAGTGGTAAAGTCAGTCACCCCGTCCTAACGGCGCTCGCCCTATAGCCGCTTGACTCGCGAACAGCCACTGCCGTCATCGCGCTGCAATTGTCGTGCATTCGCTTACTAATGCAACTGCAACTGTACTCTTAATGCATACATAATATTTTCACACCGCACGACCCTTGCTCTATCCTGGCTTGAAGTATTATTCTTTAGCCTCAAATCACCTAAAAACAGTTACTTTTTGAAAAGCGTTAATGAAGTCCGAAAGCCCTGCTGTGTCCTTCATCAAACCCCCACATAAATGGTCACGGATACACAATTGACAATTGTACAATTCTATATTAAGCGACAGAACATTGAACATTTACATTTTTGTCCCTATTTAAAAAATATTTTAACGTTGATATTGTATTATTATTCGTTTTCGATTCGACTATCGCTAATGGTTTTCGGCAAATTTATTATTTAAAAAAAAAAGAATAAAATGTCAAATAAGTGTTTTAAGCGTAGTATCTGTTAAATGTGACAATATATTGTTATGAATACATTGCAAAATATCCCGCTGATATTTTGTCATTAACATTAAAGTTTGTAAGAAATCTGTGCTCTGCTAAACTATTAGATAAAAGCACAATGCATTCGCGATCTGGGAATGTCAGTTATAAATGTCCCAAACAAAAGGAAGTTAAAAAAGTAATCTTAAAAGAAAAAATCTTCAATTTTAAGAAAAAAGTTCTGATTGAACTATATTTTTTATCGCATGAAGAGTTGAGTTTCGCGCAAGTCATACAAAGGTATAGGTAGCAAAAAAATGGATGTTACCTGTTCGTGAAATCTGAGTTGAAAAGAAAGGGTACTTTTAATTTTACTTCATTTTTTGCAGAAACGTAAAAATTGTATTTTTAAAATCGAAATGAAAAGGAAGTTAGCAAAAAGGTTAATAAAAAATCTATAAGTTTTGTTACCGTGGCAGATGCAATAAATTTACTCAGTGCTCTATGCCCTAAAATATAATATGGGTCAGAGGTAAATATTTTAATTGTATGTTCACTGTTTTAATGAATTTAATGAAAGTTTGGTTTCCACTTTGAATCTATTTTAATGCATTAAATAAAAAATATAATAATAAATTAAAGCCGATTTTTTTTTCAAGATGGATGGATTACTCCTTATTATACATCGGTGCGTAATGATTTTTTAGAAATTCAAAATAAATTTACTTAGTGACGACGGCAAAGTGGTACAGACACGGTGGGGACCGTTACACGCACTCGCGGAGTTGAGTGCACGAGCGAGCGGTCGCCGACACCACTAGTTATTACTGTCCCCTCTCCAGCCAAAGAAAATTCTTTACTTGTGTATTACATAAGACTGCTGAACAACTGCTGTTGAATAACTTTCTTCAAAATATGATTATAGTGCTTAGTTTCCCAAAAGCCTGCTGTTTTCACTACTGACGTGGCATACAACAGCATGTGCACACGCCACGCGTTTAAAGAGCCTCCACGCCCATTTTATGTTTCACCGCCAGCAGCAAAACGAGACAGTGTACGCATAATAGTCGCCCCCCAAACCTGAAAAAATAATAAACGATTGCCCAAAAATCGAAACCATCCGATTATAACTATCGCTCTACTTCTGTACTTATCGCCGTATGTTCTACCAACTGTCTTTAATTATATAAATTATTCGAGGTTGAACGACTGCTTTATTGTTAAATATTTTTTATCAACCAAAGTTTTGTAACACGATTTTATACTTTCAACTCCTCTCTTAAGATTGGTTTTCCATCAATTAAGTAGATATTAGACCTTTTTAGCGTATCACATAACTTATAAGTAACGTTAATCTGATCCTACGCAAAATATTGTTAGTAGAAAATGAACCGCAGGTTTTAATCAAAGTCAACTGTACTGCGTATTAACATTACAAGTTTAAAGTGACGATGTTTAATTTAATGTATAGGTAGGTGTATGACTAAAAATTTATTAATATATCACTATTTCTATTCCAAAGATGACACGTTGCATCAATGCGGGGGCGCTATACAGTAATATATAAAAAAGTGACTGAGACCAGTCTGTGATGAAATGAAAGTAATTTATAGGTAATATATAAAATACTTTCTCTCGTTTGCTTGCACTTGAAATTAATGTAAAATTAAGTTTCTTAGCAAAAGTAAATATAACTGGTTTATTGCTAATTTGTAAGCAAAGCTTAAGATTAATAGACTTAAATTTATAAGACACTATCAGCATAAATGATACTTAAGGAGAAGTAATAAATAATTCAATTTCACGTTCAAAAAATTTGTTCAAAAGTATTTGTAAAAATAGTTCAAATTGATTTGTTATCGAGATATGCTGTATTGTAGTTTTTAACTTTTCGCTTTGTTAATAATGTAATTTTACGGTGTGGCTAGACAAACTTTAGCATTATGCCCCGCCGTCCGGTAAACAATACAAGAAAATGGGCAACAAGCGCACACGAAGCAATTTATCATCAAATCAACTTACTGTCAAATTTTTTTCTACTTAACACAAATTACATGCCTATGGGGCGATATATAAAGATACATATCGAGTACTTTCTTCTGAAATAATATCTTTTGCAATGTCAATATGTCACATCTCATATAAATTATTTGTCATTTATATGTCTACACGGGGAAGCAAGGTAGGGTCGCGTCCGCTGATTTAAATAAAGTCAAGGACCATTTGCGTGGCAAACAACGACAGGGTCAGTAGACTCGAGCGCGCAACTGCCGAAATTATCGCGCTTCTACACGCGCCGCCCGGCCAACGAACGCACCAAGGTCATGATGGACGCTTCACCGCCCCACCGCCCCTCGCGGTTATCTCTTCACCATACTGTTGCTCCAGCTACAGAAACTGCGCACTTTATTGCCAAG
Source organism: Dione juno (assembly GCA_037127375.1). Lineage (NCBI taxonomy): Eukaryota > Metazoa > Arthropoda > Insecta > Lepidoptera > Nymphalidae > Dione > Dione juno. The sequence goes on along the minus strand of JAXRJS010000041.1, from coordinate 6,356,764 downwards.
TCGCACCGACCACAAAGGTTCAAGGAAAAACATTTGAGACTAACGAAATTTGAAAAAGAAATCAACTTACTGGTACAAAAGTGTCATATTAATATATTCCAATCCATTAGTTTTCCTACTATTGGTGTAGATATATTATTGAGTCATGTATTGTTATAAAATACATCCACATATTTAAATTGTGAAGCCTTACGTCATAATTTATGTTTATTACACATATTGCATAAAGAATAGTTAAGTCATTTTCGATTGGCATCGTGCTAATTCAACGCCAGATACGCAAATATTGTACATATCATGTAGGATGGTAATTAATGAGGTCGCGGGTGTAAGATAATAAAATTAGTGAGCGCACGTAAAGGAACGCGGGTGCGGAAACTGAGGACGGGATGCGGGCCGCGGGTCGCGGGGCTCGGGGGACGGCAGGTGGTAACGTCAACGCGCGGCCGTGAACTTTCTTCGGACACGTTTTCAGAATCGAATGCTGCGCAGTATTCCGTGCCATAGCCTGCTAAAGCGCCTGTAACCCCTCACCTCCTTGCTCTGATTACTTCTGTCTACTCACATGTCTATTCACATTCATATTCTTATTTTGCACTGTAGGCCACTTAAGTAGTTCAAAGAAAAATTAGTTCGTCGATGTAGAATATTTTCCATTTTGTTTTCAAGGAAACACTCATAAAAATGTATTTGGTTCGAGTTCAAGTATATTTATTTATACTTCCAACAAAATATTGATGTCGTTTTGTCATTTACTAAAAATCAGGACAAAATTATAATTTGATAGGCTATGTCACTAAAAAAACAGGGTTATTATAATATATTTATATTATACGTGTTAATATAATATTTTTATTTAAAATATTTCACACTTTGTATTGAAAGTAGCACACTCTCAATAAAGCACAATAAAACAGCAAGAACCAATATTGGCACAAAAAGTAATTTTACCAATTACTCGTATTATCTAGACCTAATGAGACTGTGTAAATGTAACAGTAGGAAACGAATACGCTATCAACTTCCTCATTCTCGTCGCTGTTGTGTAGTTGCAAGTAATGCAACGTAACGTGCACACTGTACTAGGGCATTATACAACCGTGTGCATCATCAACCAGCCTGCGCCCGCGCCGCTCTGATAACGCACGAGCACCTGACTGCTTTAACATTTACAAACTATTTCTTATAGATCTCTTCTTGTATTATTATGAAGCAGTCTCGGGTCTTGATTTTTGTTCCTAGGGTCGACTTCAACGTTTTAAGTGGGCCTTAATTCTGTTTCTGTATATGTTTTTTAACCTAACATGTCGTTTAATATATAGCTAATCAAAATTATTATATTTAATTGTATTCGTCATTTACTATTACGAACTGTACGTAGTCGTCCTCTGTGAAGCAGGAAGTCCCTCTTGGGAGTAAATATCAAGGTAAAATAAGTGCAAAACATATCTGAGGGAAAGGTATTGCTTATGTTTTTACAACTCTAGTTTTCTGGACGCTTCGTTAAATGCAAATTTCCAATGTATCATTTGAAAACAGAACGACTGTATTGATTTAAATGTTTTTTAGGTGCGAATTTGGTAAATCCGTAATAAACATGTTACATATAAAATAAAATGACTACTACTACTACCTATAAACATTCTAAATCTACATTATAGTGTGACATGAGACTGAGACTTCCTCGTGTAAACGTTACCTTGAAACCACTGACTTTGCGGTTAATTCGGTATTTTTGACATTGATGTGGACTATTAATCATAGGAGGAAATATTTTCAATTAATATTATAATTTAAGCATCCTTAAACTAAAAATAATTATGAACTAGTATCTTTTATCTATAGGTGTGGTCGAAGAATATTTTTCTTTATATGATACGCATATAATTCTAGATTTTTTACATTTGTAATGTGAATATTTCCGGTCTGGTAAGTCGAACTGCGGCGTTAAACTTCACAATGTCTTTGTAAAGAAGGTTGTTGATGACCAGCTTCACCCGCTTGAACCACACGATGATTTATTTAGTAAGGTTAATATTGTTTACGTACTACTGTACAACATTTTTTATCTATCATCAATAGTTTCTGCATGTCAAATTTTTTCACACATTGGGTTATATTATTGTATTTGTATTAGAGATCCCTATTTTTATTGAAAATTTATAATGGTGAAGGAATCTTTGAAATCAGTCCTGTAGTTTTTGTGTGAAAACATTACAAATTTAGAATATGAGTATAGATGAACGATTAACTTTTCAAATAATTATTTTAATTGATATTAAATTGATGATAAATGATAATTATTCTTTTCATAGCATAGTACATACTATATTTATGATTTTTTTAATTATGATTAATAACAAGTAAAAAAATATATTTGATATAATACCAATTGTAAAAGAAATAAGAATGTAAAAAAAGTAAACCATATTAGTAATTGAAGTAGAATCATTTCAATAAAATATTTTTACTTATACTGATACTCGGGATCCCATCGACTATCACGTAGCTACGTGTATGTACTCGTAGAGTAGGTAATGTGGCTATTAATTGAGCGCAGCCGACATATCGACCTTGGCCTTGGTACAGGTTGCCGAAACACCGAGGTCAGTACGATTGAACGCATCCGGATCACACGGCATGTATATCATGATGCTTATTCATTCTAATATTAACACATCGACTCATATCACGTCAACACTCAGCGCGTTAATGAATTAGCAAGTTCAGCTGTTGCTTTTGAATAAATCAAAAATTATTATAAATTTTGAAATATAATAATTTTGATTCGGTGTGTAAATATATTAATGGATATTAGTAGATATTTATTACATACGTACAAACATAAACACGCTAAATTTAAACCGATCCATGAAGGCATAATTGGTGTGCAAACGCAATGTCATCATTTGCAGCGAAGTGGGTACAGCAAAACAGGGTAATTGACTGTAGTTGACCTCACGTTGCCTCGAAAAAGTTCACAAAGCCTTGGATGTCGTCACTTTAAAATTTTACACGTGATTTATTTAATATGTTGTTGTATTAAAAAGATATCGACAATAAACAATTTAACTTTGTAATCATATTTATAATACAGCGTAGTTTCTAAACGTACTATGCTATATGAGGAGCAATCAATAAAATGAATATCATAGGTATAAAATGCGTCTCCATTGTGGGTTCATGTTTCGAAATTCGAATGCGCTTCATATAACCGCATGTCTCAGCAAGGCCTTGACCGAGCCCGTCGTCCGCGACGCAAAACATTCGGCACACCAACGGTCGTATTGAAAACGCTCCACGTGACTGGTCACAATTTTTCTTCGAATTTACTGGTTACATTCTTCAATTACAACGTTGGTACTTACTTAACTATAAACATTAGCTTACTTCAATTCAATGTGACATTGATGACGTACTGTATAATTTAATAACAAGTTTAAAATTTCAATTTCAAATCGTTGTTTTATATTTTTTTTCCTGTTTGCACAAGCTGTTACGTGTGTGAGTTATGTAGGTACTTTACTAATTACGTATTTTTTAATTATAAGACATTTCGAATATTACAAATATCGCATCATTTAGTTATACATTGTAAAAAATATATTTGTTATATATACTACATATTCACTGGACCTGTTTATCCGGTACCCGCCAAGTTCGCCCGCTTTGCCTTTATGTCCTTGGTCCAGAACCACGAGAAGGCCGTCCGGCCCCTCAATTGTTTCATTCGACTTTCGAAAGGACGTTACAGCCGCAACGAATTTAAGATTTCATCCGCATCAGCTTAAAAATAATTTTGTTCAGACAATTATTTTACATAAGTTGTTAATTTATAATTCGAATATTAAAAAATGGAAGCCTTAAAATGAAAATAATCTTCTAGTTGATACAATTTTTTGATATGACTTAAAGAAAAAAAAGCGTTAAAAGTGAATCGACCCCATAACAGTCGCACTTCGGCTGTGGTCAAAGCGCATACTGCATCATGTGATACATGTGGGCAACGACTGGCAACAACTTGTGTATTACATCAAAATTTAAATTTTATAATCAAGCCACTAGAGTTGAACTTAATATTAGCAATTCGTTGTGTATCCACCACGTAATTTGATATTTTGCGTACCGAAGTTAAAAAGCGAGGGTAACGGAAGGAAGTAAAAAAATTGGGCACCCATTCACTTTCACGCGTATACGAATATATGAAGTGCACATATGGCATTGTTGTTTCATTGTCTGTCGCTTTAATAATAAGTATACATAACATATACATAATTGTTACGTTATTAGCATTGCAGAAATTATTATATCGCATCATTAAATAAGGTAGGTAGGTATAAACTATAAACATATAGAAATATTTTGTCAGTGACGAAATACGCTTGGCACGCTTAAATAAATTAGTAAAAACAATATTTTTTATAGAACAGCGCCCGACTATTAACTATGGTTGTAGGTTTGTACCCCACACAGGGGAATAAATGAATTTCATTTGTGCTCTGGTAATACAAAGTGTTGCGTTGAGTTTCACCACTCTATGAACGTTGTCTCGAATTCTGGCGGACAGCTGAGAGCAGAGTTTCTTTTACCTAAGCTGTAAGTTTTGCTAAATATTTTGCTAAATAAAAATAATTAAGATATGAAAAATTTATCACAAACAATATAATACTACAATAAAGATAAACTTTTCGCCATCTCGAAATATGTACCTATGATGTACCTATGTACCTATGATGATATGATGTACCTATGATGGACGTATGTTGTATAATCAGACTTTAATAACACAGAAAATGTTGAGTCACCTTGAATGTTGAAGTACATGTATAAAAAATCAACGGACGAACGCAAAAAGGTGACTTTTTTATAGCACGTCTAAAACCAAAAAGTTCTTCCTTTGCACAATTCTATAACCATCCCTTATCGCGTGGGAGGATATTTGCGAAACCCATAAAAAGATCTTTTGTGATGGAGGAAATATACTGAAGCGCAATAAATTCAATAAAAACTAGTTGCACCTTTAAAATGATGCACAACCCTTTTTGTTAGTAACGACAATTTTTCTGACATAAAATGTCTGACATCTGGATTTTTTTACAAGCTTTTACATGCAGCTTCGCCTCCATGGTCGAATGACCAGTATTCATGAGCATGGTAAAATAACTAAAAGTTTAGTATGAAACATGACATATTCTTAGCGCTTGACAAATTCAGACCGCATTCGCAGGTACTGAGGGTTTCATAGAAACTAGAAAGATATTAACGTGATTTAATATAGCTTTTAAATGGTAATTCTCGATAGATGGCCATCTGATATAAAAATATTGTGAATTCGAACCATACTTCCTGAGATTGGAACGTTCAACTAAACAAATTCTTCAGCTTTATAATATTAATAAGTGTAGATAGCATAGATGAATTTTTTCTCTGTTATAACATTTTTTGTATTACTTATACATATATTATTATTGTTTTATATAGAAAGTGTACATTGTACAGGAATTATGTATTATAAGTAACAACACGTATATCCTATCTGTCGGCATACATTACACTACGCAGCACAATTTCTAATTATAAATTACCTACAAAATGAAAATAATTTTTCAAATTCAGAACTTTTGTATAGTTTTCAAAGCGCCTGCGCGGGTGGTGGCCTTGACCGGCCTGCGCCAAAATTTCCAGGTCGTTCACCCGCTCTGACGCCCACCGCCACTCGTCTTTATCTCACATAAATGAATACGCCGTCAAGCTAATATTCATTTTGATGGCAGGGAGTAAGATTGAAATTGCGCTGCTTACCTGTATTGAGAGTGTTATATAAAATTAAGTCAATTATGTACCTATCGGTTATAGAAACTTGTTTATCAATAAGCCTCTGCATGCTAAAAGGACGTTATCATAGAGTCACCGTAAATTTAACAGATATTGTTGGTGTACACAATCTGAAGAAGGGGTAGTTTTGTATACAAACTACTTGTCGATATAAGACTAATAACGTTTTAATAATTTCTTATTTTAATTTCTTCTATGCGGTAATTTTGGTCTTTTCAATTCGGAAGATTGTTATATATTCTTATTTCTTAGTTAACATTATTATAATACAACATTATTAAGCCAGTGGCTCATAGTAATCATTAAGGTAGAATCTGTTTTTATGAAAACTAGTAACAACTTTGTAAATGAAAGATATTATCAAATATAAATATCTTTGTTATCGATGTCGTCATTTGGGAAGCAGCTGTTGGCTGTTGGTCAGGGGGGACCTCGGAAGTGCAATCAGTGCTAGGCTAGGAGGCAAAGGGGCCGCAGCGGCAGCGGGTCACTCCGTCACGCGCTCACGCGGCGACCTACACGGCGTTCGCCATCCATTAGTTCGATTTCGTGTTCAAGTTCACTCGCGTCCCATCACCGAAAATATTTTAGTAGTGTGACGCAACTGGCACGGCCTCGCTGCATCCCGCTCTGACGCGTCACTCGCGCGGTCTTGCCGGCCCGCTCTCGCGCGACCTTGGCCGCCGTGCGCCCGCAAGGTTCGGGTCTTCGAACTCAGCGCATGGACGGCGGCGGGCGATGGTGCGCGAGGGGCGGGTGCTCCGCCAATGGCTGGCCGCGCTCGTGTGCGCGCGCCCGCGATTGGTCCGCCAGCGACGCGGCAATGACCTCGGAGACCGGAGTTCGAAGCGCGGCGAGGCTCGCTCTGAAACATAGACTGAAAGGCTTCGTAGAGCATTAGGGGTGATTTTCCCTCGGCGGGCTCTCGTACGCCGCCGAAGCGATTGTATCGCACGGAGCGCCGATCATTTTGCAGACTTTCACTCTTAAGGGGAGCCTCGCACTGGTACGAACAGAAGTGCGCGCGGCCTGGCTCAGTTCGTCGTTCGAGCTCGAGAAAGACGCACGCGACGCGTGCACTGTTATTTCGCGCGACGAGCGACCTTCATCCTTCGCGACGTGCAGATCACGCATTTCGGTTTATGCACTCGTGTCCTATATTCCTGTATATTGTGCATTAGGCAAATGTTTAACGATCACGGGTTCAAATGTGGTTTACGTGTGGTGTAGTGTAAATAAAACTATTTATAATTTTTGTTTAGTTAATCATATGACTCTTAGTGATGTCTCCGGACAGCAGCCTAGGGCGCTATGAAGCGCCTACAGCGGAATCCATGATGAACTCGGTTCACAAGGAGAGAGAACCTGAACTGCATATAGGTAGGATGCCAAGCGCCAACTACTTACAGTTTGTTTACTTTTGACTACTTTCAAAATAAACACTGCTAAAGGTTATATAAAATATTTTGAAGTCTGCCTAAAGGATAAAAAATATTTGTAGAATTTAAATCACTCGTGTCAGCAGACAAGCATGTAGTTGAAGTCGTAACAGTTGTCTTTTATAATTTACATTTATTATAAACTACAATGTAATATTTTATTGTTTTGTTCAAATTATATACCTACATGGAATTATTAGTGAAATCACTTATCAAAAAAACATATGTTTGTTCATATGTTATTTTTCTTGGACTTAGTTAAAAAATATATATTAAATATAATTTCAGTTTACTACATTTAATTTTGTTTCTATCTAAATAACTTATATTTTTATATTGGTGAATTCATGAAATTTATGAGTATTTCCTATTAATTTTAAAAATAGAAATTCATTATTTAATTTTTCTTTTCCAAATAACGACATTAATACTAAGAATGACCTCCTCTAATTTATTATTAATTGATGTTATTACTATTTTACTGGTTGCCAGTTAATGGATATGTAACAAGTTTTTCATTTAAAATAAATATTAAGTGATGTGACCTACTTCTGCTTAGCTTTGCGAGTCAGCTGATCATACTATAGGGTCCACTCATATAACCCATCATTATATAACATTGCCGAAAAATAGAAAATGATATCGCGATACATATGCATTTATTACAAAAGATAAAGAACATTTTTAACTGTTTTGCTTATTTTATTTTGTAAAACAATAAACTGATATCACCAGTTAGGTATATTAGTTGTTTTATGTACAATACAAATTGTCGGATCTTGTAAAAATTATAATCGATCCATATATACACACACACACACACATATATATATATATATATATAAACAATAATGTTCCCATACGTTAATTCTAACAGCTTGCACTTAATTAAATATTTTTTATATAATCTACTTATTGATTAATTGTCAAGTCAACATTGAAAAGGTTTAAGGCTAAATGTACGGTCGTACATTAAGTTTCGAAATCAAAGGGTACGGCTGCGGAACGAAAGTTTAATATATTGTTGAACATTAGTGATGTATGGTACTAGGAAAACAATTAAATATCGTTGTGCAAAATATGTACTGCACTTCACGGGAGAAGAATGTTACTTCACCCCCTTGCAAATCGATGGGATTCAATGCAATCCGCAGGGAGTCGATATAAATTAACGATTGATTCTTAATGATGTTATCGTTTTTTGTTGATTATATTAATAGCATTTTTTCGATTTTAAAAATAACAAAAGATTTAACCGTCAATCGTGAGAGATCGAACCCTTTTATTTAAACGAAAAATTATAAATGATGTTTGTTCAGACTAATGTGAAATTTGAAACAACCATTAGTTCGTTGAACAGGCGGGTTCAATGTAACGCTGGCTTCCGCTTTGGAGCGGCTCACCACTTTTACTTTTCTCTTGAGACTAGTTTCACTACTGACTAGTTTGTACTCGTCCACCACTCCTCCACAGTCTTGTTACTATAACATGAGTTAGAATATAATATCAGTATTTTTAACATAGTCATTTTGTACTATATGTGAGATATTTTTCTTTTATGTAAATCGAACAATAGACAATTAAAAATAGGAAATTACGTTAAGAAATAAAGAAAGAGTGAAGCACGTACATTGTTGTCAACTAAACATAGCACGGCGTCTAAATTGACATATTACTAACAAGACAAACATGCTGCACAAATAGGAAACAATATATTGTACGTGATTGATGTGGACTATCTATCTATTTATTTACAAACAAACGTCGCCCTGACACAATTCTACAGCGACTAGAGCGTGATGTGAGCTCTTCTCTTTCGCCGGCTTGCACGCTTGGGCGCCAGAACTGCGCGTTACGTGGAGCACTTTCTAGCGCACTTTCCTCGCCTCTTTAATTGACGTAACTAGCGAGCGACTCTCACGCGCTAAACAGAAAAACATTCGAGTTGCATCACACGTAAAGAAATGAACGCGCTGTTGCCTTTGCATTCAATATTCCCTAACCTGATTTTCTTTATTTTCAACACGATCGTAGCGTGCTCTATGTAGGTAAGGTGATGCAGTTGATAACAAAACATATAACAGATGTAACTGGCTATTCGTGTCGAAACAAATTGTTCAATGCCACTAAAAAAAGAAAGTAGCACCATAGAAAGCGACCGCTCCGAACGTCGACCCGAGGCAAGTGGTTTACGCCAGAAATAGAAAGTTGCTTCCTAAAGGCTGATCGCTCCCTTAAGAAATAAACAAACATAGTAAAGGGAAAGTGAGAGCAGACGGACGGGGCGCCTAACGCTCGAACCTGTTCCCGGTCGGTGCCGGCGCACGCACCCGCTCCTCTGACCTCCCTACATCACGCTATATGCATCCGTACGCCATCTTATCAACCATTGAGCTAGTAACAAATCGATTCGGCCATTAAAAATTTTGACAGTTCTAAATACTTAATCATGTTTTGGTTTTCTTAATATATTTTTAAATTATCAATTTAGGAATCTATATTACAGTATGTGTCGACCGAGGTTTATTGATAAAGAAAGACATGTTGAACTGACTGTAATACGAACGCACTCTCACTGGTAAGGTCAACGACTTCCCTCAAGTGCAGTAGACAGATCTAGCGCTTTCTAAAAGAATCATTCAATGTCACCAACAAACGCAACATGATGTGATCCTGATCCTTACGTCACGTAGTTTATTACGGGCTAATACGGTTTCTGTAACTTGCATCATATTATTATATTTGACATTGTGTGGCTGTTATCATTTCATATCTTTAACATGAATTATCTCAAATAGGTAATAAATAATTACTGCAGTCGAAAAAATCAAAATGTTTTCGTCTGCAGTAATAATTAATTAATTATTTACTTTAAAATAAATTGCATATTAATGTTATTTCCTTGTTACAGAATTTGATGGTACCACGGTTCTATGCCGTGTGTGCGGCGATAAAGCAAGTGGTTTCCACTACGGTGTACATTCCTGTGAAGGATGCAAGGTACGTACTCTATTAATATTTTATATGAAATTATGTAAATTGTATATAGTATTATTAATTTATTTTACTTCAAGCATGCTCACCGTGATTAATTTCTTTGTCGCTGCCACTCAAATGTTACCATTCACGCTAGCCAAAAATTTACTTGTATATTAAATATTATTTAGTTTAGTTATAACAACATTAACTTGTTATGTCATACGTGATACGATCGATCCAATAGGGGCTTACCTTACTGCGTAAGAGAAAGTGATTACGATATTTGATAAATAACTTTTGCCATCCCTAGATATGAGCGTCAATAAAGCGAAACATTCTCTTTTTCGTTCTCGTCTTGTACCTACTACGACTTTTTAATATTCAATTTGTAAAAGTACACGGCATGTATTTATAAACGATATGAAACTGGAAGTGTTTCAATGTCCTAGAGTTTCTACAGCAAGGTCGCGATACACGGAAGACAATCTCTGTACACAGATAACAAAGCTCGACCATGATATTTTTGATGTATAAACTATAAACATTCCAGTACCTTGCCACAAGATTTTTGTCATGTGTAAATAATGTGCAATAATAATTGAATAAAGTAAAATAACATTTAATACGATATGTGCGACAAATTAATTTGAATAGATACCTGCTAGGTGTCATTAAATGACAAAGAACTTAAGGTTTCCGAACGACTTTGGGGTCGGCTGATACCTGACGGCTTTCGAATGAATTTCGTGGTCAGTCCCTTGCACCCTAATCTTATAAATCGTATTTTTGTTGTTGTTACCTGTCGGCCGTCTGCCCGGAACAATCTCACGGGAATAAGTCACCTTTGTATGTATTATACATTATCATGTTTTTTGCGAAAGGGTAGCGAACTAGTTCACCTTAACCTATTTATAATAAAGTAAATAAAAATAAATATTTACATAGAATGATTTTTATGTGTATTACAGTTTTGTTATAATTAGAAATATAACAAATATAACAATATGCAATACTATGTGATTCTTGACAGCCGCCGCCCGCATACGGTCTTTCTACTCGATCATTATCTCCGAACAGAAGATTTCCTGTATTTATTTTATTAAATGAATGAGTACCGTCTGGAAAAATAATAAACAAAACTAAAATTTCCAATATTGAAGTATCTAAGTTCCCCAAGTCAGTTCCATGCTAAGTTTAATAGACGACGTAGTATTTATATTACATAAATCGCCTTAAATTCACCATAATATGAAAGAATTACGTGTTTGAAGTCCACTGTAAGTGGTTAAAGGTCATATTTATGTGTATAACAGCAACAAAAGGCAGACGAGAATAGAAGTGCAAGTGTATAATAAACCGGTTATAAGGGTGGTGTCTGGTCATTGATTGTCCTTGATGACAGGGAGCTGTGGACGTCTAGATCATTGTCATATCCAGAATTTCCTTAATCTTAGTAATGCACAGTCATAAATTATTATCGTAACGAAAATATTATCATTATCGATATTTCATTTTTATCCTCCGTTGTTAATATTATTATAAATAGCGCCATGTTTACAACACAATATAACACTAGCGCCAGCTAGTGGTGTAAAAAAGCAAAACTCAAAGCTATAAATAGTTTGGCTATTCACCGTGAGATGTCGCTACGGTCGTTACTACCTAAGCTATCTTGTATGTTCAATTGCGAACGGAAAATGTGAATGAATGGTTTTTACGGTCTACTACGAGCAGGGCACGTGTCCATACGCACTGAAGTCAATGACCTGAGTTTTATACTTGCACGTCTTATAAATTACATTGTATTATTTAATAATTTATTTAATATTAGCTTTGTGGGACTTGGATAAAACACAATCTACGTTTTTATTCTATGGTGAAATGATATGATCCTTATTTCGTCAATTATGATTGTAAAATACAACATTACATTCACTTCATTTAAATTTTACTGAATATTATTTAATTTAATATTTCGTACACAAATGTCAAAAAATAAATATTCTTACTTTGTCAAACATAGATAGAGTTACCAATTCAATTTCAAATAAACAAGTATTTGGGATTGTACATGAAGATGCTTTAAGAGTAATCTTCTATCGTTATACGCGTTCTTTGTTCATATCGTGACCGACATACTGTATCGAGTTGTGGGTCGCTTATTTTTTCGGCACCGTTCTGCAGCACAGGGCGAGCGGTCGTCGGCCTGGCTAAAACGACTCTCCTACAGCCGCAGCCTCTCTTTGCCGTAAGAAATTTTACGGTCAACGAATGTATACTATGTACGCACTGTGAGTGTAGCCTACATTATTTTTTAAATGTCGGTTTAAAAGTTCATTGAACTTGTTGTTGTAATTTTAATAAAAGCATTGTGTATCTCGTAATGGAATCATATAATTTATAACAAAAATATACATATACATGTAGTCAACATCTATAGGATCTATTACTTAGTTATATTTTATTGGAAGACTAAAATATTTTTTTCATAGTTACTTAACAATGTCGGATTTTTGTGTATAGCGTTTACCAATACAATTAATATTTAAATATAAAATGTTTTGCACCTAATTATGCTTTTATTTATAATTCTAATAATATATGAAATCCATAATTTAACATATAAATATAGATACAGCTCTATAAGTGAATTACAAGAATTAGGTACGCTTCAAGTAAGTATAGATTCGCAATATGTCAACGGGAAATGAATCACTAATATGAGTCATATGGCTTTGTTACCAAGTAAATATCGAAGCACTAGCAAGCACGTAGAGTGGACTGTTAGTGGGGTCGGTCATCGGTCGCGGCTTCCTCGGCATCCGAGTTGATGCGTCAGCATATTTCGCTGAGCCAATGTTAGCAGTCATTGTCCGCGGCACCGTTAGTCGCCGCGTTAAGCCGCACCGCTGTCGCTTACCGCTTGAAGTGTGACAGCCGCGAATGTTCTCGAAAACATCACAATAAACTTTTATGTAATCAAAACAGTACATTGTATTAAGTTTATCTTTCAAACATGTTGACGCACAGATGCAATTTGTTTTTCACGTGAAAAATAAATATATATACTTAAGTTTATTTTATTTTCAGTTGTAAATTCAATATTTATCAATTCTCTAATAACTTAAATTAAAAACTAAGACCATTTCTTGCTTACAGATAAACATTTCAATACTAATAGAACCCTCTATAATCAATAAATATTCATTTTCATAAAATAAAATGTAGTACCAATAAAAAAAATAGTTATAAAAACGTATTTATTCGATTTGTATTATCGATTTAGGTAAATCATTACACCTATATGCATATCACGCGTTATCCGCTAATGACGTATTTGTCTACGTTAGTTTGTTATGAGTATTCGGAAAAGGTTTTGTTTTCGCGCTAGCAGGTCGTCGACCGCTCGGCCGGTCACTGCCCGCGTTGCGACCAATTATGGGCCACTCGTACAGCGCACAATGGATCGATGGCAGTACGAAATTGGGTCAGCGACCTGAGCGCCTCTCACCCCGCACTACTCTGCTGGCATACTCGGCTCACATCCTCCGCCTAATCTTTAGAGTAGTAGTAATCTATGATTATTGCCGTTAATTAATATTCATTCTATCTGATGCACTACAATGTTATTAAATAAATTTAAAGTATAATCGTTACGTGTTTATAAACACACCTATTTGTCTAGCAAGTTGATTTATGTGAAGGTATAATTTTTTATTACAGTATAGGATCTATATTATTTCTGATTTGATATTTGATAAAATATATAATATATAAAACAAAAAGCAGCGCATATTTCTCGTAGATCGAGTGTAGATAGCAATTAAATAGAGTCGGCGCTCCCCTAGCAAGGAGCGCGCGCGCATTGAGGTAGGCCGTGACGCATGCTGACGTCATCGGGCGTAGAGCCGGTCGTCGCCCCGAGCTGCCGGTGTCCTAGCTCCCGGGCCGCTGAGGGGTCGCAGCGGGCCGCGGGGGGAACACTGCTGTTGTGCAATAGAGCGGTCGACAACCCGGGGTGAACGGCCGCGCGCCGCGACGCCTGCCGGGATGCGCCCGGCCTATATCCGGCGCATGGCGCGCGGCGCACGGGCGCACGGGCGCAGGGCGCAGGGCGCACCGGTGCAGTGGCAGCGGCGCATTCTAGAGCGGTGTGGACCGTTAGGAGCGCGCGCGGGCAGTAGAGACGCGCGGGGGCCGGGGCACTCTCACTTTCTCGGTTGGGTCGGCGGCCGGCAAGTAGGTCGCGCGGGTAACTGTGCGCCGCGCGCCGCAGCGCCCGCACAGTTCGCCGTCAGCCGCCTCAGTTGCGACTCGCGTCAGTGCAACACTGTCGTTCTGTAGACACGTTCAGTGAGGGAGTAGAGTAGGACGCGCGGCCGTGCTAGTGTCGAGTGAGTGGTACTTGCTGGCTAGTGAATGGTGCTCGATATGGCATGCGGCGCAGAGTTGCGCGAGCGACATACAGTTTTGGTGAGCATGCTGGAGGCGCGGCGGGAGTCAAGCGACTCCGGCTGCTCCAGTGATGAGAGTTCAGACTCTAACTGTAGCTGTGATCCTCAGGGCTTCTTCCGTCGCTCCATCCAGCAGAAGATTCAATATCGGCCCTGCACTAAAAATCAGCAGTGCTCCATTTTAAGGATTAACAGAAATCGTTGCCAGTACTGCAGACTGAAAAAATGCATTGCCGTTGGAATGAGCAGAGATGGTGAGTTATAAATTTATACTTCTCAGTAAATTATCACTGAATTTAATATAATCATATAAAATAATCAACAAGAAAATTTAAATTGGGATTGCAAAGAAATAAAGCTTTTATTTTATCATATAAATCTTGTAAGCATAGAAGATTTTGCTACATTAATTTAACTATATAGTACAAAATATTTAAAATAATAAAAGCAAATATTTCTGTGCATTTCAAAAAATATCTATAATGTCGACATAATATAATTTATATGCTTCTATAAGTGAGTGTGACGGGCAAGCTAACTCATTGCAATCCATATACGTAACGAGTATAGCAAGGTTGGTCGTGCACCCTCTCGTAATTATACTGTAATCCGAACGAGCCAAGTGGGTCGCAAGTCGCGAGGCGAGCGCGATTGTTACTCCGCGATCAGATCCTATTTGGCGGTGCTACAAGCGGGGCAGAGGGGCGGGAGGTGCGGGGGAGGGCTCGGAGGACGTGTGCGGTGTGGGAGGTCGGTTATGCAAGCGCGGGTGAGCGCACGCTAAGCGGGTCGACGGCCGTCGTCGCTCCGCTACGCTAGTTGCGACACTTACGACGCTTATGATTACCGCTTTGAGTCTAAACGCGCGATTCGCGGTGAAAGCAGAGAAAGGTGCATTTCGTAAGCGCGAAAGTGAAATTTTTGTTTTCACTTTCGTATAGCGGTTCATCGCCCTTGTATGGTTTCTCTAGACAAATTATTACAATCGTAACAGGCTTAATTAAGTTTAATAATAAATTTATACAATAATGTTTACAAATAATAACAACACTTATACACTCGTAGGTGACGTTGATAATAAATACTATTAAATATACAAATATTTATAGAATTGAAGATTTTCATTATATTTCTGTTCTTTCATCAAATATGAATATAGTAATAATATAGTTATACATATAGTTATACATTAAGTATATCCAGTGAGACAAGTATGTAAATATTTTAATAAAAAAAGGAGGAAATAAAATCAAATAATAAATCAAACAACTCATAAATTCACTTTTATATTAATCATATCCAGATACGAACCATGCTCATTACTACGCGTATGCTGCCACTCGTCAATAGATGGCGCTGAGAAGCTTAATAAGACTAGAAACTATTTATTAAACTCGAACGATAATGGCGCGCTATATTTCATGTTTCGCGTTTTATATAAAAGAATAGAATCTATTTAAATTTATATTGGTTTTTGTTATAATTAAAACATTTTATAAAATTACAATAAAATAAACTACCATAACTAATAACTTATTAAAAGTAATTGTTTCATTATCAAATTTCACTTGTTATTCATATTTATAATACTTGTATTTACTACTACTGCTACTACTACTTTGTATCTACTTGTTTGTACATTATTGAAAAAATGACATTGAAATATACAATGTTAATATTGACTACAATAACATTGTAAGATTGTTTTAAATGCGGCTTTAACTTTCAATTTTATTATTGTACGTATTACAATTACAATGTTCACAAACATTACAAAACCATTGATTGACATTTGATTTACGATAGCTTGGACTGAATATGTGAAAATTAACAATTTAGTATGAAAAGACGACATTATTTTAGGATAATTTACAAAACAAGTAGGAATAGAGATTTTAAGAAAAAGCAGAAGTGCAAGAGGCGGGGGCAGGGGCCTGAGCGGAGTTTATTGACGGCGCACTCCGTCCCCCCCTCCTCCCTGCTCCCCTCCCCTCGCCCTCCCTCCTCAAGTTCAAGGTTGGCTCGGCGCGCGCCGCGGCGCAGTGCGAGGGAGTCCGGCCCGCGCATCGGTCGTCAGCCCTCTTTGTTATCGCTATGTCAGTGCGTCGCACCGCAGTTCGCAACGAGAACTCGAGCCTCGATCACAGCGACAGCGACAGTGACTACACCGCGGTCTAACAAATAACAATTATAGTATAACAAAACATTGGAACACGATCACACGGATTACAGTGCCTGTGTCTACGTACGACTTTACGTGATATGTGACACTTGTTTTATATTAGTATATTAGTTTAATCAACTATAGTTACCAACAAAACTTATTTATTTATGAGTGGTATTTGGCTGTGAATATTTAGATAATAGTGAAAAATATTATTATGGTATCAGACATGGGTGAAGATTTGCCAATTCTTAAAGGGATCCTAAATGGAGTCGTCAAATATCATAATGCTCGTATGTATTATTTATATTTTTACGTTTATTAATTTAATTTAACGTTTCGTTTTTATTTTTGCTTATCCTATAAATAATTAAAGATTACTATTATTATGTTGGTTGGTGGTTTATATTATGAGCCGTTTTAAACAAAATTATAAGAATCATTATTAGTTAATTATTATTTTTATATTAAGCGACAACTCTTACTGATTTCTTGTATTAAGTTCAAATTATTTTTTATTAATATAATAATTAAACCAAAAATTCAATTACTATTATTTATATTCATTATATTCATTTTATTATTTAAACCAAAATTGTGTAAAGTATATAATAATCAGTTAGGGCACATATTGTGAATTAAAACTTTTACTTAACTATTAATAATATAAACGATAATTTTAAGTACTTTTATTATACGCAAGTGTAAATAAAAAAACTGAAAAGAAGAACACTTGCATGAGTAACCGCGAACAATAGGTCATGCATCTGGCGTGGCATACTTATCGCAGGGAAAGTCAGGAGAAATGGCGAGAGGGCACTCTCTGCTTTCGTTTTCAATCGTGCGCCGAGCTCGAACACTTTCACCGGCGCGCGGGCACGAAGGCCATAAGCGACGCGCCCGCCCCCGACGTATACTACCTTTCGATCCGCGTCGCGACTAGCGCGAGAAAGTCGTAACACTTTTTAGCATGACCTCGCGGTTCGCGCATTGTCATTCGGTTCGAACTAGTTCATCGAATCGCAATGAGTTTGTTGAGACCCGTATGTGAAAAGGCGAGGGTTGACTGTCACTACGGCCGATGAACTTTACCCCCTCGTGTCAGCTGCTCGTGCACATGGCTCGCCGTGCACCCGCATATGCGCTCGGTAACCGACAGCTGCGATCCAATTGTATGTAGCTCTAAGCGCGGACCTTGCTCAACAATTCAAACGTTGCGTCTACCTTTATTTTAGTTTTATATGTTTAACATAGAAAATTTTGTAGCAAATGCTTATGTAAATTTTCTTTTGTTGCAGCTGTCCGATTTGGACGTGTACCAAAACGCGAAAAAGCGCGAATTCTAGCGGCGATGCAACAATCTTCATCGTCACGAGCGCAAGAACAAGCAGCGGCCGCGGAGTTAGATGATGCCCCGCGGTTGCTGGCGCGAGTGGTACGCGCCCACCTCGACACCTGCGAGTTCACCCGCGACCGCGTGGCCGCCATGCGCGCACGTGCTCGCGACTGTCCCACCTATTCTCAACCTACTTTGGTGAGTATATACATACAACACGATATTTTCGTTTTATGAAAACATTCTTAATTTAGTATCTTAACTTAACTTGAGAATTTCAACATTAACTTTATTTTCTATTGTTCTAGGCTTGTCCATTGAATCCAGCGCCGGAGTTGCAGTCTGAGAAAGAATTTTCTCAAAGATTCGCCCACGTTATCCGTGGGGTGATCGACTTTGCTGGTCTCATTCCTGGATTCCAGTTACTGACTCAGGATGATAAGTTCACATTGCTAAAGAGTGGTCTTTTTGACGCATTATTCGTGCGGCTCATTTGCATGTTTGATGCCCCACTCAACAGTATAATATGCCTAAATGGGCAGCTTATGAAACGTGACTCTATCCAAAGTGGAGCTAATGCACGTTTTTTGGTGGACTCTACATTTAAGTTTGCCGAACGTATGAATTCCATGAATTTAACAGATGCGGAAATAGGCCTTTTCTGCGCCATAGTTCTAATCACGCCGGATCGTCCTGGTCTTCGCAATATTGAATTAGTTGAAAGAATGCACGCAAGATTGAAAGCGTGTCTGCAGACCGTCGTTACACAGAACAGACCAGACAGACCCGGTTTTCTTAGAGAGCTAATGGATACCCTACCTGACTTACGTACACTGAGTACACTCCATACGGAAAAATTGGTCGTTTTCCGCACGGAACATAAGGAATTATTACGGCAACAAATGTGGGGAGATGAAGAAGGATGTTCTTGGGCGGACTCTGGTGCTGATGAATCTGCTCGCAGCCCCATAGGTTCAGTTTCGAGCAGTGAGTCTGGTGAAGCTGTAGGTGATTGTGGCACACCATTGCTGGCTGCTACACTGGCTGGACGCCAAAGGCTAGATTCGCGAGGATCTGTAGATGAAGAAGCTCTCGGTGTAGCTCACTTGGCCCATAATGGCCTAACTGTAACGGCTGTTCGCCCTCCACCGCTCTATCGTAAACTCGACTCTCCTACCGATTCTGGTATTGAGTCTGGGAATGAAAAACATGAAAGAATTGTCGGCCCTGGGTCGGGTTGCTCGAGTCCACGATCATCTTTAGAGGAACATTCAGAAGACAGACGGCCGCCTGCCCTCGCAGACGATATGCCCGTGTTAAAGCGCGCATTAGAAGCGCCACCAATAACTCGCCCGCCTTTTGATGTGCCACGTCCGCGCTCTCTAATGGAGGAAGCGTATAACCGCCATAAAAAGTTCCGTGCTATGCGCCGCGACCCGGGTGAGGCAGAGGCACGGCCCGTTCAGCTCACGCCATCGCCGCAGCCACCGCAGCACCCGCACCCGGCGAGTCCCGCACACCCAGCACACTCGCCGCGACCGCTGCGCGCCTCCCTCTCGTCCACGCACTCGGTGCTGGCCAAGAGCTTGATGGAAGGCCCACGTATGACCCCAGAGCAGTTGAAACGCACCGACATCATTCAGCAGTACATGCGGCGTGGGGAGGCGGCAGGCACGGCGGGCGCGGGTGAGGGCTGCCCTTTGCGCGCCGGTGGACTGCTCACGTGCTACCGCGGCGCCTCGCCGGCGCCTGAGCCCGTGCTGGAGCTGCAGGTGGACGTGGCGGATGCGCCGCTGAACCTCTCCAAGAAGTCGCCCTCGCCGCCGCGCTCTTACATGCCGCGCATGCTGGAGGCGTGAGGCCGGCCCGCGGAGCCGTACGTCTCCGCTACCCCACCCCGACCTACTTTAAATTGAATAAACTATGTAGTTAATAATCGTTCGCAAATCGGTTTAATATATTATATGTGATAATTCGTTTAAGACGCGTGCGTGAGTGGCCGGTGCCGGACGAGGAGAGCGCAATAGACTGAAAACATAATTTAAGACTATATAAGTATAATTTATAATACAATGCAGCGCCGGTCGAGGTGTGTTTGTGTGTGTATTGTATGTGCGTATGTGAGCGTGCTCAGTCATTTGTTTGTTAATGTAATGACAGGTTGTCGAATTAAAATAAAACAAATTGTAAAAATATTTTTTTGTTTCCTTTCCCCTTGTCTAATTTACAGTTAAAGTAATATAAGATAAATTTGCAATATATAATATGATAACATTGATACAATACAGAATTGGTACAATAAGTACCATTTAGCTTTTATTAGCTACACATTATTTAACAATTAAACTAAATAGATACTTAGCTCAAATAAAATAACTATACAAGCAATCAAATATTACATTTACATAGATATAAGTAATAAGTATAATATAATAAAATTTGCCAATGAGACATGCTGGCTGGATTAACTTACACACACAAATTGTGTCTACTTGTAAAACATATAGAGATTGAAATAAATGGACGTGAGATGCAGGTTGATGACCGACCGAGGCCTCGGGCGCTCTTCCGTCTCAGATGACAACGACTGGCCAGTGAGCTTCCTTCCGCAATAGAACGAATGCTGGCACTTCGTTATTATTTCATTAATCTTTTACAGTACCTAATATAAATTAATATCTAATTTGATATTGACAGCATTTTCAAAAAAAGTATTGATTCTAAGCTATTTTCATGAATTTGTACAGATGATATAAATAACATAACACAAAATAGCATAATTATGAAATACCTACATGTCTCATATTATGAAATTGGTTTATTAAAAATGTAGTGCACGACAACTCTAAAAGTCTATTAGGTGTAAACAATCTTACATAATTTATTTGCTTCTAATTTCTCTAATATAAAGACATGTCTAATTGTAAAACATTCTGGAAAATAACTAAATTCTATCAAAATAAAATCTCATTAAAAGACAGACAGACAATTTTGTATAAACTTTATTATAAACATAGCAGTTTAGCTAGAAGCTAAATCTTTATATCAAGCTAGCTAATTATTGTGCAACGAGATGATATATGATAGCGGTTATTGACCGAGAGCTGAGCGCATGTCGCCGCGGGCGGTTCATCGCGCAGTGCGCGGTACTGCCCGACCGTGCACTTGACTCCTGCGACCGGTGCATCGCCCGCCTGCACTCCTGCCACCACCGCCGCACCGCCCGCCCATCGTCGTGGTCGTGGGAGTTTCCACAGCCTCCCACTCACGTAATCCTTCGAAAGGTCATACGGCTCTAATGTCATAAAAATTTACCCTGTACCACTACAGCATTTTATATTTTTCAATTGCAATGAGGCTCCATTTAGTTATGAACGTTTAGTACATATTGTTATTCAATCAACCAACACACTCTAAACTAACATTTCGTTTTTATTTAAAGATTCTAAGTATTGCAATAAGTATTAATTTTATCGAGTTGAATTTTTTTATAAATGTCAACTGTCAATTACTAATAACATTACGGCAGTTAGGAAGTTAATGTACAGCAGTAAATAGTCAAGGAGGGAGACCTTCAGGCGACCCACGGCACACGGAAAACCCCGAATGGCTGCCCGCGACCTTGTGTGCCGAGGTCGCGCCCGGGCGACGCTCACGGAAACAGGATAGCTTATTAACTTTATTAATATATGGATTAATTAACCGTCACTGTTTTTATAAATAATTATCCTTCAACGTACTGTATTTGTGAACTGGTAACTGTTTCAGTATATTATTTTCTTTGTTGAAAAGATTATTCTAAATAATATCTTTTACTTTATAATGACTTTATAAGCTATGACAAGTAATTAATTTTGTAAATGAATTAGGCATACATGTGCTACAAATCA
This sequence comes from Dione juno, assembly GCA_037127375.1. Classification (NCBI taxonomy): domain Eukaryota; kingdom Metazoa; phylum Arthropoda; class Insecta; order Lepidoptera; family Nymphalidae; genus Dione; species Dione juno. The sequence continues at coordinate 6,334,667 of JAXRJS010000041.1, read as the reverse complement.
AAAATCAACAGTTTAAAATACATATTTAAAGGTTTTATTATAGATGTTAAAAGCAACCAAGGTCAGAGCGAGAACATGAATAAAACAATTTGTAAGCTTCAGTCTTATTTTATAAAAAATACGGTTGGGGTCTGTGTCCTTGCAGTGCATCCACCTGTAGGTTACAAACAGCTTTACCTTCAAGATTAATTGGCCAACTTGGCCAGAGATTACTACCAGTTCCCTTAACTGCTAATATTCGAAGGTGCTATATTAAATTTTGCACGAGATGGCGGGCCGTGGGTGGTGGGTGATTCTTTTTAGGGGTAGTGGTGGCACGTAGGCGGGGGTGGTTAGCGCGGGCATGCGGGGGTGCACAAGGGGGCGAGGGCGCGGGCGGTCGGCTCCAAGGTCGCAGAGTCACAGCCGGGCAAGGTCGCCATGTCCGCGCGTGCCCGTACGCCCCCACCGCCCCTCACACCCGGTCACACCCTAGAAATGCGTGGGACGCGACCTTTATACACGCTCTGGAGAAGTAATTGTATATATACATAAATACTTAATGTTTTTTCAGGCTTACGTAACGCACCGAGCGAGGTTATCAGTTTCAGGAAAATGTGCGTATAATCTCAGTCTTGTATGTAATTAAAGTCATATCTTATGGAAATCATCTTTTTAATTTATTAAAAAAATATTTTATATGGATCTAGGACCGTCTAAGGGCCACCGTGGCGAAGCGGCGTCTGACTGTAAATAAGACACAATCATACGATTCCCACTCGGGGACAATAAATTATTATACACGGAATACCTGTAAAGGCGGCAAATGAGGAACAAAACATCTTAAGGCTACGTTCCGTCTGCCTACCTTGCTCTATGTAGGATACAGCGTGAAACTTAAAAACCTGAAACCTAAATAAATAAACAATATCTATGAATATAAATTTAGATACTAGCACAGTTTGTAATTTTACAGCTTGTCAATTCGACACTAATAGACAACCATTGTTCGTTCATGACATTCGTTCGTGACAGATCAGGAATATAAGCAAAATAATATCTTCCATTTTAATGGGTCGAAAAGCGGAGATAGTCTTAGCACTAGATGCTCTCCGTCCATCTTGCCTCGCAGAAAAAAGGATGTAGTCATAAAATAAACAGTGCTCGAAAATCTAATATACTACATGAAAATATTTGGGTTAAATTTAAAGTAAAATTGTAAGTATAAGTAACAACATTATATAAACAATTTCAACAATTATTCCACTTCGTTAAATCAATAAAAACGAAACAATAGACACAAATTATTTAAAAAAGCGTACATTATAAAAGAATACATTATTTTATCCTTCTTCGTAGCATCACTTTTATAACTGAGTGAATGCTTATCTGTTACGCAAGACACGTTATCAGCTTAAATTGTTCGCTAATGCTTCCGTCCTCGACCTCTAAGACTGGTGTAAATATGTACGTACGTACATATGGACGTTATATGTAAGACGAGGCGTGTGTAGCTCTGTGCGTGTCGCAGATATTGTTACGTAAACGCTTTATAAATGAGAAATTCAAATCGTTTTCGTTATTATGATTTCATGTAAACATATATATTTTATATTGACTATATTATATAATTTGCGTACAAGTATCACATACCTAATTTCTTTCTCTAGTTAAACAAAAAGTGCGATATTAGATTTCAACACACACTATTTTCAGATTTGGCAGAAAATAGAGACTTTATACGGGGTTCTTGTTACCTCCGAAGTGATAAGACAAGCTAATAAAACATGTTACGTATTTAATTCCTACATTGGTATATAATTTTTATATTTATACAAAACGTGTATCATTTACATGACCGTGTGTCAGTTCCTGTATGTTATCAGATATTGCAATTATCTGTATTAATTAACAATTATCATATTTAGATTCTGTAGTAAGTATACACCAATTGAAATTGTTGCTAGTAATATAAATAATTGTCAATAATTATCTACAATATTCGGCCTTCGTATTAAGTGAAAGGTTATATAGAAAAGTAGGTTGGTATTAAATTGCCCCTAATATTCTCATCGTAACCTTGATGACAGGCTTTTTGGGGCAGAATCTAGGTTAGGTACATTGTCGAGAGATAGGATCGAGGACAAACGCAATTATGTCAAAAGAGTGGCCTAGATATGGCACAGTAAAATAAAAATTGAATATTTGTATATTCAAGCTTTCTTTGAAAAATGGAAACTTATGATAGCTAATTTCAAAAATAAAATTATATTGTGTGTATGTGAAAAAAAAAAAAAAAAAAAAATATATATATATATATATATATATATATATATATATATATATATATATATATATATATATATATATATATATATATATATATATATATATATATATATATACTAAAGATAATATTTAGTACGTATAATTTAATTGAGATATAGTAATTTTAATAATAGTATAAAATACTTAGAAGCTGAGAGTAGAGTTTGGTCCTGTCTTAAAATGCAAAGGTCATGAAAAGGACGCAGGGTCGCGCCATCGACCGCTAGAGCGGTATCTCACCTTATAACTACTATAAACGTCGTTAGGAGGCGAAATGAGTTTACTTGTTGCTTACTTGCTATCAATTTGCATCATTTACTTTATTTGTACCTCCAAGCAACATAATATATATTTCAGTTTAATATAAATGTATAATCCCATGAAAATTTTATTTAATTACTTCCAATTTAAATATGTCAAGGCAGCTTTATGGGCATATAGCAATTAGGTCAAACTATTTGCCCTTGACCTACGGTAACACGTCTGTCATAACACTCGCGGCCCAAATACACCGGGTGCCAAGATAAGGGCGCTCGCATTTGGGAACAATACCATTGAACTAAGATAATCACATCTTCTTTAAAATTTTAAAGTATTTTTGTCGCTAAAATTATTAACAATAACATCGGCTTTTATTAAATTAAAATGTATATAAAATTATTTTATCTTAATATAAAAAATTACATATAACACGATAAGTCGATAAGATATTCAAAACCAGATTCAGATTTCCGGAGATGTAGCATCAACAGTATCACAAATTATTTAAAACTAATGCTGAGTACGCTTTCTATACAGCAATAGGTAATCTAAAAACCGAATAAAACTCGATCAATCTGCAAATAGTTGTTTGACTTTACCATGACCTTGCGCAAAAATACGATCGACTTCTTAGTTGCGCGGGTACAAAGGAAAATCGAGATTTCGTGAATTATTCCGGGAAGTTTTATATGGTGATTAACGAGTGGGCTGCGGTTATTCGAATATCGCCACACACTCGTGTGCGATGCTATATCTTGTTTAATTCTATTCGCGAAAACAGGCGCCTGTGTGGGTAAGTGTGACATTGAACTTCACTCTTCACTCTTCACGCGGCAGCGCACGAGTTGCGTAACTATTCAAGTATACAGCAAGACGAGATCGGCGGGTGCGCCCCACCGTCTTGCGTAGCGTGTCCGGATCAATTCGACTTCAGGTATATATTGCGGTTTAGTTATAATAAAAAGTCATTATAAATAATAAATATTTATCTAATTATGAAAACATATAATTATAGCCATATTATTTTTTTATCTGTGTAAAATATTACACGATATAAAAAACTTTTTAAACTATTATTATTATAAAATAGTATTGACAGAAAATGTTCGTATTACGTATATATATACGCGATTATATCAATAACATGCGTCAGCTCTATAAAGGCACGTGCAAGAATCACGTGGTAAATTTGACTATGGTCTGTGACACTGACATTGGGCAAGTCAAAACTGCGGGTACCCATGATACCATGTGAATGTATTGTGTGATGTATGTAGCATATTACGTAACAAATAGCGCCGTCATTTACAATATTTATTATCTATGTTAAATTGTTATGTTAAACCTTATTAGGAACTACGATTTCCTATGTTGTCGAGTCAATGTTGTATTTATTATTATTAAATTTTATCTTTATAAAATTGACAAAGTATATATATATATATATATATATATATATATATATATATATATATATATATATATATATATATATATATATATATATATATATATATATATATATATATATATATATATATATATATATATATATATATATATATATATATATATATAAATATATATTAAAATAATATTTTTGTAGTTGTGGAAAATAATGTACCTCCTATTGTATATGATTCGAAATATCTAAACAATAAATATGAGCTCTATATTAATTTTAATTAATATTTTATAATTTTTATATATTGTAAAAATATTTTGTGTATTGACTACAATTAGAGTAGTCAGTAGACCTTCTGTTTAGAACTAAACTTTATAAAATTATAAAAATACAATATTTAAATATTATCCTTGTATAACACTAAATTGCAAAGTAGCCTAAGCGCTTCCGCAACTGGTCGAGGCCAAGCAGCGTCACAACAGTATTTGCTAAAGCCGTGTCGTTTGCACTCAGCTATATACACGACCGCGACGATGACTGCGACGTATTCATTTACTTCCGTAGTTTCATGCTCGCTTTCATGTTTCAAAATAATATATTATAAAAACATTAATTGTAAAGACGTGAGAATTGTGTAAAAATACGTAATAATTCTTCTAAAAATAATAGCCAGCGCATCAGCCAGTCAAAGTATTTTGTTCACTATATCAATTCAATGGCAAATCCGGGAGATGCGCTGTGGTAAGAGCGCGAGCGGTGCGGGACCGTGTTCTCCTATCTGACTGTACAAATAGCTGCAACCTTGAGATTCGGCGCGCGCGACAAGGTCACCGCGCAAATCGTTATCACAATGACGTCAGCCTGTGACCTCCGAGAGACCTTGGTTGAGGTGCCTGCGATAACGCGGACGCTGATGGCGACCGATAACGTGCGTTACCGCCACGCGGCTTGTCCAAGCACAGTAGTTATTAGCCGCAGTTCCCTGTTTACTATCTCGTTTTAAAATAAAACGTAACTGGATCATAGTTTCGTTCTAGATCAGTTCTAGATCTTACTCATCGAAAAATCGTATGCTGCAAAAACTATTAGTACATGTATACCTACAAGTTGACAATCTGTTGTAACTATCTATTTTTTATCTTTTTGAATAATATTATATTGGAATACAGCCAAATCAATAAACATATATAAAGCATGAGCTGATCAAAATCACTTTCTACATGCTTATGGTTGCCGTCCGCAAAAATATATTCCGCTGGCCTTGTAATTTCACGGCCGCGCAAAAATATCGACTTGACATTCTAAGCTATTTTATTATCTCTGAGTGGTTAACCAGGAAACGTTGATTAAAGTTGACCACGCCTCGCTTCTGGAGGTCACACTTAATTTTTAGATAACATATTAAATATAATAAGTGTCATCGATACTGTTATACTTTAAAGTTAAAGTAATATATTACAAGGAAATAAAAGTCATGTAACTATTGTAGAATGTTGAACTGACATCAGTGTGTCCGGCCTATCGCATTCTGAGTTTATAACACGTCGCCCTATAATAAAACCTTGGTATCTGCACGCAGAGATATTTCGTTTTAGTATGAAAATGTAACAAATTCCTCAGTATTATTATCATATTCATAAATTCTTTATTTTATATAAATGTCTTCACAATTTTCTATTAAATTAAAATAATTGTAATAAAACTAACTTTTGTCTGTTGTGAAATAATAAAGAATTGTGTATGTCAATTCAGTCAATTAACTACCTAGTACAAAAATATTTTTTCCATTTTAAACAGTAAGTTCCTACCATTAGCAAGTTACAGTGGTATTATAAAAACTCGCTTAGACCACTTTTAAGTAGCAATTTATAAAATGTATGTAAAGATAACGATTTTTTTTATATAATAATAATAATTAGATAAAAAAGATACTGACCAAGTGTCTGTAGTGTTGTACACAATCGTTATTACCCATATTTAATTATTAATAATGTAATCGTTAAAACAAACTTTATAGGTCTATAATATTGTATAGATAGTATAGACAAATCTCAAATGTAAAGATGAGAAATCACAATACTTTTGCATTCGAAGAAATAAATTTCATTATTATTATCAATCATTTATATTTACGTATTCGTAACGACTGGATTTACTGAGCAAAATAAAGATTTAGAAAACTTCAAGGAAAATTTACAATAATTAAGAAGGGATGCAAGATTATTAGCATAACTCATTAGCAAAAACTATAGTTCAAAATAAATCTGGGGTAATTTGTAACTATGTATGTATATTTTTTAAAACATTATTTATTTTACTTAAAGATTTATAATATATCTATATACAAATTTAAACGCAACGGGATTTGAACCCACGCCTCGTGGAATTTGAATTTTTTATCCTTAGTGTAGATTAACATTTAAACGTTCATACAAATATTATTTATTTAATTTTTCTTGTGCAGGCTGTAAGTTGGTGAGAGAGCATAAGTTTTTTTATACTATCAATGCATGTAACAAAACCATTTTTATTACTCGAGTAATTTAAGAAAGTAAGGTGAAAATTGTACCGAACGCGAATTAACTCTTCTTCTTCTTCTTCTTCTTGGCATTAGTCCCGGCTTTTGCCAGGGTCTGCCTTCCGACTGAGCCTACTCCACTTTGCACGGTCTTTAACATCCTCAGTGGATAATTTATTGGCTCTCATGTCTTGTGTCACGACATCCAGCCATCGCTTCCTTGGGCGTCCGGGTGGTCTAACTCCAGGGACAGACATGTCAAGGCACTTCCTTCCGACATAGTTCTCAGATCGGCGCATAACATGGCCATACCATCTCAGGCGACGCTCTTGGAGCTTATCCACTACGTCACGGACCCCAAGACTACCTCGAATGAATGTGTTGCGTATGCGGTCGGACCGCGTCACGCCACACATCCATCTCAGCATCTTCATCTCCGTGACGTGAAGCTCCTGAGTGTGCCGAGATAATGTTGGCCAACATTCGCTGCCGTATATAAGAACAGGTCGGATAATGCTCTTGTATATCAGTCCCTTGAGCTTGGGCGGTATTCTGCTATCGCAGACCACACCAGTGACCTCCCGCCATTTGGCCCAGGCAGCGTTTATACGGGCATGGATGTCGTGGTCGATGCCTCCAGACTCATGCATAACGGCTCCAAGGTACCTGAACTTCTCCGACTTAACGGCTGGCTCAGGCCCGATATGGATGGTGCTCGAGTCCGGGCTCCCACAAGCCATGTACTCGGTCTTCGACACATTCAGTTTGAGACCACCGTTTTCAAGCGCACCCTTCCAGGCGTTCACTTTACGCTCCAGCATCAGTCGGTTCTCATCGATGAGTACTATGTCATCGGCATACATCATCAGCCACGGAGGCTGGCATTGGATGTCAGCCGAGACAGTATCCAGCACTACATTGAATAAGAACGGACTAAGAGCTGAGCCCTGGTGAACCCCTACTGTAATCGGAAAGGGCTTGGTGTCGCCAACAGCGGTCCTAACCACTGAAGCGGAGTCGTTGTACATATCTCTGATAACCTCAATATAGGCTTCAGGGATCCCCTTGGATCGCAATGCCCACCAGATACACTGACGTGGCACACAGTCAAAGGCCTTCTGCAGGTCCAAAAAGGCCACATGCAGAGCTCTCCTTTTTTCCCTGTAAGCCTCCATCAAAGTTCTGAGGGCAAAAATGGCATCCATAGTGCCTGATCCTGGTTGAAACCCATACTGAGACTCAGAGACAGTACATTCTTGGCGGAGCCTGAGGCCGATCATGCGCTCGAAGAGCTTCATGGTGTGGCTCATAATCTTAATGCCCCTATAACTACCGCAATCTTGAACACTGCCCCTTCCTTTGTAAATAGGGATAATAAAGCTCTGAACGCGAATTAACTATTTTGTTTTATTCAATCGTGTGTGGGCTCATTCTGAGACAGATGATGGAGTTGGACTTGAATGGAGTTTTAAATACATAAAATTCTATTTAAAAAGTCAATTACTATTTTTATTCGTAAAAGGAATATTAATAAACATTTTATATGGCGTCTTAAATATGCATTTTCGATGGCATTGTATACATATCTACTTTACCTCAAAATATAAAAGTAAAATCAATTGATAAAATGTAAACTAGAAATAAAATAACAATAAATCTTTTATAGTTTTGATAACAAAAAGAAAACTCTACACGTGTCGATATTGCAGTAACTACATTCCTATATATATATGTATATATATCACATGATTTTTCGTAGCTTTACTGATATCAGCTATCTTAATATGATTTTTAACTTAATCATCAAAATTTACTGGTAGCAGAAAGTGAGAGCAAAGTAAATTACCAAGTATGTCAAGTCAGTTTATACTTTACTGACATCTCCATTATTACACTTAAGCTATTTATTTAAAAATGTGGTGAATGAAGGCTCCAAATTCATCGCTTAGACTTTATCTATAATAAAAATTCTGATCAAAATCATACTTTTAAAAGTATTTATAATTAAGACGAGACAAAGAAGTCTAATAATTATCGTCATTATTTGAAGTATTACATTTATTTTTTTTCATCTGTTCTTTGTAAGGAAACGATATAATTCAAATGGTAATTTTAAAATATATAGAACTTCCAACTTATATACAGATTTTCCATTTGTTTAATAGTTTACATAAAATGTTAAACATTACAATTTGTAGATTTTAGGGTGTTGTTTATCTAGAGCACTGCGTTTGGGCGAGGCATTCTCGACCTGAATCCCAATACGGACACGAGAGAAATTTCCGACAATTCGGATGCTGCGTGCGAGAAAGGTGTTGTGTTGTGCATAAGAGAAAGGACTTCGTCCTTATGGGGTTAAGATTATAGACTTATCTTAAGTATTTCTTGAATAGTGCAGTATTATATCATGAAATTATGACATTTACATTTACTAGGAAATATATTAAACAAAAATGTGCTTAATACTATCCCCACTTTAACTTTTACCTTTGAGTGATTTATATTTAATTCAATAAGAGAAGTCACATTGACCTGAAAATTACAAAACTTGATTCTACTTTGGCATTGCTTTGATAATTTTATAACAAATTCTCTTAACAAAGAGAAAGTGGGAAATTTACAAAAGCTACTAAACTACATATTCTGCAAAGATTTTTCAACATAATATAACACTTTTGTTGGTCACTAGGGCAGTAAACAGATGTAGTAGGTATTATCAGTGATATCACTTCAATTTTCCTGCAACGTGGAGCTTAACGGCGAGTCGGCCCTCGCCATAGGAACCTTATTATTGTTACAATAGCTCGAGAAAACGAATGGATGCTGTCATCGCGTTCTTGGTTCGCTTGACTTATGACTTACAAAATCTACATACAATCATCGACAATGTAGGTCAGGGCAGTAGGCCGTATAATAATATATCTGTGTTCTCCAAATATTTGAAGCTTAAAAAATGATTCGTTAAGTGCGAGTTGGGTTTGCGCACCGAAGGTTCCGTAAAAATTTGTTAATTGCAGGCATAGGGAGTCAATTTAATAACACTTGATAAATTAAAATGTTAATTGCATACAAAACACATATAAGCTCAAACACATATTTTTCGGTTTCGTTGTTTTCCTTTTGAGGTAAGGTACTTAACCCTAAAAAGATTTCTGATATTTTTTTCATCAATGTCATAGCTACCTTTTATTTAGAATTTGAAATGTCAATGTATTAATTTCATAAAAAAAGTCATTTAATTACTGTAATATCAGTCAGTAGGTCATCAATTACTTAACTTAGTTTAATACTCACCAAAAAAGTATCAAGTTTTTAGTTGCATCTATCTAAATAGAATATTTATCAGGTCACTGACCTCAATGTCTTGCGTATTTGTCTACACCAGGTTTGACAACACTCGCTGATGTTATTTTCTTATTATAACCGAGTATTAAATAGGACGTAAAGACAAACGATGGTCGTATTTTTTGTTTAGACGTTTCGAAAGACAAAATTAAACATACAATTTTAAAGAAACGATTAAATGAACTAAACAATATTTCAACACAAAATTTATACTCTGTCTGCTACAAATTATATAAAAATCTTTGACATAAAAAATACATTCATTGTAATTTTCTTTTTTGAGATTGTATGGTATTTAATTGAGAACAGTTCATTGCTGCGTACTACTGTTGTGGGTGTCATTAGCCACGCTCTACACGTGAGAGTCTGCGTGCAGCTCAACCCTCGTCTTGACTCCCGGCATCGCAACGTGACTACGCCTTATTGAATAAGATAAATTAACAAGTAGGTGTCTAAATACTAAAATAGGTAAAGTTAGGTTACGTTCACATATATATATATATATATATATATATATATATATATATATATATATATATATATATATATATATATATATATATATATATATATATATATATATATATATATATATATATATATATTAATGGTTTATTAAAAATCTGACTTTTTAATTGTGACAGTTTTTAAAAATTTCTGCTAATAAAATTTTAATTTTTTAAATTATACACTTTTTATAACAACACAGCGTTGGACACTAAAAGATAAATTATTTTCAATTCAACAATTAAATAAATGATCATTAGCTGTTAAAACATTTGTTCTGTAAATTGTTTAGAGCATATTTCAACAGAGTCGCTAATATATGCCAGGCTTTTTTTTTTTAATTTGGCGTTTTCGCAACGAGTGGGCGATTTGTTTACAATTGTGATGTGTGTGATTTAGTACTTTAAACACGTTCAGTAGTATGGCGAGTATGCTGTACAAGGTCATGACGTATTTTAGAAGAAACGATAACAATAGCTAATAATGGATATTACTGCTTGTAATGTAATCATTTAGGTACTAGGAATATTACATATAATACATAATACTATATTTAATATTACTTATCTTTCTAAGTTTGGTTAAAGTATAAATACCACAGCAGGCTATTTAAGTTAATATATTAAAAATTTGCAAATTATACCGGAAACGATTATAGTTTTGTAACTATCTGCTAGTTCATGATATATCTTCAAGCTTTTTACTGTGAGCTCTGGAAAGATAAACGCAATAATAGATGCGTTTAAGAATAAAAATAAATAGGTATATAAACTTTTTCATTTTTCGACATATTAGAGTTATATATATTTAGTTAGGTACCGTTACACTACCATTAGGTAGTATGGAAGGTACAAAATACAATACATTCTGTATTTTTTATTTATTAAAATAAATATTGAGAAAAATAAATAACTTATTTATAAAACCCACAGAGCCAGAGCTAGAGAGAGAAAGAGAGAGAGTAGGATGTATTTCTATAAGTATTCCATAGTATAGTTTTATACGTATGTTTATTAAACATCTGGTCATCATAGAAGGTCTAACAAGTATGAAGTCGGATATCTTATTTATCTTGCCTGAAATTTATATATATATATATATATATATATATATATATATATATATATATATATATATATATATATATATATATATATATATATATATATATATATATATATATATATATATATATATATATTACCAAGACTCCTACTCGAGATAAATGAAATAAGTGTAAAATATATTTATATGTATGTATGTACCTACTTATAATAAAAAATATCTTCTGAGAATACACATTACAACTTAAATGTACTATGTATCACAAAATAAACAACGTCACAGACCTTGTAGTCGTACTAGGAAATGTCTAGATAAATTGTTATACTGAGTATGGGTATTAGGTATAAATTGATAAGTTGATTCAAATAACGCCAACCCGGAATAGAGCGGTGACTCGAAGGAGAGGGCAACAATAAAACGTTTTATATGAGGTATTTACACGATTAAGTACATTCATATTATAGTTGTACAGTTAGCTTCCTTGTAATTACTTATTTAACTTAGTAAATAACTAATAGTACAACTAATAAATTAGTAACATTAATGCAAATAGGCTTCTTTCGCAGATTTATATCCTTTTATGGTGCGTATACGGGGGAGGAGTGTCGGTGGCCTTGTAGCGACATCATGCGATATTTTTGCTCTCTACGTTAACACGGAAGACTATTTCAAGAGTCAGGGTCGCGGCACTCGCGGCGCCCGTCACCCGCCTTGGTCGCCGTTCGCTCGTTGCTTACGTGTAGTCGTGTCAGGTTTCCTGAAACGCCACCCCTTTGACAATGTCAGCCAAAAAATAGAGACATTCATACATGTATATTACATTTTACTTGCTATATTATAATGATTAAAAATTGTATTATTATTTATACTATTTAAATAGTATATACTAACTCTCGAACCATAATACAATAATATATCATTCTCGCTCAAGATCAATCTACAATGGCATGCATATCGAAGTTCTCGTGGACCGTTTGGATGACCTTAGCCCGCTTGTGTGAAGGTAACCTATAGACATGTAAATAGACAGGAAGCCAAACCAATGTCAGGAGCCCCTGTAATGTAAGCCATTTTTGCTTTTGTAAACGATTCTATCTAAAATAAATATCAGGTTTTCGTATTTACTATATATTTAAAGTCCATAAATGTATGTTTGTATGATGAATAAAACACGCAAACAAAAATTAAACACCCAAGATACATATTATTTACAATGAATGAATAATAATTATTTTTTCTTCATTTTATTTTCAGCATCACTTTCTATTTTTAACGGTTTTCGTCTAAAACCGACATATTCCCTTGTGTCGCCCTTGTTGAATGGCGAAATTCACCACCGCACTTAATCTAACCAGTGCGAGGAACTGAAGGTAGAAAAAGACTCCTCGATTGGAGATTGAAACCACAATGAGATAATTAGTCAGAACCTGTCCATTGACAATTTTTTTATTATTATTTTATTTCAATGAATATTTTCATTGTTTTCAGTTCTACATTAGTCTACGAAATATGTCTATGAAACCTATTAAATATGTAAGCTTACCTTACACATATTTATAATTTGTAGTTCAAAGTTAAGAAAGTCGTTAATGTTTACACTTGAAAATTTTTGTTATTTTTTTATATGAAAGATTGTTGTAGGCTACCTTGTAAACGGAGTCTGTTTTCTCTCAGGATGATGTAAAATCTGTGAAATATGACAATGTGTGTATGTAAAAAGAACAATATTTATATAAACATAGGTACCTGTATATGAAACACCGCTACAATAAGTATTAATAAAAAATGCAATTTACAATATTTGTAAAAATGATTGTGAACAGTCTAACGTAGGAAAATGATGATGGTATACCTAATGATCTATGTATGTACCTATGAGGCAACATATAATAAAGTTGTTCTAATAATTGTATTTGTATATATTAGCACTGCTTGTACATAATATTTTAATTATGATTAGGTACATATATACATAATAACACGACACGATTTTACTAATAAATAAATTATTTATTCCTTTATTTTAGCATTGCAAATATGTAGCGCTTTGTAATTTGGTCAAATAATATCAATAATTTCATTTTTTTTCTAGCTATCTTTGATCTTATCACTTTATAATCTGTCACCTGATCAATAAATGAACATTTCAATATTTCATAATGTGCGACCATTTTATGATATGCTCGATGCTTTCACAAAATCACCAATTCTACGTCCATATATAAATATCCAGAAATAAAAATCCATATATAAAACAATTCTGAGAGTGTTATTTAAAATTTTTAATTTTGCTTGCCCCTCCTATCGTGATTCTGTTACAATATTGTTCACTTAACGTGGACGATCGAAAACATAGTGAATTTTTTTATATTCTTCTCATGAAATTCAGACGGTAAAGGTAATTAATACATATTGATGATTGACATATACATATAAATATACATTAGCACATGGACAAGGATTTGTTAATGAACTAATTAAACTAAAAGGAATAAGTATGGAGGTTACTTCAACAATGTAAGTAATGAATATTTAAAATAAAGTTTCTTGACCTTAGTTTAATTATCTGGATATGAATCTGACCTATTGGAAGAAAAAGGAGGACACATTACAAAAATCGTTATAATCGGTAATGTATATGTATTTATACATGATAGATCAACCAGTGTTTATACACCAGTGTTTTTTTATAAGGAAGTCGCAATGGCATAGTAGTTACATGACATCATAATACACGAAAGTAGTGGCTTCAAAAGCCAACAAGAGATATATCTCGTCTACTAAGCTTCCGCAATCTGCCGATAGCTCTATTTGTCTTTGTATTCACAAAGACTTAGCGCAATACGTAGTCAGTATAAAGTGGCGGTGCACCTTCTGCTTGATTTGCAAAATATGAAAGATGCAAAAAAGAGAAATGGAAAAATAAACCAATCTATGGAAAAAATCCCAATAAAAATACTTTATTGTACAGATATTAATTATCTATTGCATAACAATGTCAAATATGGAACTTTGAAGGACAAACTGGCCAAGAAATCATTGACGTTGGCCAGCTACGTCCTAATGTCCTCGGTGCAACCTCCAACACCAGTACATTGTTCTACAGTTGTCGTTAGCCGGGACCTTGAACTTTGTGTGCTCCGCGGTAAACATGTTTGCGCAGTAAGCACTGCGCACTCGATATTACTATGACGTCGCACTTCTCCCTATAATAGGTAGAATATAATGTACTTAGGTATATCTTATTTTATCGAGCTATTCTGCTTCACGTCTGCACGTGGCTATAATTACAAGGACAATATTGGTTTAACGCCCACTTTTGGTAATTATTCCAAGACTGTCGTCCTGACCTCGTCCACTCAGGTTTCAAACAATATTTATATTTATACATTATTTGAAATATGTATATATAGTTGTTGCTGTATGCATTTGAAGGCTCTAGGTTTTTTGTTACAGGTGCTATAATATTTTAGAATTAATATAAAACAATTCATTACAAAAACAATATTCAATTTACTTCCGGAAATTACGTCATGATGATGATGATCACTTACTAAAAACATATTTGCTAATTAAATATTCGTTGATATTGAAATATAGATGAGTATGTTGATGAGACAAAATACGCGTTAGGATTTCATCACCTATCAGGCCACCATACAATGTAACATTGTTACCTAAAGATTTAAGCTTGAGTTATTAAATTAATAGCACACTCATATTTTTAGGGTTCTGTACGCAAGAGGAAAAACGGAACACTTTGTTGTCCGTTTGTGTGTCTGTCAATACCAGTTTTCTAAAGATTACATGGAGATATCTAGCTAAAATTAATATCAGATATCTCCTTGAGCATAAAATAAATCAAAATTGTAAGTCAAAAAGTCAGTAACTCTATCGAAAGATACGAACGTTTATGCTTAATTTTTGGCGCATTTTGTATGAAATTCGCCGTGGGTACTTTGCGATGATCTGGAATTATTATTCGACGAGAAATGAGAACTTATACGCATATTTAAAAAAAAAGAAAATTTATGAACATTTATAGGCGTATCACAGAAAAAAGACTTATATTTGCTCATTCATAAAAAAATGTTACGGAACCTTTGGTACGTGAGTGTCGACTCGCACTTTTCAGATGTTTTTAATAAAATTGTCATACATGCTTACAATACATGCATATATGTACGAGTACTATGTTTGTTTGTGTTCTATTGTGACGTCGTCCACTATGGTGATTACGGCGCGACGGCGGCAGTGCATGGCGGTGGCCGAGATAATGAGCGTATCAAGGTCGACGCGTGCTAATTACAATTACCGTGAGTGGACATTCTTTGTTCCAATAATGATTAATGCCGGTCGCGAGTGTCGAGGAATATCGCAATGAGATAACAGGAAGCGTCCGTACTCGCCAATGTCATCACACAAGGTCGATCTGTAAGCGTGCAACTGCTACACTGGCACGGTGCACCCTACAATGATATACATATATAAAATATATAATCTATAATATATAAGGTCTAAAATACTTTGTTCCTATAATGTTACTCGTATAAATCTGTAGGTATATTACAATAAAATGAAATATTTTTACTTTGAAGCTATGTACAAATAGTTAATATTATTGCTTTTTTATAATCTATATATAGAAAGACTTGGCAAAAATATACTTTAGGTCGTTAGTACGAGAATTGGTATTACAATGATCTGTATCTTATCGCTATAGTGCTAATCAGAGAAGCGGTAAGACCTTGAGTTTCACCCTGAATATTTTTATCCGTACATTTTGCAAACTTATAAATATATCCGTGGGTCGATTAGTTTGCACTAATATTACAAAATTTACTTCCACCGTTTAATTTCAACTTGGTATGATATAGGATATGAAAGACATGATATAGGTACAATTTTTATAATCAATAAATGAAAAAAACAACTTTTATTGACATTTAAATATCTGTTTTAATAATGCAAAATAACATTTAATAACATTAGTCAGCTTCCTGGTCTATAACGTTTGCAACTCGCTAGTGATCTGTCCACTCGGTGGCGGATGATGGATAGCAAGGTCGAACTGATCTAGGAAGTTAAGCGATGTGACCTCGACCTTGTGCGTGCGAAAAAATATTCGACAGAACCGCAGAGTCCCTCCTCATTCCTCCCACGTTGCTCGTTGCTCGCTTATTTAAATTTCTACCCAACCGCACCACAAACATAATAAAAATGTCCAAATACAGTATAGCAACTGGTGACATCTGCCTACATATGTATGTTTGTGAAATATTACGTAATCTATAGTTAATATCTCCTCATATTATTTTAAACATACACTATTATGTTATGTGACCTATTGTATACACTATGCTTAGTAGTAATATTATTTGCAATTGCTATTTCTTTACGTACTATAAATTTGATACAATGAAAATTTATTTCAATTTACATAATATGTACAAATATTCATAAAATATGATTAAAATTATCTTTTTATCTTTCCACTACAATTTATTAAAGTTAATGTCAATTGCGTGTCTTTTAAACATTTTTTTTAGTCTGCTATTCACATACATACTTACATAAATATTTTATATGATATTATCAGATTATAAGCATACGTTAATGTAATCAGATGTGACTATGAAGGACTGACGTATTAGTAGTAACAAATAAAAGAATGGCAGAAAATATCGCCATACCATCTTAGCAGTGAAGTAACTAGTAGCGGAAAACACTGAAGGTCATTTTTATTTGCGGAAAAAATAACAGGTTGTTAAAATTATTCTAGAACAAATATATGTATATATGTACATATATGGCAAAAATGACCTGTGCTTGTGCGAATGAGCTTCTTCAAAAGAATTTACGAGTTACTTCGAAATTTGAGTAATAGTAATAGTAGATACCAATAAACCACTTTAGCAAGCAGTGTTTAACAAACTGATGTATTTTCAAGAAATTGTAGTATTACCTGGCTTGTGTTCTATAACATTGAGTAAGTAATTAAGTTGTAGTGTTCAATTTTATCGTTAATTTGTTTTGTTGCTTAACCCAGAGCTAAGTAAGAGAGTAAGTTTCTAATGTGATTTATCTTTTTGCTCTCATATAAAAAAAATAATTACTAAAATATATAAAGAAAATCTTATGACTAATTTTCCATTTATGCCTATATAATTTAAACATTCTTACAATGCTACAAAACATAAATATATATATGAATTACTATGTTTATATATATATATATATATATATATATATATATATATATATATATATATATATATATATATATATATATATATATATATATATATATATATATATATATATATATATATGAATTACTTAAAGTATTTAAATGTAAAGTAAAGTTAAGTATCAAAAGCTACAAGTAAATATTTTTAAAGTTATTTTTTTTCTTTTAATCTATTTAGATACGTTACGTTAGTGTATTACGTTATTTCTTTTCTAACGACACATAATATTTATTCAATCCAATGATTTTACATTAAATGCAAGCAGCTCAATGTTATGGCAATAATTTTCCATTGTGGCCATTGTTCTCGTTTTGTTGCGCAACGATATTTGCCAAACATTTGAACGCCTTTCGATTGCTACCGTTGTTTATATAAATAGAATAACGGCGCAGTTTTCACGAACGAAACGTTCACTTGAAAAATCATGAACAAACATCTCGTCGCCTCAAATATATTATATAGCCATTCTCATCTATCTTATCGTCGTATGATCGAGATATGATTTGGATATAGGATATGATTGGACCTTTTAACGTTCGAAGACAGTTATACGAGTTTGAACAAGTTTATGTCAAATAAACGTCACAATAACAGTACAGCATAAATTACGCAGTAAACAAACATATATATATATATATATATATATATATATATATATATATATATATATATATATATATATATATATATATATATATATATGTGTTTGTTTATGTTAGTAACATGTGCATATACGAGGTGAACACGATCGGCACGAACTTAGGATGCGATACTTATATAGATCTAGCGACCTTAATCTTGAACGATAGAGGCGGCGCACCGCTCCGGAGCAGCGCCCTTACCTTATCATTACAGTCACTTGTTGTTACATTCCATTAGATATCTGCACGTGTGTCGATGTGTTCTATTAAGTTTTTTTATCGCCAGAATAATATAAAATTATTATTTAAATATATTTTTATTTATTGTTTACGTTCATAATGTTAATATTATATAACTTAAAATAGATTTAAAAATAATCCGTATATGTTATATTTTACGTGAACAGCAGTGAACGTCATAGCAAAAAATTACTTTATATCAAAATGTTGAGGCATGCAAACATAAATCACAGCTTATCTGAGCCAAGTATCAATATTTTTAGTATATACATGCATACATGCACATTGTACATACATATACACGATTGTTGTGATTCCTCGAAAGGAATTCGAAGCTTCAACAATAGAGTGCACTTTATATCTCATATTTTCCCCGTAAGTAAGCAGAGAATATATAATGTAAGATCATTTGACTCTCCACTTTATGTTTGGACAGAAAAACGTTTTAAATAAATATTTAATCTAATTTAAAGGATAGCTAAGAATTTCAATGATTGAAATTCTTAGCTATCCTTTATTCGAATAATGGATTAGTAGAAGAAACGGTTGTATCAATATGATAGCAGCTTAAACAACGTTATTATTTAAATTTTAAACAAACGTAAACGTGTAAAGCACGTACTGCTAGCGTGTTAGCTTATATTAATATGCATTATTTACATACATATACATATGTAGAATGATTATAGGTAGCAATGAAAGCTAATGAAAAAGCAGATAGAATCATCAATATGTCGATTGGTGCAATATTTATCTCGGGGCACAGTAGTCGGCCACGCTAAGACGAGATGACCAAGCGAAGTGCAAATGTTAGTTGTTTTATTTTCTATTCTAATAGTACTTGTAATAAAAACGAAACGGCCAAGCCGTTAATGAAGTCAGGGTTTGTGCGTAGAGCTAAGAACTTGGCCACCGTATTGGCAACATTTTACATGAACATGTGATTGGTTTTTTTCTTATTTATATATTTTTTTGTTATATTCTCGACACGGTACATGAGAAAATATGAAGAAAGGATTGTTTGAAGACTGTGCATACTGTGCTTAACATGCTATGTGCTGGAGATAGCGGAGGCTACAACAATTTTAAAATGTAGCGGACCTTCACATTATTAGAATTTAAATTATTCTGTGATACTTGTTCTGGTATGTTGTCATTGTATTATATCTTATAATAAAATTTGCACTGATATTATAATCCTAATGAGTTTGTTTAGTTGATCGCGCTAAACTCAGGCTTGATTTTAAAAGTAGTTTTTTTGTATTTGATAGGCCATTTATCAAAGAAGGCTATAGGGGATATGATATTAAACATCACGTCATCGGCTGTCAGAGTTGTGTCGGGCTTACTTAGAATGTAATGCACTTATGCACTTAGAATTTAGCCACGCGGGCAAAGCTGTGGGTAATATCTTGGGTTTGACATCATTTTGTTTTCTTAAAACCGGCACGCTTATATATGATACTTTGGCAAATTCATACTTAACGTAATATTGTATTTTAACAAAAAAACGACTGTTGTTTTATATCTACGTTCTGTAGAATTTAAGCGATAAGTGTGTAACACAAACTTCGTTGTATACAATTCTACAAATACGAGTAAGTTGAATATATTGAATATACTTTGTAATGTGTGTTGTGTTCTAGGAATTATTTTTATTAATTATTGATTATACAAATTCGTACTTTGTGCTTAAAATTCATACACATGTCAAAATTCTCTTTGAAGTTTCAATTTCGTACCGTTAAACTTAAGTATAATCTTTTCACGATTAAAGGTCAACGGAGGTCCTAAGGTCATAACGTATATACCTTCCAATTTTCGATATTTTTTATTTGCACCGTAAGTTCTAATTTCTTGCCAAATTTCATAATTCTAGGTCGTCGGGAAGAAACCTACCTTTAATAATTATTTCAGCTTGATACACGATGTCTGTCTTTTTTTGTCATGGACATTTTTTTGTCCGTCTGGACAAAAAAATGATATCATATTTTTTTATTATTTATCATTATCATTTATTCAATGTTGGCTTATCCCATTTAACCCAGTTTGCCAATTTTAATTTTTTCAGTTAGGCATCTGGTTATCGCTGTGGTAAACTAACTCATAGGGGAACTAACGTACATACGTATATATACTGATAAACACATTACCTTCCATTGCGTTTCACAATCGAGTAAAGTATAATAATAACACTCCATTTCCACTTATATCTCCGTAAACCAAGACGAACCTTTAATGGTATATGTGTAGTCCAAAGAATACTTATACTTCATCTGCTACGATATCAGTACTCATATGACAAATAACTTGTTGATCTCCACTGAAACACACCAAGCATATATGAGCGTCATTGGATAGGCTTACGAGGCTCAATCAGTTCCTGTTCTGTCTCATGTTGACGCTAGATTGTACCGACCCTGAACACTAAACGCCAGTAAGCAACACATCTACATAAAGTTCAATTCATTGCTTCGCAAAATATTCGAAGACTTCCTTGTTTGTCATTGTGATATTTTTACTTGTTAAATTAATAATAAAAATACAATTTACCACCAAGGTTGCTTCGACCTTGTTTACTAGAAACCGATGTGTCACAGTGTGTGTATGAAATCCATAGCTGTCTATGTATTATTTGAGCTTTTGTTTTACTGATTCATATTAACTGAAGCGAAATTGAATATATTGATGTTCGTTTTTACAATAATTTAATTTAATGTTATCTCTATTATTATTATAATAATGTAATCTGAAAACTTTTTTCTGTTTTGTTGCATAGTGTTTGTTTCCTAAGTGCTACTACTAATTTAGTACCATAGGATCTCCTGCATATAATAATAGGCCAGCGTCTAATTTAGAGCACAATTGTCATGTGTCCGATTCCTACGGAAGGTAATGAATTATGTCGGGAATGGAATATCTGGACACTATGTTCTTCTTGTATACCAGGCGAAATGAAGGTCAAGCATAAAAATATATGGACTATTAAGAATTGAAGATTTAATTATTCGGTGGACGGTGAATCCTGCTTTTCAATGAATGGGCTTCAATGCAATCTAATATAGACGTTGTCGAATATATATAACCGGCACCCTTATCATGATGTAAACGAGGCCGTTTTCATCATAATAAAAATGTCTTCATCATAATGTCTTGTGTTCCAGGAGATTTTCAGGATTTTAAATCCTCAAGTTTGCCATATATTATGTGATATGTGATCTGCTCTGAATACTAAAAAAAAAGTAAACCTAAAAAAAGTAGAAGAGCAGCATACGAACAGGCATTATTTCTAAAAAAAATTTAATCCATGGATTTCTCGTTTTCTGGCAGCTCGTTACAAGTATCTGCATAAATTACAGACTGAGATGAAAGTGCACAGCTAGCTTAAATGGATATTACCTATATCTATATATATACCTATACCTATATATATACCTATATATATAACTAATCCGAAAGTTTAACTTTTGGCATTGAATTCAAATTACCGACTGTGAAGTTATATAAACACGTCATCGAGCCTGATAGATCATATCATATTTTTAATAATATGTAAAATGAATTGTTTCATATATTGTTTATGTAAATTATATTGTTTTATAGGAAATGCCATTTTATTATCGTGCTTAGTAATTTTAGCTGGCTAACTTACTATTTCCGGGAAAACCAGTGAGTCACTGTCTGGAAACCGTAAACCCGATATAAAATGCTAGCAATGTCCAATAGTAAAGTTGATATAAATGAAATTTGTATATATATATATATATATATATATATATATATATATATATATATATATATATATATATATATATATATATATATATATATATATATATATATATATATATATATTTCATATTTAAGAACTACCATGATACTTAACTTTAAAGATTACGATTCTTAGAATTACTGAGCCTTCTATATCTTTGTCTTATTATATATGTCAGACTTTTCGGTTCAATTGGTTATTTAAAAGAAGTTGACATCATTATGTAAAATATATTTTTATAAAATAATTAATTTAATTTAAATACTTTTATGTATTAAGTGTGTTAGTAATATGTATTAAGTTTTGAACTCTTTTCTCTAGGAGAATATTTCACTATCGCTTAATTTACGTAGTATCTAAGTGATTATAGTTAAGTATTTTCTAATTAGATATACATACATATATAGGTTATATAGTAAGTTAAAGATACGACAAATAAGTATATCTCATTACAAACGTAAAAATATAAACCTGTGTAATACAATACTTGAATTAAACTGAAAAATAATGTAATAAACTGTGCTGTTACAAAGCGAAACATATGAAGATTCATTAAAACAATGGCGAGGACATTCGAAGGTTTTTGCTCTTAAGGTTCAAGGTTTAACTTATATATTATCAGTATTGTTACTTCTCACTACGCAAGTACACGCCTATAAAACAATACTTCACCTTGTCCAATATATAAATACAGTATTGTAATGAGTGCGTAAATAGTTTAGTATAATAAGGACTTTAAGATGCGTAAAATAAATACATTTGTAACAAATGCATACAAGTTTTTTTACATAATTCTAGTAAAACTCTTAATCATATAAATAAAATAGAATCTATCAAGAATATGTTGGAGAAGCTAAGTTAGTAATGATTTTTCGAGCTCCATCTCCAATGCTTGTGAAACAAAGCTCAAGCAAGCAATATCTTATATATTCTGGTTAACTGTAAAGCAATCGCTTCCTGAATAATTTCATATGAAAAAAATATTTGATTAAAAATTTTTACTTTCTTTTTTTTATAATAATACATATCAAAAGTTCACATATAAATATATAAATAGGTACAATTAGACCTTTAGCGAATTAGAATAAAAATATATTCATTGTCACATTAGTACGTGAAGACATTGACTCATAGATATGTAATCAACAAAAAATAACTTTAGAGACATTGAATGGAAATCCGAATGTGTGTCAAGAGTGCGCGGCTGGTCGGCTGGCCGGCTGGTCGGCTGCGTACGCGTCACTCGAGCACTGCATCTGCCATTGCCGGGGCGGGGGCGGTATTGCTACTGCGACGGTTCGACGAAACTTAATTGGCCCGACCTAGCTCGTAAAAGCGTTGTAAAAAGTGTGAAGGTCTGGCGGAGGTAAGGACTCAGAAAGAGGTCAAGTGTAATGCTACGTGTTCCACTGACCTCATTTTGAACCGAACGAAGCCGACGCGGCCGTGCGGCTCGTTTGCTCGCCTTTCATTTAAAATATGTTTAGGTGAATAGCTTCTTTGTTTAATAGTATTTAGTATTTATATATTTTTTGTATTTGATGCTACTAGAAAAACATTACGCCAAACATGTAGATAATATTATAAACGCAAAATTTATACTAAAGATGTGTAAAGAACATCTAAAGACTTTTTTGCGAAAATAATAAATATGTTCATTTATTTATGAAGATTTATATATGTTTTATTTATTATGCGTACATTTTATGTACAATGTAAAATGTAGGTACATAATGGACCTTCACAACGTCTATAATTTTTGTAACATATTGGAAACACGTTATTGTGAATATTTTTTTATTTAGAATTTCAATATTATTTATGAATAATATTATTGTTTGTTTATTCTAGACATTTAGAAAAAAATTAAGTATAAAAATGTTAGGCTAACAGCTTGAGCGTCCTTAAGCTTAGGAATTGTAATTTATTTCACCTCCATAAAGGTTATTGTATTTTTCGTTCTTGTAAACGAAATAAAAAATATCCGGAAATTCATTGCGGGAGAACTAACCTCCCGCAGTCGGATGAAACCTTCAGCTGCTATAATCATCGGTTCGGCCGCGAAGTCAGAACACTGACACACATTGCGCCTGAATAATACCATACACTCCATAATTCATAGAAACCTTGGCCCCGATGCCTCGTGTCCGAGTCTTCATGGAGGCGCATGGCGGGAGGTCGGGGAGACACGAAATAAGTCTAGTAAAAATACAAAACCACGTTTAATTATAATCCCACGCTGACTTAGTTTTAGGCGGAAATACCAATTGTGTGACAACAGCGTACTTTAAGTTTCGTTCAACAGGAAATGTTAAAATTACGTGATGAAATTAATTTGTTACATTTTATAATAATCGTAATAAATATTTATAGAATAATTATTAAACACAGTACAATTATTAGTATTAAAAAGCTATATATATATATAGCCTTTAAGTAATATATCTAAATATTTCAATGTTATTATATGACTATTAACATAACTAAGATCTGATTTGCGTTTGACGTGGATCAAGGCAAAATCGCATGATGTTAGTCGCCTTCACTATTCTTATATTATGACCTTTATTTGTAGACACCAATTGTCTTTTTTCATTCAAAATCCTTGTATATAATGAACGGTGTCCTTAACAAGCGAACAGTTGAATAAATAGTAGAGTTTACGCGTGTGTGTATATATACTCGTATGTAGACTCGAGAGGCATGGAATTACGTATAACCTGAAAGGTCATCAGGAAATGTCTGGTATACTTTTTGTGGGTTTTATTGTATAAAATAAATACGTTTACAAAAATATTTTGTAAATATAATCTCAAACGCATTATAATTCTTTACACAGACGCTATTGTTTCCTTCCTAATATGAAAAATTAGCACTTCATTCATTACTGCTTATATTGTGTCTCATAAATAATAATTCATTGAAATCAAATCTATCAACGAATATATAAATAATAAAAAAATCAAACTATTTTCAATATATAAAAGCTATGACACCAGAGAGCTTTATAATAATTTTGTTTTCTTATAATTAATATTAATTATATTACTATAAGATCCAACTATAATAGAGATTATGACAGCAACAAACGACAGGGAATGTGTTACAGCCCACAATTGTAGCGTTCAATGAAATTCGGTGAGCCCATTGTTCCATCCAAAGGTTAAAGAATGATTAAGTGAAATAAAATGAAGTTAAAATAATCTTCGATTGATTTTTAATACACTTTTATTAGATGGTCAGGTCCATTACATCTATATTATTTACACCTATTTTTTGCCATTCGATTTACTTGAAAATGTTGTACACGTGTTACCATCCGATAGCCGAAAATATCGAGAAAAATCAGATATCGTATTTATGCGAGGAAGCAGGGTAGTATTAATATATTTTTAAAATCTGTAGATGGTTTTAGAGAGTTGATAGTGAGTTAAGTTTACATTTTTAATTGATTAAGAAATAAATGCATATATGTATGTATATGAAGCTGTCTGGGTCTGCCTTAAAAGACAAAGTAAAAGCTACAGAAATTCGCAAAATAACTAAGGCAACCGACGCGCCACACTTTGCTAAAAAACTAAAGTGGAAATGGGCTGGCCAAGATACATCGACGGAAGATGGACATTGGCAGTAAAAAAATGGTAAGGACCCGAAGGAATAAGAGGCAGATGTCGACCATGCACCAGGTGGCAAGACGACATAAAAGCAATCGCAGGCGATAGTTGGAATCAGAAAGCTAAAGATAGAGAAATTTACCCGAGAGGGTACCATACACAACAAGGAGAACTTTGTTTGATTATTATTATGAATATTATTATTGAGATTGATAAAATTATGTTATTGATAAGGAAATTAAAAATAACGAAAATAAAAATACTATTTAAATGCATGTTAATTGATTTATTTATGAATGTGAAATGATATTATTTTATTTTGATATGTGTATTGAATTAATAAAGCTATTATTATTATTATGTATATTTAAAATGGTGCAAATAGTCATTGAATTGAATGTAAAAAAGTTATGTATCTAACTCATTTACATTCAATTCAATGACTATTTGCAGATATTTCAATTAATATTATATAGTTTAATTTTAACAAATTTAATTTTCATGTATCACGAAACAGAATTAGAATATTTAACTTTGTGAAACTGCTTAAATTTATTTGTCAATATTTACTTTATATATGTTATATTTTATGTATAAAAATATATATGTTGTTATTAATTTTGAAATATTAAAAATATATGTTAGACGTTTACTTTTCCTTAATTTGTGTATATGAAGTAGTAGTAGAAGATCTTTAGAGAAATCAAAGTTTATAGTGCACATGATTTATTATTTTATTGTATCATTTACCGTAAAATAATATGAATTATTGTAACCATAATATCTAGAAATATAAATGAAAAGGTTTGATATTTCTTATATTTATATGTTCACATATTGTTTGATATGTTATATTGTATGGAATAGACTTATCAAATACTTTAATAGAATTATTTCACAAGGATATATAATACATTTTCGTCTTAATAAAATATATATATGTATATATTTATGAGCATTTCATGATTCATTAATAAGTCAGACAATCTTTACAACTACTACTATATTTTAATTTTATATATTTTTTTATCATTTAAGTTATAAATATTTTATCATTTAAGTTATTTTATCATTTAAGTGACTGAAAATATCTTACTGTAACAAATGTGGCAACCCTATGTATAACCTACATATGCCCGCCTACATAACAAGTAAGAAAGTAAACCAGGCAGGCAGAGCTGTGCCGCATCGTTTGATATGATGGTCACGGTAGTCGGATCATCCTCCAATCGAACGACCAGTTAAAACGTGTATTGTTAAAACGACCGACATAAATCATTCGTCTTTAATTCTGGAGAACTCGAACGATATTACTTCAAGGTCTTTTGGCGGGCTGACCTCGGCATATCGGTCGCGGAGGACAGACGGTCGCAAATATTTGCGCACTAGAGGCGCGCACGGGCAGGCGCGGGCTGCGGCGAGCGGAGGGACAGGTGACCTTGCCGCGCGTCTGCCGCGCGACCTTGATCTTGAGACGACCGCGAGCGTGCCCTCACGGCTTCGTGAGCGACGACACCTATGCCAGTATGCCCCGCTCGGTAACTATATCTGCTATTATAATGCCCCATTAACACTTTAACTACAGATCTACTTCCTTAAGTAGACACGTCATATATAAATAGTTTTCTATTAATCAGACTCCTTAATCCTTTAAATATACCGGCAATATATTATTTATTAATTATTTATGTCTTTTACTAAAGAAAGCTTTTACTTTATTTAATAAAAATAAACTATTGTCTTTATGTTAGTTAATAAGTAATATCGTTTCTTAATACATATAAAATTTAATGGAAATTCATAGGTAAATGAAAAGCACGTGGACTATGCAACCTTGTGATATCTGCATTCGCTGATAGCGTGCGCTGACGCACCCGCACATTTCCCTAGCCCTTCCTCCCACACCCCGCCCTCCATCGCAATCCTTCACCACGTGTGACTTGCGAGTTATAAACATACACGTGGAAAGTTCACTTACATAAATAGTTTATCCATTAGATGTCGCATTTTCTATCTTTGCATTAAAATATGATATTCTGTAATAACAGATCATACATTTTTATTTATCAGACCCAGTACTATCATGTAAGCAAAAACAATACAAGCTTATATACAAAAAATACTAAAATTTAAACATGTTAGATGTTTCACTGGAAATTATTCAAGGTTAAAAATATAGCGTAAGCAACAAGTAGGTATTAGCTAATAATACTCGTATTGTTTGATTATGGAGTAAACTGCGTCATAGGAAATTTTACAGCTAGGGATTAAATGTCACAATACTATAACTTCCTAAGCAATCGTACGTTTAATGATTCAATACGAAAATATCACTTTTACATTGTGTTATTTAATTAAAGCACTTTTCGTTTTTTATTTGATACCTTTAATAAGTTGTTTCAGATGCCTATAAGCAACACTGATTTTAGTACATTCCATATTATAGCCGCCACTCTTCGACGACATTCCCTAATTTAAGTCCCTTATATGATGTTATTTGTAATGTTACGTTTATTAATAATGTTCTCAATACCCACAAGATAAAGAATGCAGATCCCATTAATGACTGCACACGCATTGCTAAACATTACTTTGAATTTGGACAGTTGACACCGACCACTTTGTCAAGAGACATATAGCAAGAAGTCTTAAGATACGACATTTTCTAAAAATACTGTAGGTTTCTCTCACTATTAACTTACTTAACTAGAAACAATCAATTACATTTATCAACATTTGTTTCAACTAAAATTAATATACATAATACATATATGTATTCTGAATGTAACTTTAATTATTCACTTCGGTGACATTCTTCCCAAGGACTTTCATGACACCTTCAAAAAGCAGTTCATACATTGTTTTATTTTAAGTATTCGTAAATAATGTTCGCGCTTAACTTTATCTTTCAATTAATTCGGATACTAAACAAAAATAATATGTTTTTGTAGAAACCAAATGAGTGCGAAGTGTAGGTCGTGATAACAGTAACATCTGTTGTACATATTCATTTTTTTATAAAATCAATAATAAAATAGTTATTTTATTATTATTTTATTATTATTATATTAGGCTTTGGTCAATCAGCTTGAACTTGCCCAGAGGTTTCAATTTAATTACATATTTAATCTGTGCCATTGTGCATTAGCAATGTTTGATATAACAATATATGGTGTCACTGTATAAATAAATCAATTCACTCAGTTCTACTGTGATCTGATTGTTTTAAATTTTATTAACTTCATTTTAACGTGCTTGGTTTAAAATTTGTGGAAAAAGTTTATAACGAATTACATAATGTATATGTGTTACTTACATTGGCATTTCTAGAGGCATTTTCCAAAGGGGGCACGGTGAGCTCATATTTAAAGGATGTCTTGTCACACATTATATATAAAACTCATACTCAAGTAAAATGATATTGACATGTAAAAAAAAGGAAATCTTCACATTATATATAACAGTTCTTATTAAACCTTATCAAACTCCCAGTTATGCTAGCTGACTACCATATAGATTGTGTATCTTATGTGGTGCATAAATTTCGTCTCCGTATGTTTTTTATAATAAACATTCTGAGATGGGCACCAGACGATTTTGGGATGGGCACGGACCAACATGGTCCCTTCCTACGGCTATGGTTACATACCCACATATACATCTACTTAATATATTATTATATATTATTTATGTAGGTACATATGTATGATACAGTCCGACTTTAGTCGCCATGTCCCAACGGCCAACGAGAAGGGGGTGACATTAGCTTGACCGACACATTTTTTCTACACAAAATGGTTGAACACAATGACATCAACCGTCTGACATGCAAAAACCAACAAGGTCATATATTATACTAGTAATTGGGTGCAAAACAATAGAATTAATAAGAAGGAATATTTAAATTAAATTGATATTAAATAAATTGACATCTTGTCTCAAACTCATCTGTGGAAAAAAGCACTCGTAAAACATTTGTCTGTTGGTAATATTTGTGCTTATATCTTAAATAATACCATTTCATGAACATGAAATACCGATTTATATATTCAATACTTATTTTCACTTGGAGGTCTGCTTAAAGATTTAAACGAACTTTAAAAAAAATATGTAGATATCACTGTTTTAGGGATCCGTATGCGAATTGCATAACACAAAACTTTTTTAGTATTGCTCAGTTGAAACTTGGTAGGTCAGTTAATTAATCGCTGTTTTATATATATAAATAAAAATCTATGTGATGGCACTATACTTGCGTGACGGTATTGTATATAGTGTGTGTATGTGTGTTAAATACACACAAACACACACACACATACACACACTATATATATATATATATATATATATATATATATATATATATATATATATATATATATATATATATATATATATATATATATATATATATATATATATATATATATATATATATATATATATATATATATATATATATATATATATATATTCCAATCAATACAATATAAAAAGTTAATATTTAATTAATAGTCATATTTAAGGAATAATATTTAAATCTGTGTTTTAAATTACTCATTGCATTGCATGCGAAACACGTAACAAAAATATAGTAAGTAATCACACTCACATAATGCCATATTATGTTTTAACTAAAGTAACGCCGTGCGTGTTTTCCGAATTAAACTGGGAAAACTAAGAGATTTAATGCTTATGAAAATATGAAGTATAAAAATAACTTACATATGAATGGATAAGTTCAAGTGATTTAAGAAAAAAGTTATTAGCTTGCAACATAACAACAAAAAATTGCTTCATGAGAGAAAATCTTGTTGTTGATAGTTTCATTGAATTATATATATATATATATATATATATATATATATATATATATATATATATATATATATATATATATATATATATATATATATATATATATATATATATATATATATATATATATATATATATATATATATATATATATATATATATCTACGTATCTATGATGTCTAGTTAATATTTTTTGAAAATTTTAATTTTTCTTCATATGGAATTTAACTATCAAAACAACATCAATTAATAATTTATTATTATGAAAACGTGTATTTAAATGACAAATGGATTGGATTAATATCATTTGAATTTCATGCAGGCATAGCTACCATTATCGTGTATGGGACTCCCTTTCCATAGATATCAAAAATGCCAAAACATTTTTTACATTAAGGCGTCGCTTGAAGAAAGAATTATTAGCAGTTTAATTTCTTGCTTTTTATGCCATAGTACAATCTACAATCACATTTAGATTAACTATTACTTATACGTCAGAATAGCAGAACAGCATTTATGATAAACGAATGAAATACACTTTGCTAATAAATAAATAATAGTGCAATCCAAACGGGCAAAGTCCCGTGCAGGTCGCTAGTATTTCATAAATTATTACATTTATAGTTATTACACTTTAACCCTAACTTAAGCATTTACCTTTTCCCAAAGGTAGATCCTCTGCCCTAAGATAGCCTGGTAGAGATTGCTATAAGGAATAGATCGCCTTTTGTACATGTTATATTGATTTTAACTGTATTTCTGCGTAGTTGCATTTTTAAACAGTTATTATTATTATTATATTATTGTCAAACATTAAAATTGGAGTAGCTCTTCAGCTCTTTAGCTCTAGCAGAACGGCTTTTGGAACCGGTGGGGGTCTTATTTTCATTCGACGATTCATAGGTGCTTGTAATATACTATTTGAATAAAAAATATTTTGAATTTGTCGTACATATTTAGTTTTAAATAGAAATATTTTAAATTTTGAGCTTGATTTGTGAGATTAGATGAAATCATAGTAAATAATACACATTTATTACAAATTAAATGTCTATTTGACTATAATATTCAGCTAACAAACTAAGTAAACAAGTGAATAACGTGTAATGCCACAAAAACAATTGCGGTGTGTTACCGAATTATGTAAACAAATAGTAAGTGTAAATATACCTAATGTCGCATTTTTACTTTAATTTATTTACGCGCAAAATAAAAAATATTGGAAAATTGCGGTCGTAGGCACACATGTTGTATGAAACGTACTAAACACATAATCGTAATGGTTTTATTTACGATATATCTATAAATTTTCAATTTTCGGATATTTTCCTTTTTTTGTACTAAGTTCTTACATATTGCCAAATTTCATAACCCAAGATTAACGAGAAGTACCCTGTAAGCTTTGATTACGCGACGATTTTCATACAAAATGCAAAAAAATTAATCATAAACGCTCATATCTTTCGATTATGTCGACTTAGAAGTTTGATTGTTTTTTGTGCTGCAAGAGCTCATAGACCTGGATACTCGATATTAATTTTCCACGTTCTTCATAGAAAATGTTCTTGACAGACGGACGGACAGCAAAGTGATCCTATAAGAGTTCCGTGTTTTCCTTTTGCGTTACGGAATCCTAAAGCTAAATATATTCTATTAAATACAAGTTTAAAAATAAATTAAGAACAGAAGTACCAAGAAAAGAATAATAAAACAAAGCTTATAGCAGGTTACCCGTACATTATTTACTAAAGCAATGTTTACATAAACAAAGTATTGATTAATAATACAAAAAAAAATGCGAACGCATGTGATGATTAATGGACAACAACATTTTATAGATACATATCAACAGGTGTTAAAAGGATACGAAGGTAACATTGCGGTCGAAGGTCCCATCTTGATCACACAATAGATGTTGCAGGAGACAAATGCGACACATGCGTCAATCAGTTACCAAGAATTTACACAGCAATGACGATAAAGAAAATCACCACATCAAGACTTTAACATTCAATACACAACACGCTGGAACACGAGTTTATTTTAAATAATTAATTGCTTAATGATAAATTTAGTAATTAAGTATGTTTATATTTAAACTCTTATATTTTTTACTTATAATTGGCTCGAATTAAATAGAAATAGAACGAGTCGGTCGGTGTAATGCAACAGTATTTTATAATTAGCAATGCACAAACGAAGTGGCTTCGAAGGAATTAGGTCGGTGCGAGGTGCAAGCGCGGGGGGGCCGTTGGAATTCGCGTAACGTTACGTCAGCGGACGTCGGCCTCGCGGCGGTCGCTGACCCGCGGCTATCTCTAGCCGCACGCGCACGCTCTCCGCTCTCCGCTCCGCACGCACTACTCATACTCGTACCACCGTCGACGTACCTCACTCTATCCTTGAGCAGGCCAATGACTCTTGTAAGTAATAATACCCAATACTCATCCATAATTCAAGTTTGTCATAAATTAATTAGAAATATGCGGTAAATTGTGTATATTTATAGCTTTTACTAAAATAATATTCAGCCGTTGACATCAGTATAAGCCGTTTAAATATTTTTTACAAAATAATCTAATATTTAATATTTTCTTTGATTTTTGTTTTGAAAAGAAGAACCGTTGCAAACTATACATCATAATTTTTGAATCGTGTCACGCAACGTGCTGGAGGTTGTTGACCTCCTTCAGTATATCCCCACGCCTTCTCTGAAGGTATACATTGTTCAAAACGGGAAATAATACGGTTCATTCGATTTGAGGGCATAGTCATAGAAAAATAGACAAAGTTTACGCTTAATATTAAAGTTGATACGACGAATGTACGTATAACTAACAAATATAATTTAAGCGAGCAATCAGTGATACCAATTAAAGAGGATTTATTTTAAACATTGTACGTATATTATAAAGTTATTTTTTAACACACACACAAAGTATTCGAATTTAGTAAGTGTACACTATAATTATTACAATGATGTACTTAGTCTTGAAAAACAAATTTTTTTTATTGTAGGTACGTCACATTACTATTTTTGTTAGTTTAAACCTTAATATAAAACCATTAAAAATATTTGAAGCTTATTCGAAGAAATTTCCATTGGCTGCAATAGTCCTTTGAAGGTTGAGGCGAGTAATCAATAGCCGTATTTTTTTATGGGAAATTCTTCACCATCAATCGTATAGATTGTTTTAGGGACTCTAAGTTATCATGGCGTTTAGAGGAAGTCTAACAATTTTAAATTTGAAAAAGGTATCAAATCATCGACAGAAGCGTAACAAGATACCAATATGGTATTGGTATCTTGTTACGTTTCTGTCGATGATTTGATACCTTTTTCACAAAAATATATGTCAGTCACTCCTTCATAGCTCCCCACCAAACCCACACTGAAGTCGGATAATGTCCACGTTATACTCTGTTAACTAATTGGGAATCTTCTTTAGAGCTTTCAGCATAAATACGATCAATTAGTTTGTTAAAATATTGCTCAATTGTAAAAATGTTCTCGTCTGTAAATAAATTGTTTCTGCGATCTTTGATTCGTACCGTTTAAGTAGATGTTGTGATTTAACAACCATATTATTCTAGAAATTATCAGTTAAGAAACGACCAGTGCGGTTTGATATAGGCTGCAAGTCCTAAGTCAAATACCCGACATGCTTCTAGGTGCTATTTTCATCTCTCGAGAATAAAATCTTTTGCCTTCGGAAAGGATTTCTTCGACTGTTTTCCCTTACTATTTTGATCGCCTTTTTCGTACGAACACTACGTGGACCACATGAGCTTTTCCCACACACGCTTCATTGCATGTATCAATAGCCCTAGTACAAACATTTAACTAATACAAAGAATATAGAGGATTTTAAAAATTGTGTTTGGCTCCATACCTACTTTATGTAATGCAATCCCAGCAATTCTATTCTCTTTATCACACCACTTCATTTTAATGTCACAAAATATTTTTCAAAATCAATAATTTAAAATTGACAAATTCCAAATTCAAAAGTAATATTTTGTTTATTTATAATTGGAACAGTATTTGTCGTCAGATTAAGTATGTGTATTATAAATATTTACTTTAAGTATATTATGATTACTCTTTCCTTAAAGTTCAAAAGTCGCAGATCAACATATAGATTATAGAGGCCCTTTAGAGAATATAAAATGTTTACTTGAAACATCAGCAGCAGAACATTTAGATATGTTCACCTGATGCATTATAAGAGTTATGCAAAATTAATTAAATAAATAAATTCTTGTCTATGATAAATATTATTTATATATAGACTAAAGTTAATATACTATGATAAAGATTTTGATTAATTAAATGCAAAAATTGGAGGCATTAGCATGTTTACTAATATTGGGTAACTTTAATAACATTCTAGCTTTCAGAGCCATTGCTAATGCTCCGTGGTATACGTGGTAATATTCGTAGTATGTATTCGACTCCCAACTCATCCAAATACCCTAGCCAATGAACTATTGAAACCCTCTCTTACAGCGAAAAGGCTGAAGAGGAAGGATGTGCTATGAAGAGGTAGATAAGACATTGGTCTCTTCGCCTAAACGCCATTTATTGCACAGAACTTATCTGCTTATAGTCTTGCGACTGATCGCAGATCAAAAAAAAAATTTGCTTGTTTACTTTAAATACAATAAGTTAATGGCCACAATTTAATTGGCTCTACGATATTGTACACCATATGTGTGGGCTGCAATTTTCCTTAGTTGAATATGTAACCAATAAAACCAAATATCAACAGATCCTTCATGTTAGCCCGTAGTATACGGATTTATTCATTAATTAAAAGCAGCTATATTATTTTATTATTTACTAAAACTATGTGCATGTTGTACTATTTAAAGAAGATAGGTATAAGTGTAGCGTATTAAGTATTGCATCATGTATTTTAGTCATTTTTAGAAACCGTAATAATGTTATTGTTATTTAAATGTAAATAAATAATTTTGTGCAGAAAGAATCAATTTTTTTTTTACTTATAAATAACATGTGCCTATATTGTATAATTCCTAATTTAGAAATGTAATATTAATTTACAATCAGATTTTTCTATTTGATTCATTCATTCACGAGAAGAAATTATATAAATATACATGAAAAAACATTAATGCAATTTTTAAATACAACAAATATTACATGTTAATTTGATAACTCAATTTATATCACATTAATTCTACAACAGTAATACTGTAGTCGAATAAATAAGCACAATTGAAATTTCAAGCTTCACTTTCACTCACGAGCACGACAAAGAAAGCATATTATAAATAAAAAACAAAGATAGATATGCTTGTTTTGGGTTATCTATAGCAATTTCACCTTTACGCTTTCTTATATTTTTCAGAGTTAATTGATACAGATACTACTTTGTTATCTAATTATTATTAGAATTCCATTGCTAATAGTATGAAAAATGGTATACATTTAGAAAACCACTAATGCGATAACGGGAACAGGATTAAGCTTACAAGTATTAAATTCAATAAGATACTTTCCACAATAATATGTAGGTAAATGAATGCTTATTACTTATATTCTTTATTTATTTGATCAACACAAATTATTATTAAAGATAAAAAAGATTAAGTTTGAAGCCAAGAGAAAGTCGGAAGTGCGCGGGCGCGGGTATAAAGTAGGACACTTTCATTTTCATTAATTTCTTTTCGGATTCGTTGCTTTCGACATTTGCCATACAGTCTAACTATATTGCTATAAAGCTGGGTATTGTTTCCATATTTATATATATTTATATATATATATATATATATATATATATATATATATATATATATATATATATATATATATATATATATATATATATATATATATATATATATATATATATATATATATATATATATATATATATATATATATATATATACACATATATATATATATATATATATATATATATATATATATATATATATATATATATATATATATTTTACAAAAAATATTTATTTTATTTTCTGTTACACCCCAATAATTTATCTAGTTCTATTTTATGTTGTATTTTAAATTAAATATTCAAATTCAAAATATTCTTTATTCAAATAGACTTTTATAAGCACTTTTGAATGGTCGAATGACCATACTACCACAGGTTCAGAAGGCAGTTCTGTTGAGAAGAATCGGCAAGAAACTCAACAGTTGCTCTTTTAAATATAAATATTACCAAAATATTTTATATTTTACATACAGTGGTAGTATCCCGCATAAAATTCAAATGATATCAATACATTTTTATAATTTAAATATTCCTGAACAGTGTAATAGGCTTTACTCACGAGCACTATTTTAACATTTAATTAATTACTTAATTACTAATTTTCTTGGATTTAGATCTCTCATTTAAGCAATTACAAAAAATTTAAATAAACCGGACTTTACGCAAATGAGCGCCAAACGAAATAATAGCATAACGAGAACGCAACAACGAAAGTTTGACTTTCTAGGCCACTCTGCACCGGCACACTGATCACGCACTTTTATAACATAGGAGTTTTCTAATGACATATTTGATATAAAAATATTTAAAAAAAATTTACATATAAATACATATTATGTATGCTTATTTACATGTACAATTAATTCTCAACTTCAACTAATTCTTAAAATAAGTCTAACTTTTGGAAGAAAAAGGTTTATGGAGTATCCTATCCTACAATACTTTCAAATATTATATGAATATAAACAATATAAATATGAACAAGTGACCTCGTTTATGTAATATTTAGATATGAAATATTTATTTTGTTTTGTATATCCTTCATATTCATTGATATAATGTTTTTTTATATTTTTAATTTAAATCTAATAAAATATGTGTATAATTCGAGTACCTCCTAACCAAAATATAGTTTTATTTTTTATATATTAATTATTACAAATTTATTTACCATTACAAATCTTAAATAAATCTTACTAAATCATCCTACATAATATGTATATGTGACACAGACTTAATAAAGAACTAGTTAAGCTTAATAGAAAGCTGTGATTCACTGAAAAATACTATTAAAAGAATGAATTTCTTCGAGATGGGGAGCAGGTCAATCTGAGTATAAATAATAGAGTGGAAAAGGTGAAATTTAGCGGAGCGAGAAATCGACGGGATGCAATGTTTATTGTAACGAGTCCACGATGAAGCGTGCGCGCAAGAGAAACTGAAAGTATTCAACCCACTTTCACTGCTCTGCAACGCGGCTGCGCGAGCGCCGTCTCACATCGCTGCACGCCAATGGTTCCTAAGCCCTATAATCACTATTAACACACAATTCACATTGTACATTGATTTATACACTACTGATAAATATATTATATGATCTATAAATCACATTCTGAGAATATTTTATGTTTTTAGGGTTCCGTAACTCAAAAAGAAAAAACGACACCCTTATAGGATCACTTTGTTGTCCGTCTGTTGACTGTACATCTGGCAAGGCCATTTATTTTAGGATTGAATTTATCAAGCTCAAATTTATATCAAATATCCATCCAAAACTCGAAGCAAAAAATTCGATAATTAAACATTTATTGGTATATCACAGAACAAAACTATTACAAATTTATATTTGTAGTTCATTTCGTTATAGAAATAACAAAATTAGTATTTCTACAACGATACATACTCAATTTAAATGATAAATTTACTGTACTGCTATTTCCCGTTGACCTACAATTATAAAATTGGTATGAGAGTGCACTCTATTTGTTCATTTATTCTTGCACCATTTTCATTGAATGTAAAATATGACAAAATTATCATTTTTTTTTATAATATTCAAAAATATATTATTAAATGTAAAATAAGTATAGTGGTAATAAAAAAAATGATATGATATGAAAGCCTTAAGTATCTACGAGTATACCTATATCTAGGTCAGTACATATAGTTTAGGATCGTACACGGCGCCAGAGAAATTTCACAGAGAGCTTATCTACCTATAGAAAACTACTTTCAATACCATTAAAGCAAATTTCTCTTTCTTTCATTCATTTATATATAAACAAGCGTGGGCTTACGAATTTGGAATAACTAAGCGCTGCATTTAAAATTTAGTTGTCATGTGGTACCCTTTTTACCTTATTAGTACCAAAATATGCTAAATATAATTAATTTTAATTGCGTATTTAAAATTTTATTTATCTGTTTGGTATGACAATATTTTTCCTACTGAACTTACTAGATGGCCAGAAGTAATAATACATATAAGTTCTGGATATTAAATACACCTGACCCTTGCAACGCTTTAATTAGCAGCAAACGCAGAAATTATACAAAAAATATGAGCCATATAGGAAATGTTTATATTTATTTATAAAAACATAAATACCAAATGGAGTTATTTATAGCAATAATGGTATATTTTTAGAAAGATTACGTTCAAAAAAAGCAAAGGAAAATGCTTTTTCTCAAAAACCTATTTTTATATAATGTTTAGCTTCAAGTTTTCAAGTAGCATTTAAGAATATTGCAAAATAAATAAAACATATTAAATTGTCTTCCGTTTTATAATATACGGATATTATGTTTTTATTGTTCTTATTAATGATC
This sequence comes from Dione juno, assembly GCA_037127375.1. Lineage (NCBI taxonomy): Eukaryota > Metazoa > Arthropoda > Insecta > Lepidoptera > Nymphalidae > Dione > Dione juno. The sequence continues at coordinate 6,295,326 of JAXRJS010000041.1, read as the reverse complement.
ATGATCAATGTTTACCTTTAAATATCAATGGAATTGAGATCTTAGCCACAAATAAAAATCCAATAATAAATAATTTGTTATTTATTAGTATATTTGTTGGAACTGTTTAAATTGCTGTTGTTTTGCACTTGAGACATTTGTAAACAGTTTAAGTAGATACGAAAAAAGCTTTATTTCAATGATCTATCCTCCTATCTTAAAGGAGATGTGGTCACATATTTCGAATGAATTTGGAACTTTTACATTTGCTAAACTTACTCCAAAACTTGCCTTAAAAATAGTGTATTTACTATAGATTTCGGTCTCAGTCCAAGTAAGGGAATTTTATTCAGGTTACATGAAGTTTGTCCTCCTCTGTCTGTCCTGTCCTCAACAAAACAATTCCAGTTACTTAAAACCATAAAAAAATGTCTTATTAATAGTTCAATTCAACGGTGTTACACTCAAAAATTAAATTAAGATTTTATTACTAAGTTTATTAGTGTTTATTCTATGTCGCAAAACGCAGGATCTGCAGGTTGAGTGCAGGCAGGCTGCAGGCTGCAGCTCTGTGCACCTTGCTGCCACAGAGCGGCGAGCAGCGAGGCGCAGGCGGCGTGCGCGGTGCGTCGAGGCGCGACGGTGTCAGGCAGTGTCGCTGAACCCGCACGAGTCAAGGGCCTCGGTCGATGACCGCCCGCGGCCTGTGTTTCGCCCGCATAATACGCGAACGGACAGCCCACTTTACTTGTAATCAGTCCAACTGCATTAACTAACACCTTTCCGCTGTTTACCAACATCTTTTTTATTCACGCACACGAGGTTTTTATTAATTTTAACAATGCAGCTACGGATGTAAGTTGTTTAGTTTTGCATATACATATTTTTCTTTATTATGTTCTAGATTAAAGTTATATTAATTTTATTTGTTAGCATCAATGTTAAATTTAATATTCAAAGACATTCGTACACGATCTTCGAAATAAGTATTTTATATAGTCGAAATAACGCTATTCACAATATTGTAGAAGTATATTAGCAATAGCTTACGTATTAGATGATTACGTACGAGGACCTAATCATCCATCAATAATTCTTGAAGTTTCGATTACAACATACTTACATATGAGCGCCGCACCGGTATGCGTGTCAACGTCCTCGATATACGTGTAATAGGCACATGAATTGCAACAATTTCATTGAAACAACAATAATCGCCCGTATATATGGGTTTCGTACCAACAAGACTCAGGTTGTCACGGTCGGTCGTCGAACTCGCTGCAATGCATGAGATGCCTTCTTTAAAGTTAGATTAGATTAATCTAAGCATACGTAAATAATATAATAAAATTTTCCTAAAGTGTGTGATCGACTAGATAAAAAAATTAAGTTTCATAAGTTTTATTTTAGACAATTATCTATATTACTACTATACATATATAAATAAATATATATCCAAATGTAGAAAAAATAATTTAAATATTTTTATACGTAGATATCTTACTAAGTATGTGAATGGTTTCCAGGTCTCAACGGATGTGTTTGATCACTATATAATTATATGTATTTCACATATATTTTTCTCTTGTTTTTTCATCCTTCATTGTGGGGCAGTTTGCCAGAATCTGATTGTAAGCGAATGACAAAGAATTATTTTCATTTCTCCGCTCTGGTAGGATATAGTGCTGCGTTGAGCTTAGCTACTCCACGCGCAATATATTGAATTCGAGCGGAACCGGTACCCGGCGATATACGGGGTACAGCACAAAACAAAAAAAAATGTAATTTTAAAACACATCACTATTATAAAAATTTTAATATGTTAGATTTGATGACAAAGAGATACACAGCCATAAAGATATAAATAAATGTAGAAGACATTCAGTGAAAAAAAAACAAGTATAAAACAATATAATTATTAGTTACGCACGAAAGCTTAATATTTTTGTATTTTATTTACAATAATTTTACACTAATTAAAAGCATCTTTTTAGAATGACCTGTTAAAGACGTATCGAAACATTAACAAAGTGGAGAAAGGCCAATGAAGAAACACGACGGCAATTCGTCACCGGTTTTATTGTCATGTATGCTCATATAGTGTCTGAAAAGTATCGTAATAAGAACGGCAAACGGCGTTGCTGTCGTCGCTAACCAAGAATCCATTTCGGCTAACGACCGCTCGGTGAGAGGTTGATCTTGGTTCACCTGCGTCTAACTGTCAGTGAGATACGACGGAGGCTTTGTTTTGCGCCGGTTGCCCGTCTCTCGATCTCCTTGCCCGTGTTTCCGTAGCGGTGACCGTGAACGTGGTCGATCACCCGCCACCGCGCACTAAAGTTCGAGCTTTATTGGGCGGGGGCGGCCAACTGTCCGCAAGATTTGTGTAACGTTCCCAAAAACATAATACATCTCCAACTCGATGAGCGTCTTGACCCAACCCGAGAGGACGAACTCATTTATATATATTTCTCATTCTCTCTCATTTATACAATAAAAATAGAGATTAATTGCTGTTTATTTATAAAAATAATCAACACGTAAATAAGTTATCATGTATATATTAGCAATACTGAAGAGACAAAGAAGATTGTTTTTCAATAAAAATTGTTAATATATATTCTGTTGTAATCCACTCCACTAAATATTTTTTTTAAATGGAATCTACTATCAAGACAGGCTTCTCCATTTCCGCCCGAATTCGAGACATTGCAAGTAACGTAGCGAAACTCAATACCGTGTTTTGTCTGCTCCACTTTTATTAGCAGGACTTGTATGGCATAAAAAAATAAATATTTGAATATTAGCTGAAAATATAATTTTTTCAAGTAATAATTATACCCGTCCTAAATAAAATAGAAAAAACTATTATAGGGTTTTCCCCCACAATTATATTTTAATATAGTCTAATATTACAATGTCAATGTTTTAAATTGCTTCCTTAGCTATAATAAAATATATGTTATTTTGTATGTTTTAGATATTTTTAAATGTCTAGAATCTCTTTTGATTGGTATTCATTAAATTTGAAAATAAATATGTATATATGATGGAAAGCAACATGATCTTTTTAATGTATGAATTAAAACATTTATAACTACGCCGATGCCATGTAGAATTTTGTCGGACAATTTCCACTGATACTCGTAGACAGAGCGATCCTCGTAAACATTTTACAAAGTGCCTTTGAAGAACAAAGTGTAACTTAAGAAAAGTTTCCGCTCAAATTCGATACATTTCCACTTGCGTGGGAGAACTCAACGCCGCGCAATGTCTTACCAGAGCGAGGAAATGAAAATTTATGGTCCTAATTTACGAGTGGGAATCGAACCCACAGCAATCTTTTACAGTTAGACAAATGTTGGAATTTTTAAAATATAAATGAATATTCCTCTGAGTGATGATCGAAACCATTACAAGTAAATGTATGCATGCATACATTTACCAAATGCTCCGGGAATGGTGAGCTTATATACACATTTATGTTTTTTATATGTATCGTATTTTATTTAAGTTTAACAAAATCTTATAGTAATATGTTTACGATTTAAATCCAAGTCTGCATTAAATAGGGTGTCTAATAAGGTGGTCTAATTTTGCAAGAATATATATATATATATATATATATATATATATATATATATATATATATATATATATATATATATATATATATATATATATATACATATATATATATATATATATATATATATATATATATATATATATATATATATATATATATATATATACATATGTATTATTAACATAAGTATCTTTATACTAGGGATACAAAAATATACTAAATAAACAAAATAAGATTTAATCTAGGGCAGGTGTTATTATTGTTATTATATTGCATTTCGAGGTAATCGTAAGCACAATTAAACAACATAGAACGATAACCTGGTTAGCCTCTAGCCTCTTTAGAAAAGGTTATTGATCCCAACCGTATATGTTAGGCAAGACATTTTTATTTATAACAATATGCATATTATTATTTATGTATTGAATTTTAAGCACTATGTAAGCATATTAATAATACGGCGTTGATGTTATTATATCGTGTTTAATTAGAATTACATGGTTGTGGATCCAAAATCTATGTAAAAATGGCGACATTTTTTACACTAAAGATAAATTGTCACATTCGGATTCGCCGGCTCACTTCATTTGTTCTAGATACCTACTAAATAAATATAAATATATCTTTCTATATTACGTATGTATATGTATATTTACGTACATAATAATGGAAACAATATCATTCTGCCGATCTCTTATCGTTTCAGATCCCACTTTAGACAATTTTTCTATAGATCTAAATGTAAAAGATATATATTTAGTCCGGCGAATTAAAATACTCAGCATATAAGACATACCTAATCTTTTTTTTTTGAGCTAAGATGAATTGAACAATGGAGTGACAAGGTTCTTCTTGTATTATAGTACAATAGTAGTACGCGTGTCGTTCAATTATTATTTTAAAAATTAAAGCTCAAAAGACGTATTTAATCTTTATTTGAAAGGTTTCCGATAATATTGCAAGACATAAGTTACAATTATTTACAATCTAATTATATCCTAAAAGTAAAAAATTATACATCAAATAATACATCTTCCACTAATTGTAAATGTACTCGTATACATACAATCTTGCAGTTTATCAACCGCGAAACCTATAGATAAGGTATTTGGCAATTATTAAATTGTATACGAGCATAGTAAGTATTAAATCGAGTTGAAAAAAGAAATAATTGGAATTAGAGATGCGCTGACTATGACATAGGCCGACTAGCCAGCTTGTCGGTTGTGAAGAAGCCGACTAAACGGACGCCTAATCGGCCAAACCTATCATGGTTTGATTTTTGGATTTGAGTTCATGGGATTTTCCAATAATTCACACATTACAATGTGTGAATAATTGACAAATCCCATGAGTCACGACGAGACCGATATATGTATAAATTGGAATTTTTTGGCAATGCTACCAAAAGTTTTCATCGAGAACAATAATAAAATATCCTTGATGACAAGTCTTTGCCGTGCTGCTAGCTGCTAGCTTAGTTTATAGTGAGCGGGTGTTCTTAGAGAACACGAATTTTTATCTGAAAGAAAATTCATTATTGAATTCATTACTGATGTTTTCTTTTCAAGTAATTTTAGATACCGATTGTCACAACATTTCAAAATGTGTATTACAATTAATAAATTAAAAATATCAACAAGCAACTAAAATTTGTATTTAAGAATATATTTTATACAGAAATACAAACAAAGTAAGAAGCCGGATAGTCGGCGCTCTTGGCCGACTATTCGCCGCCTACTATGGTAGTAATAGTCAGCTTTACCCACTAGTCGGTACATCTGTAGTTCGAATACGTGTGTGTATCAATTCAGAATTAAACCTGCACAATAATCATTTATTAATCTATATTCATTAATCGATTTATGAAGGTAAATTACATAGGATCATTGTCAATAAATAATAGTCTGAATATATAAAGTACATAAAAAATTGTAGAGCAATTTTTTATATTTTCTTTAATTTTAAGTAACATGTACGGTGGACCACGCGCCTACTGGACGGTGTCCATAAGGCGCAGTAGAATAACACTTTAAAAATGTTAAAATCTACATAGATGGTAGTGCCAAAATCTTGTTTAAAAAAATTTATTTCGAATACCAAAGTATTCGCGATTTATCCGGTTAAAATATTTTCTTTTAAAAAATGTAAATTCGTCGTAAACCGCTGACCTTACGAACCTCTTTGGAATAATTGATCATAATAATATACTTTTACTTGCAATAGTCCGTGGTCACAGACAGGTAGACTCACAAAAAAATATCAAATCCAATATACCGATACGCAAGCAACCCGTTTCAATTATTTCATTTAAAATATTATAATCTGACTGTAATAAATACATACATTTTGGACAAGAACAGGTGCTATATACTTAAATTATAACACAATCGACAGTAATCTTCCAATTGTAACGATCTCACTCTGTTATTATAATGTACAGGTAATACCTACGCCTATCAAGATGTTTCGATATGTATTAATATCAACGTCTTTGGCATGAAAAGGTCTGGAAGAGTACAGATGGGGAGGGGGGAGGAACGTGGTGTTTGAGTGGAACGTCTCTCGTGACCTTGCGAGGGCGAGGTCACCCCCGCGCCCTGCACCTACCTGCTTGCGAACGTCACCAACCGTCATGTCTATCTACTAATATACAATACCATTTATTTAATAGTTATTTATATTTGGAAGTAATACTGACTGATTAGTTCCATTCGTTTCCAAGAAATGAATCACTCGTCCCTTTTTATTCTTAATGTTTCATCATGAAATGCCATTACGTAATAACATTCATTATTAGGTTATGTATATATTAAATAGAATAGGTGTTGCTTTATTCGTTTTACTTTCCAACGAGTATTATCTACGGAAAGTGTTAAAGAAAGTTCAGTGAATAGTGCAAAACGGACACAGAAAAAATAATATGAATAATAATACAATATAAATTTATATCTGAATTCGCCTTTAGCATTATAGGAAGTAAATTGAGGGTGGAGGTGGTGGTGAGGGGACCTCGACGAGTTGACCTTTACCCAGGATACGAGGTTACGATAGTAGGTAGAATGTCTTATACATAGCTACTCCATATCGGTATGCATGTTTTTAATGTAATTTAGTAAACAAATATTACTATATTAGTAGAAGGAAGGCACTCTATAATTTTTTTTATTACAAGTTATATTCAACATTACGAAACATATTCTTGACATGAAAAATAATATCAATATTATGTATCTACATATTATAATGTAAAAGGTCGTTCCAACCGTGACACTTATAATGGCTTTAAAAGCAATATGAGTGAGTTATAAAAACGTTAAGTAAATAGAACAAACATTTACATTCAATAAAGTATATTGGCGGGTACAGGCCACGGGTGACGGAGCGGCTCGGGTCGGGGCGATGACGGCGGTGCGGCCTTGGCCGTGATCGCGCGCTCGATATAGCGCCAACCGCCTAACCGCCACCCTCTTGCCCCCTACCACGCACTACCACCACACAAACGATCTAAATTTCTAATGCTCTCCGGCTATTTCTGTAATGGTAAAGGTACGTCACCTATTTCACTTACAATAGGAACGCAGAAACTAAAGTAAATGCTGCGATATATAAACATTTTATTACCTAATCTATATAAGGAAGGAATTTAGTGTTCCCGTCTTTTTGTGCCAATAATGTATACATGTGTAAATTACATAATCTGTAACATTGACGTTTGAATATTCAAAGGCGGGTAAATGAGTGTATGTACCTACTCGAAAGCACTTAGTAAGCAGACAACGTAGTTAAAACGAATCAGAATAAAACACCAAGGTCAAGCGGAATGATATCATTTATGGCGCGCCTGTCCCTGAACTCTAGCCGTTAGGCGCGAGTGACGCACGAGGACTCAAATACCACCGACCCTGAACTTATATAAAAATACAGCTTTATTAATGTCATGTGCCTACGTTCAATACATTATCAGGTCATCAAGATTATTTAGTTAGCGCCCCTTAATGGCTGGCTGGCTTTCATTCGAGGGTCGCAATATAAAATTCAGTAATCTATAGTTATTGTTATAAGTAGAACCAATATTTTAAGTTATTCGTAGATAACATTTCAGGTTTGACTAAATCGACTATTGTAATTTATGAAGTATATACACATTTATGTCACAAATTATTCAAATTTAAAAGACAAAATAAGTAGGTAAAAAAATCTAATGGTTTGGTTAATCTTCTACTAGTGTTGGTGTGTTCGTTGTGTGTGTTGTCATTATATATCATTATTATATATTTTATTAAATATATACTTAACTACAAACTTATATAAAAGGCGAAAAGTATGTTCGTAAAGAAAAGAAAACTAAAAAAAAATATTAAAAAATATTTTTATTATACTTAACAAAGTATTGTTTACAAACAACATATGTGCAATCGGTTATTTAGCCTTCTTTCCCTTTTGCTTAGGCCTTGCGTTGTTCGCTTTCTTGCCGCGGCCTTTAGTTTTTTCCTTCGCTTTTTGCGCGCGTAGATCCTTCTTCATACGCGGGTCTACCACTTTGTAGTGTCCCTTTACTCCGGCGGGTCGCTTCATTTTCTTAGCTGTCGTATGTTTCTTAGCGACAACGTATGTTAATTTCTTTTTACCATCGGTTTGTGCTTTCTTATAAAGATGCCTTATTTGTTGGGACTTCTCCCTTTCAGACATGTCCGCATTCTCCATCAAGGCTTCAACCTTCTTCTTTGCACGCTCCATTTTTTTGATCATACGCTTCTTTTTCCTAGCCTTGGCCTCTACCACTTTCTTTATCGGTCTCGCGTTGATGTCTTGCAAGCGATTTTTATATTCATCTGTGTATTTCTGAAATAAAATACATTTTAATATTACTTCAATAATGAGTACGTATACGTATATAACGTGTTGATATCGTTTTGTATATTTAATTATTATAATTAATTAATCTTTTAATCTTTTAAATAACTATGTCTAAATAACACTTTTAAACATTAACGATATTACACTTCTAAAGTGTGTTTATTGTTCAAGATATAGTCTAAAATGCATAGAAAATATTTTGGACCTAAAACAATTTTGTTATACAATAAAAGAAACCATCCTAAATTATATTCTTAAGAAATGTATGATGAGAAGTTTACGACCTCTGATGAGATTGCCACATGGCAATGGCTTAATGTTTTACCAGAAATTTAATCGATGTGTAAAAACTTGACAAACCTCAGATACTACAATATCTTTCTTCATGTGCTTCTTTTCATCTTCAACAAACCAATCAGGTAAGTTTTTGTCGTTGAACGCGTAACGATTCCAGCCGTCGTCGATCAGATCGCGTTTAAATTTTTTCGAAGTGGCCATCATTGTTCCTAATGCGAGAGTCTCTGCGTCCATTTTTAAATTCTTCTTCAATCTTTTAATTCTAAAAATTATTTATGAAATATTAGTTAAAGTAACCAAGATTAAATAATATAATATACATATAGCATTTCTGTTTAGATGAATTTTCATATAAATATATAATGAAAATATCTTAAAACAATGTATATGTGTTGAACGTAAAGAGATATTTTATAGCCAATTTAAAGCTATTAACATCGCACAAAAGCGAAATTTATGAACGAAAGCTACGTATGTGTTACATATTTTCAAATAAAATTATAACGTATATATTTTTTATAACTTCACGCGGTATCCCGCACATAGCAGGGTAGGCGGAGGGAACCGTAGGCAGAAGGAAGTTAGTGTTAAGACACTCCGTTCCCCACTTTCCGCCTTTCAAGGCATTGCGTGTTAAGTTCCACCAGAACTCAACGCCGCGCTTTGTACAATATATTTAGAATTCTAATTAAGACTTCTGAAACAAAATTAAATTATAGGTCTCTACGCTTTCTTCCTACGGCTTTACCTAGGCTCAAAAATTACAAACACTGATAGTTGCTAAAAGAAGAAAGACGTGCAATTACCAAGTTGGTAGTTGAAAAGCTCAATAAAATCTGGAAAGAACGAAGAATAACCAAAAATGCTTGGTCTTTCCTATTTTTCAATATGGAAACTTGGACGCTACGAACTACTTCCATTGACCGGCTTGTTGTACTGGCGATCACCAGCAAGATGGACAGATCTAATAAAGTCTGTTACTGAGCACACCATCAACGAATGTTCGCGCCAAGCCACAAGTAGAGTAAGATGACTCCACAAGTGAAGACGCATCGTGATGAAATCCACACGACAACTCTGCCATGAGTGTACGACTAAGAAGAAGGAAACGCTTTTTTCAGATTAAATCTCACCCTATAGACATCACTAGATAAACAACTTATTTCATTGGACAGCCATTTATTTTATTGTTTAGGTAAATAATTTATTATATAATACTGACCAGGATCCTGCGCTACAACTTCAAATCCATCTTTTTTACTACTCTTTGCTCCAGACTTGCTTTCAGGCGCCGTAATATTCTCTTCTACGTCATAATCACTATCAGATGACTCGTCATCACTCGATTCATCGTCATTTTGTTTCCTCTTCACACCACCAGCTTTTGTACTGAATTCTTGGTCAATTTTAACTTTTTTCCCTAAAATCAATCAATTTAATTATATAAAAATCTTTCATCACCTGTTGAGTAACTTAGTGATACAAACACGGTAGTGGGCGTAGATAGGTAAAATGTAGGTAAAGGTTAATTGGGAAGAGTAGTCGGTAGAAGTGATTTTAAATAGAAATAATAAAAGTTGCAACTGATATAGCAAGAAATGGCTTTATCAAAAAGCAAATTTCATAAAACAGGCATAAGCTGCTCCTACTTATAAAATATATTATAAATATTACTTATTTACCTTTTTCTCGATAGCTTTCAGCTAATTTATCTAAATCTACTCCTTCGTCTTCTTCCTCATCAATGTCTTTGAAACTATCTTTCTGAAACCATAGCTCAGCTTTCATTGACCGCTTAGAGACTGGATCAGTGTTATCCAAATCTGTCAATAAAGGATTGTCCTTCGGAATCGAAGGTGTTGAATTAATCTTAGCATTCCGCACAGTATTCAATTTTGTTATTTTGTCGATTTTGTTTGATTCATTTTCGGAATCGGAGAATGCTGTAAGAAAATTCAAAATAATTAAGATAAAAATAATTAATTAAGTAAGAATCACAATGATATGTTAATAACTATATTATCAAAGGTAAAATTTATTAAAACATTTCTAACAATTACAATGTTTTAAATCGTAGGTTACCTAAAGTTTCCTTTTCGTTATCACTTTCTGAATCGGATGCCATTTCAAGTTCACTGTCAGAGTCTTTGTAGTAGAGCCCCGATGAATCTAATTTTGATTCCTCTACATCATATTTCATATATTTAGGTTTCATCTTCAATTCATCATCAGATCCACCATTATCATCCACAACAATGTCTGGTGATTGGTCAACTATCATTTTCAATTGCTTAAATTAAAACAAAATTATTTATTATCACTATATTAATTAATAGTATTCATAATATTACGTCTCATATAAATTTATAAGCTTTAAAACGCAGTATTTAAAATTATGCATAAAAAGCAAGAAATATGATTTTGCAAATTTAATTTTAATATATTTAAAACTGAATTAAGCCATCATTGGTCTTATAGCTCCAGCATAAATTATTTTTATTAATAGCTAAGGGACCTCGCCAAAACCGCGGTTAACGAGGGAATATTAAACGTAATATGTTCTAATTTCGTAAAAAATTACAAAAGTTATGATGCTATATAATAGCATATTTATGCCCATCTTAAATCGCTAACTGGTATACCTAATCCATGATAGTTTGGCAAAAAATCAAATTCGTCTCCATTATTATCAATTATATCTATTTTTCCGTTGTTGTTAAACATATTTAATAAGATTTTTAATGAATTGGATTTGAATACAGCAACACATTGTGATAAATGAAAGAATATTCAGGGCAACCGTGCAGGGTCTTCTAAACCAAAGTCAAATCCGTTATTTCAGGAAACTGGGCTGATCATATCAGTGACAGTCAAGCATAGTTTGCTATAAGGGTCCCAAGTCCGACGTAAAATGGCGCATTACGCGTTAAATCGTTTTGAACGTATTCGTAATGGAATACATATAATTTCACTTTCAATATAATATATTACTTTACCTCCTTGTTCTTAATATCAGCCAAACTAAACATGTCATGACTTTCCAGAATAGGTCCATCATCACCTTTAAGAACCATTTTAAGGTTCATCTTTTCAGCCAGCTTTTGTCTTTGCTTATTTAACTGTTTCCGTTTTCGTTTTAGCAGTCGTTTTTCTTCACCCTAAAACGATAAATCATTCAATACCAAATACAAAATAATTGTTTAAATATACACAAAATAATGTTCTAACAAAATAAAAAAGATAATGAAATATGTGATAATGAAGTCCTTAATAATATAATAAATGTTATAACTTTTTTAACAAAACAGAGAATCAGAGAAAACAGTCACGGCAACAAAAAGTTCTAGACTTATTTTAGATACTATGCTTCAATGTTAGAAGAATATATAAAAATGGGAGGAGCCTATTGACCACAAATATCCTTGTCATCATCTTGTCTGGAGCCATCCAATCCTAGCTTATACTCTGATTTATCTGTTCCCAAAAATTTAGAAAGGAAAGTTTTTAAATATAATTACTAATTATTCAATTATTTATTTTGTACTTTCTTTTATTATTTATACTGTACTACTTCATTATTTCTTCATTACTAATGAAGAAGTACAAAAATAATAAATAAGTAATGGAGCATGAACATTCAAGCTTATTTCTTGGATAAAGGTAAATTGAAATTGATTAACAGGCACATTTTGCTTGAAATTGTTTCGGAAGATTAGTGTCATGATATATTTCAAAAACAAAATGAACCTAAAAGATTTTCCATAAGTGAAACACAACACAAGATATAATTATGTTTGAAATATTTGAATTTTTGAACTTTAAATGTTTGAAATAACTAATAAGTATTACTAACCTGCAGTTCAGCTATTTCAGTGTTGACTTTGTCAATTTCATCATCAGAACCCTCTATACTTGGCTTTTCTTCCTCTTCTGTTACAGAAGGTGCCTATTAAATAATTCAGTAGATTATTACTTAATTAGGTTCATATATAGATTGTAGGGTTTCTTATGTATATCTATACTTACTGTCACATTAGTTTGAGAGGTTTTCCAGTCTTTGATGTGTTTTAACCAATTCAATATTGCCTTAACATCTTTTCTGCCCAGAACTTTGATATCTTTGCAGCATTCCTTTATTTCACTTGTAGTTTTAGGATGATTAAGAATATCTTTATCATCTAATATTATCTAAAAACCAGAAGTATATGTAAATGATTTATCACTATATAACAGTATATTATAAAGCATAAAACCAAATAGAATATATATTCTATACCTCAGAACATCCCTGTAGCATGTCTATTGGATCTTCTTTTTCAAGAAATTCTGTTACTGATATGCTATGATAAGTTGTATAATCATTTTCTTTGTAGCCTTCTGCCTTAGCTTTTTTTTGTTTTTCAGGATGTAATATATTATTATGTTGCTTTTTAACAATTTCCAAGTCTTCAAACACATATTTTGGATCCAATAATTTAGGGTCTATGCTATCAGGAGCAATATATCCTTGGCATACAACAAAAATTTCAGATGATTCATTACGAGAAGCTTGTGGTTTTGTTGCATGAACTTTTTTAAAAAATTGTTTTAAGATCCAGAGTAGAGCATGATAATCCTTCGATCTGAACACTTTGGTAACAAACCAACCACCTTGTCTCAAAAAATGAGAGGCTAATTTCATAGCACTTAAAGTAAGTGATGCTTGTTGGTATGCATCGTGAATCCAGTTAAGACCGACATTTGGTGCACCGTCGTGTAGTACAACATCAGCTTTCCACGTTTTTATTTCTTTCTTTATAGCGGTTTTACATTTTTCTGTTGTTATATCTTCAGTAAGACTAATACAACCAGGTACAGTTTTTATAGGAAATAAATCTACACCTATGACGACACTGGAAATTGGCATATTCTGATGCGCAACCTGCATCCATCCACCAGGTGCCGCACATAAGTCGATGCATACTCTTGACTTTTGAAGAAATCCAAATTTCCTATTCAATTGAATTAGCTTAAAAGCAGCCCGAGATCGATAACCTTTAACAAATTAAAATATATTAAAAATTTATTAGAAAAATAAAAAGTACAAAAGAACATATGTAACTACAAAGCTAACCTGTTTCTTTTGCAAGTTGATAATATTTGTCTTTTCGCTGTTTTCCTACTTTCGTCTTCTTCCCCATGGTTATAAAATTTTAAGCGTTAGGTCATACGGCATAAATTCTTAGTAACTATTGCTTAAAAATTATGATCAGAGCACTCTTTAGCTCTAACCAAAATCACGATTTAGCTATGTTTATTTTATAGGTTATGTTTTTCTTTTCATTCCATTTCATTCATTTCTTGTGACAGCTACACAAAAGACTGAACATAGAATACAATATGATTTTTTAATGCAACTCATTTATTAATTATAAATATAGTAATATTATTTTGCAGTATTCTTATAATTGAATAGTTTTATTAAAATAATATTATTTATATATTTTTCCATATAAACGATATTACAACAGAGAGATGTTGGTACAAGAAACCGATTATTGTTTTAAAATAAGACTTGTGACCGTGTTATGTTACTATTGGCTAAATTATATCTTTATCAATAATCGATTTTAAATTTTATATCGACTTTGAAAATAAATTCGCTGTGATAGGTTTTTTCTTATTTTGGTAACATAAATAAATGATTATGAATATAATAAAAATCTATTTATATATTTTTTATTTTGGTCGATTTGTTCTTACATCTACTTTTTTCCCATGATACATTTACAAACTCCGGTTTAGTTCAGTGTTTAACTAAAACTGACACATGATTTAAAAATCACAATCTACCTTAAAATGCAGGTATTTTACAAGTATAGCTATTCAAATCGATAATATTATCGATTACATATCGATTTTAAAATGTTCTAGTAGTTTACCAGTCCAATGTTCAACCATACTCCATTTTATAAATTCCGTGGTACATGAAAGAAAGTGCAGTTGTGTTTATTGAATTGTGTCATATTGCATCATTTGGATTTGCTCTTTATACAGAGTTTTGGAAAGTGAAATTAAGCAAACTTTTAAATAGAGTACATAAACGTATAGAAATCGTCTGGCAGTGAATTGAAATTTTCAACATGACTCCAAATATACAAACTTTCTTAAATAGCTTCCAAAATCGCTTGTAAGTATCGAATATAAGCTTTTCTTATATTTTACAATTAATTCAGGAGCCCTTAGTCGTTTTTTGACGTCAAGGTCAATTATCTCGTCACAGCTTATATTAACTAAATAAACAGTTTTTTAATATAATATCGAGATAATTCTCGAAGAATACGTCATATAATTTAAATTTAGTTAATAACAACCAAAGCGTCCTATTAATACTAAATATAATAATAAAAAATGCATTATACAAAAGTTACAAAAAACAATGATTTGTGATTTTTATGTTCAAATTCTAATGTGACATTTATTTGCTTATTAAATTTAATAGGGAGCCCCCAGTTCGTCAACATCTTAAAAATGTTTATGGTACCCTTATGATGACCTGTGGAGCAGCATCAGCCGGAGTATACATAGATATGTATACAAGATTTCAGGCTGGATTACTTTCAGCTATTGTTGGTGCAGGTCTCATGTTGATGCTTATTGCCACTCCTGATAATGGAAAGAATACACAGTTGAGACTTGGGTATCTCTTAGGATTTGGACTCACTTCAGGTGAATTTTATATGAAATTATTACATTAATTTATCTGGAGGCTTAACCAGATTATTGTTTGGACTTCATTGCATTCTTTACATCAACACTGATTTAGTATATATATTAAAAGTATAAAATATATTACTACTAGATAAAATAATCACGTTAAGACAGTTTTTAAACTAACTATTAATTTTACCTTTTTTCTGTAGGCATGAGTATGGGTCCTTTGTTGGAGTATGTCAGCATTGTTGATCCTTCTATAATTGTGACAGCTCTTCTGGGGACAACAATAGTTTTTGTATGTTTCTCAATTGCTGCAATGTTAGCAGAACGAGGAAGTTGGTTGTTTTTGGGTGGCACACTTATGACTCTGCTAACCTCCATGTCTCTAATGACCTTGGTTAACATCTTTATGCAGTCTCACTTCCTTTATCAGGTAAATAGAATAAATACTCGTTTATTAAAATTTATTGTCATATTTTTTGTTTAAACAAAGGTATACTTTTTATGTTACAGACCCCATTTTCTTTATTAAAACTAATTATCGTGGTTTACCTTTTAGGCTCATCTTTACTTAGGACTGATGCTCATGTGTGGATTTGTTCTATTTGATACTCAACTGATCATCGAAAAACGTAGAATGGGTAACAAAGACTTTGTCCAACATGCCCTGGAACTTTTCATTGATTTTGTTGGAATGCTAAGAAGACTTCTCATTATCTTAACACAGAAGGTATTGTACTATTAGGAATTTTCTTTAAATAATTAAGTTTAAAATCTTAGAATATCATTTATGACTTCAAAAGAAGTCTTATTCTAATATTATATTATCTTAAATTACAGGAGGAGCAAAATCGTCGCCGCAAACGTGAATAAATCTATTTTAATATTTATTAATTGTTTAAAATGGTTTAGTGGACTTGACTGTAATTGTAACTCATACTTTATTTTTATCTTATGTTATGTGTTCAGAAATTTATAAATTTCATAAAATGAAATAATCTAAATTATATTTTGTTTTTATTGTGTATCCTGCCATCACTGAGAATACCTTGATGAAAAATATTATTCAGTAAATTCTTTGTTGAAGAGATGAAAACTAAACCAAATATGATGAAATACATATATGAATCAATATAAATAAATACAATGAGTCACCTAATTCAAATTATTCTTAATTGTACTACAATTACCAACATGATAGTGTTGTATATTCAAACTCTGTATGGCGGAAGTCAATGCCGTTGCTTTGTCCTACCATAGCAAGAAAATGAAAATTATGAATTCCTTTGTATAGAGATTGAACTTGTAACTATCAAATTTAAGTCAGCCGCTCAGCCGAGCTGTTCTGCGGGTCCTAAATCCCACATTTCAAGCACAGGGCAGATATAAAGGTTCGCCATTATGCTTCAGTTCACTCCAGGTGAAGCTGACTTTCTGCGCTTTGAATATAATTGCACGCCGCCAGGTCTGTTTTGGGCGTCCATGCTTTCGTCCGCCCTGAGTTCCAGTGGAAAGCTTGTGAATGTATAATGTGGAGATTTCACAATGTAATTGAATAGCTTATATTACTCTCTTTAGACAGGTGTTTGGACTACCAAGTGTACCAATCATAAAAAATATAATATAATTTAGTGCCAGAAGTTTACAAGAAAATGAAATTAAGATTATCTTTTACCATGCAGACTAGATCGCAGAAAGTAAGACAGATTTGTAATTAAGTTGCATATGCCCAAGAACAAACTTTTCAACACAAAAAGTGTAACAATATTTATTGTAAACCTAACACTATATATTTATGGTAAATGAAAAATGCAACATATAAAATAAGATTTAATTTCAATTTAAAAAATGTAACAAAATTATTACTTTTTAAATCATCATACAAATAAATAAGGCACTTAACTACAGATTTCAGTACGTCTACTTTTTAACTAGGTCGTTCAATTTGACTCGGATGAATTTTATTATTATCATACAAGAAAATCTTTTTCGTTTTATTGATTTCATCATTTATTAAAGTGTTTATTAGATTTGTCATACTTGGTTCATTATTAACATTTTGATTAGGGTTACTTTGGTAATTAAATTCAGTGGATTGCACTTTATTATGGTTAAAAATGTACAGGTTAGTTTTTGCTCTACAGCACCGATAACTCGTCGAAATAGTATTCTTGTTTGAATTTCTCATAATATATTCGTAAGTAGACACACCTAAGAAAGATATGTATATATGAAAACACAATAAATGCAACAAGGCACATGAAATAGCTATTCCACTTGTACAAAACGTAACTAGAAAAGTTAAAAAAAATATAGAATTTTTACAGTATTTGGTATTAGTAATAATATCAGTAGTCACTGTGCAATTTATAAAATTCTTTGCTACAGAACTAAATTCATTGGTACCTTTTAAAAAAATAATAATGTTCGTTAAGCATAATATAGAACTAAGTAATGCTATTAAAAATGCCGATATTACACACACAATGAAAGGTACATAGTTTCTACGGCCTACACAATTGTTTAGCCACTTGCAGTGATGGTCAAAATGATAAACGCACTTATTGCATATGCCACAATGCTTCGTTTTCTTGTCTGAAGTGTTGATGTTACATAAATGACATCTTCCATTTTCTATTACATGGGCGTGCACCGTGCGATCGAATTCCGGAACAGTATTTATTTCTTGTTTTCGTAAGGCACTTTCACCAGGATCCCGAAGCAAAGCGGTCAGGTGTGAAAGGATGTGAAACACGTACAATGTGCTAAATGTTATAAATGACACAAACTTTAATTCATCAAACAATATTTGAACTAATATAAAAAAGTTAAGTAACATTGTAATGATAAACACTATCCATCCTAAGACTTGAAGATAGTTGAGTGGAAGCTGCAATCCATGTACCCTTCTTTGGGGCCTTTGCGTTTGGTTGGATGTACAACATTTGTGCATTTAATTAATTATTTACGAAAGTTTTCGTCACCTTGCCCACTGCTCAAACGCGTTAGGATGTTAATTATGCGCGCGCAATGGAATATAATACATGATTGACTCGATGTTCGATGCATATGTATATATAAATTTAACTACATACATATAGTACGTATCAAATTTCTTGTTTTCTTAGGTACGTACTTGCTTTAATTTTTGTCAAATTTGGATTGACTTCTTAATCATTTACTTAAAGCACATATTTTTCGATTTGAATATGAGTTGATTCTAATTTTTATGAAGATAAACAAATAAACTATCATTTCGGAAAATATATTTTAATATATACAACAAATATTCATAAATTACATTTAAGATAATATTCATAGGCTATATACACAAAATAAATGTATTATGTTTCAACAACTTTATTTACAGTAAACTTTTTTGCCATTTCTCGTCGAGTGTGAACTAGTATTCTGTGACCTTTACAATCTAAATCTTCACCAAAACATTTATCTCTGCAACATTTCTTACATAATCGATAAATACATTTTCCTCCCTGTAAAATTTGAATACATCAGTTTATATACTATGACAATAATTTCAATTTTCAATAAAATTTCAGTTTTTGATTTTTTATTTTCAGAAAAGAGTTATTGATTTTAATTAAGTTGTCTACATTTTGGCAGTATCTTCTAGTAAAATTTTAAAAGAGCAAAAGCTGTACTGATGGCAGAAACGATTATCAATTCTGCTTTAAGTTTCAAAAGTGGTAACTGCTCAGGTATGGTTTAAACATTATTATTTATTATGAAATAGATATTTATGTTTGAAACTTCATCATCATCTTAATTTTTAGGTTGTAGTCAGTAAAAAGGTATTGAAGTTGTTGGTTTGTATTCAAAATATAAATATTAATAAAACAGAGAAATAATTACTAGAGGATTAGGGCAAGTTTCAGTGATACATATTTCCCCACTTCTACCAGTATGTAAATCAGGTTTATTGGGACGTCTCAATATTTTTCTCATTTTCTTCATTTTCTTTCTGGATATTATATTACCATCTGGATCTTCAAATGTTCTTTTGATATCATAGTTATTATTTCCCTTTAATAAATATATTATGGGTTAATTTAGATTGATTTATACTTACAATCAATATCAAAATGTATTATACAAAAAGTAAATGGAAATTTCACAAGTGAGTTGTTTAACTTTACCTGTTCTGTATTTATTTTTTCCATTTTTTTTGTGTGCTCCTCAGGCGTCATTCTCACATATGGTTGACATAACCATGGAGGTAAAATTAAGTCAAAACCATTTCTACTAATACCTTCATCATTGTCTAAGTGCATTTTGCCTTCATGATATAATAAATATTTGTCTTTTATCTTGAAACAAACTTGTTTAAAGTCATCCAAGTTTTGAGCAGTAGCTAAGAGTTGTCTTTCTTCATTATTATTCTCAATTGTAAAGCTAGAAATTATAGGTATGTTTTAATATTTGTCATGTACAAAATGTCTCAATTTGTTTTATTATAAAAGCTATATGCTAAATTTAGAACAAACTTACATTTTATGAAATATTTTAAATAAATGGCCTCTTATATATGAAGAGGGACTTGGATATTGTTCTACAAGTTCCAAATATTCCAATGCAATTTCCCATGTTATAGCATTAATTCCTTCAAAAATTGCAGGATTTGTAAGGTTTCCCTCGGCACTCATCACACCATCAACATTTGTGTATTTAATGCATCTGTATACATCTTGAAGACACTGAATATTACCATTAGCAAACATGGGTATAGTAACAGCTTCCCTAAAAATTGTAAAATAAGACATCAAATATTACACATATGTTGCCTTATGCATACATTGATTTAGAACCAACCTAATAGCTTTAATATGCTGCCAACTAGCTATACCTGTCAGTGGTCCTTTCTGTTCTCTTGTTCTTCCATGAACAGTCAATAATTGGCATCCAGCTTCTTGTAACATTAATGCATATTGAACAGATTTCTCTACGCTTTCAAAAACCCTTACTTTACAAGTTATAGGCACTGAAACCGCTTGAGACATTGCAACCACTACAAATAAATATTACAATATAATTTAAATATGCAGTATATACTTTTTCAATAACAGTCAAAATTATATTTTTATGTTACTAGCCTATTTGTTGAAGTAATTGCCAATCTTCTTGAAGAAATGATCCATATCGACCTCGTTTTGCTATGGATTGGGGACACCCAAGATTTATATCAATAGCATCACAATCGTTTTCCACAAATTTTGCAGCAGCTGCCATTGTTGCTGGATTATTACCACAAAACTGACAAAATGACAAAGACAAAAAATTGCAATTACAACCTCCTGAAATAAACAGTATATAATCATTAAGAATTTGAGTAATACTTGAACAATCAACGGTCGATCTTCGCTACAAGTTGTAAAATTTTCTTTCCTATATTTAGGATCTTTTGTAAAAACAGTACTATGAAGCATGGGAGTGTAACATAATGTAGCGCCATGTCGTCGGCAAAGAAGCCTCCAAGATAGCTCACTGGCGTCAACCATGGGAGCTACCACAAATTGAGGCTTTCCTATTTTATTAAACCATTTGGAATCCATAGTGAATTAGAATAATCTATTAGAATCGAAAATATCAGGAACAAAGTTTGAATTTTAATCTCTACATAATATTTCTGACGTTTTATGTCTCAAATGACAAAATACAAGTATACAGATTCTCTGTGGTATACAGGGTACAGTGTCAACCAAAGTTCAGAAACCGCTTAATTTTCACATTTGCCTGCTTGAAATGTTTTAATAAGTAATCAGAAAGGATTTTAATATATAGCTATATAATTATTAACTGGTCGGATTCGAGGCTGACTCCTGCACTTAGAATTCCATAGTAATTTTATGATTGTAGATCACCGGGAAAAATAATTTTAAAAAATTGACAATCTTAAGCTTAATAGCGTATTCAGTAAAATTTTATGAAAAGAACTATATATCATTTAAAATTATATATTTTCTTAAATATACTAATAAAGTATTAATTTTCGGATATTTTTTACTTCCCTTCAACAACTTTTTAAACCTTTTACCTTCACCTATTACGGAACCTGCACTGCACTAGTATACTCACATGACCGATTATTTTTAGTGTTATATTATATTAAGTTTATTTCAAAGTAATTTGACTTATAACTATTTAATTATAGCTTAATATTAGTTTGTTTAATGTACCACTTAATAATATCAATATATTTTAAGCTATGCTTAAAAAAAACATTAGGTCTTGATGTTATCTATTTGGCATATTTAGGATAGTATTATTATAAAATTATATTTATAGTATATCATTTTGTATAGTATCAAATTTTTGCTAAGAAGTATCGATGTATCGAATTAAAAAAATGTCATATGGTCATGTGGACTTTGACGTTTAATTAGTAATAATTTTTAAATTGATCGAAGATGCCGGACAAGTCTTAACCTATATGTTTTTTTGTTGGTTTTCTGTTATTTTCTGTTAAATATATTGATATTTGCATTTAAATAAAAAAATAATACACAACAAATATGTCATTACCACAAAAAAAATATTACAGACAGCGTGCACATTCTAATCCAATTGCTGATCACTGTTTTGATTAGTACGTTTCAACGAATCTTATTGTTACTTGTGAAGTTTTAATATATAATTTTTTTAGTCTTTTAATGGCTCAAAACGTTAATATTATACATGTTTTAGCCCGACGCATCCTGATAGTTATGATTGGTCAGAGCTTTATCCTATTATAAAGAAAGACTCTACTGAAGACAGAAAAGTAGAATTCTTAGATGTCGGATGTGGATATGGAGGCTTATTAGGTAATTCATGAGTTAGAAACTCATGTCTAGTACTATTACTACAGACATTATTGTCTGTAATAAGTTAAAATATTACAGAAGAATAGATTTTTTATTAACATTATCATTTATTTCAGTGACCCTATCACCAATGTTTCCAAATAATCTCATATTGGGACTAGAAATAAGAGTTAAAGTGTCAGATTATGTCAATGATAGAATACATGCATTAAGAAGTCAGTTTTCAAATCAGTATGACAACATTGCAGTTTTAAGGACAAATGCTATGAAATACTTGCCTAATTTCTTTATAAAAGGCCAGGTAATCTGCAAACTTAAAATTTTTTAGTCAAAATTAAAAATAGTAAGATATATTGAGGCTACTGAAGGATTAAAAACTGAATCTCTTTTAAACATGCATTCTTTTATAGTGTAATATTCTCTTTATTACCGTACACTCTCCCTTGAGTGTTCTCCATTCAACATGACATTGGCAAAGTGAATTATGCTTCACTGGCATGTTCAAAACATATGTAAAGAGAAGAAGAAGTATTAAATGTACTGATATTCTCTTACTATTTCAGCTAAAAAAAATGTTTTTCTTGTATCCGGATCCACATTTCAAAAAGGCAAAACATAAGTGGAGGATTATTAACAAGTGGCTTCTTTCAGAGTATGCATATGTGCTTGCAGAGCAAGTATGTATACACAGTAATATTTATATATTTATAATATGTTTGTTAGTTATATTAAAAATGATTATTTTTAACTTCTATATTTTTATTGTGTTAGTCTGTTGACACTCTTAAAACCTACAAATGTAATAAAATGGAAACAATTTATCATATTAATTTTATGCTTAAGTTGAGTTTTCATAAATAAATAAATAAAAAATATTTTTAAAAGATAAATCAAAAGATACACAAAATTCCCCTCATGTATATGTTAATAGTACTAATTAATTTCAGGGTTTAGTATATACAATAACTGATGTAAAAGATTTACATGAATGGATGGTTACACATTTTGAAGAACACCCATTATTTGAAAGAATATTAGAGGAAGACTTGGTAAGTATTCTATATAAGCAGATTGTATGTGTTTATAATTGTAATATTTTCTTAAATATATATCTGTATTTACATATACATCTTAGTCATTAAGCCATGTAATTAGTTGAAAAGTGTTTGTTGTTAAGTATGGTATATTTATAATCAATAAATAATGAATTAACTTAATTACAATTTTTGATTACAGAAAAATGATAAAATTGTTGACAAGCTTTATGAAAGTACAGAAGAAGGACAAAAAGTGACCAGGAATAAAGGGGATAAATTTCTTGCAGTTTTTAGAAGAATAGCAGATATTTATGTTATGAACAATAATAAATAGAGTTAATAAAATTGTTTTATTAAAAAAAATTCAACATTACTATTATTATCAAGCATTTCAGAGGCATCCTTTTTATAAAAAACATTACAAATATAAATCTATAACTTTGGACTTATTTATAAAAGTACACTTCTGTCATTATCAATGAATGGTTCACATTTAATACTAAGTAAAAACTATTTTAAACATGGGACAAGCTATGCATTTAATTGTTTGTTAATTGTTTTTTCTAAAAGATTAAGCCAACGGTTTAGACCTCTACTAGTATCAATATTTTTTCGTACATGAGACACAGCACTTAAAACCCATTGTTTCTTGTCTGACCATACTTTGTTTGTCATAACTGTGAGTAATATAACAGTCCAAACTTCAGGCTCACAAGGATATAAATGAAGTCCGATTTTAGCTAATAAGAGAGCTTTAATTTTATCTCCAGCTAAATACTCAGCAACACTGGCAGTAGCGAGAATTTTTGCTGAGTTATTTATAACATTATGTGCTGAATTAAGAGCTTTTTGAGCACAACAACTTGAAATTTTAGGTTTAATATTGGATTCTTTCAAACAATACTGTGCCATAATAAACCACAACTGTGAATTACTGGGATGATCAAGGATAGAATTACTTAATATTTTAATAGCTTTGTTATGATCATCCCTGGCATGGTAAGATTTTAGGAAACCTATGTCATAACCAAATTGAGTATCCTTTTCATATTTTTGTAACTCGCTTATAGCCAATTTTGATAAACCTTGGTCATTATGAATGATACCTAATGAACAAATAGCAAATAAACTATATGGACTTGGCTTCTTTTGTGATACTTGAATACTATGAAAAAGTAAAGTTTTAGCATCATCCAGTCCTTTAAACATATAAACAATTCCTGCCATAGCAATAAGAAGATTTGCTTTATCATCATCATGATCACAAAGCCAGTGAAAAGCAGTATCATATGCTGCATAAGACTCTTCATAAAGACCTTTTTTAAATAAAGCAAGTGCTAGTCCACATGTAGAATCAAAGCTAGCTTCAGTGATAGATTTATAAATTTTCACAGCTTCATCATATTTTTTCAGCCTTAGAAAGACTCTTCCAATATTCAGTAAAACAGCATTCTTTTTTTTCTCATCTGCATACCTAAATGACTTCTCATATGACTGCAAGGCTGTGTTCAGAAGACCACACCTTTCTTGTAAAATGCCCAAAATATTACAAGCACAAGGATTATATGGTTCAAATGTTGAAAGCCACATTAGCAAGTCCATTGCGTAAGGTATTGCATATAAACTATCTATAACATATTTTAATTCAGGGCTATTGTCACTATCATATTTCTTTAAAGTGCGACAAACCCAATCAGCATATCCCAAAGCACTTTCGGAATCGTAACCCAAACGGGTTGCATGTCTAAAAAGGTCCATTGCTTCTTCTTCCCGAATAACTTCCGCTATTAACCCTTGACCAATCCAGCTCTGGGGATAAGAGGGTAAAGTAGATTGGCCGCGCCAATAGCAATAATTTGCCAATTTATAAAGTTTAAGTTTTACATAGAGTGTTCCCAAATTGCACCATATGGGAGCGTTAGACCATTTTCGTGTAACTAATAATGCTTTTATAAAACAATGTTGAGCAAGCGAATATTTTTTCAGAAATACGCATATTCTGCCTAGTAAGTTCCAGTTTCGCCAAGCTAAGGGTTTCAATTTGACACTAGCCACACTTAACTGAAATGATATAAAACAGTTATTAATGTTCTTAGATGCATTATAATATTTTAAATATGTAGATGCTAAATCATAAGAAGTAAGTTGTTGTTTTTGTTTTGCTATATAAGAATAGCATGCCAATGCCTGAGGGAATATGTCAAGCTTATCTTTTCTTATTATTTCTTCATTATCATTCAATGTACTATTCATAAATACAAATGAATACTGGTCAGGTAATTTTGTAATAAACATTAAAGTATCAGCTAGTAAATTCCAAAAACATAGATATTTCTGTTCTTTTGATAATGCTTTGACCAAATAATTTACAGCATTTTGAGCTGTGTCTCTTGCACTGCCATATAATTTAGCAGCAAACTGTTTTTTTGCTATTTTTATCCAGGTATCTGAAATGCCCTTTAAAGCCAAAAATGAATGAGGATCTACAATCAAAACTTTTTTAAATGTTGATATAGCATCATCATACTGGGTTAATAATGAGTAAATGTGCCCAATTTTGGTGAGGCAGTAAAGAATCTTTTCAGAACTCATGGACATGACCTTATCATATGCCTTTAATGCAGAAGTAAATGATCCCCTTGAATAATAGGCATCTGCTAAGCATTCGAAAGCTGTAACATCTTTGTTGTTGGCCTTAATTACATTACGAAAATGCATTATAGCATTTTCCCAATCCCTACTATTCATATAATGTAGTCCTAAACGAAAATTTATCCATGATCGAGTTGTTTCAACATTTTGAGAAGCTTTATATAAAAGATCAAAATTCTCTTTCTTGAGGTCTATTGTAAGGTATATATCACTTAAATTTTTTATTGTCTCTATATTGTTATTATTAAGATTATAGGATTTTTCATAACATCTTCTTGCTTTCAGGTTATCTAATTTATAATATTGAAAAAAATGTCCTAAATATAAAAATGTATCCCCATGTTCAGCATTTAATTTAGCTGCTTTTAATAAATTCACATAACATTTATCATATTCCTGTATCTTCCAATAGGATATACCAATGTAATATAAGTTTATTGAATTTTCTGCAGATTGATCTAACAATGATATAACATCTATAAATTTTTCTTGTTTTATTAGTGACAAAGCTTTAAGCTGTATATAATGTTCAGTTGTTCGCAAACTTTCCATTATATCTTCGGCACTCTCATCACTTTCAATGTAACATTTTGCAAGTAATGCATGTTCATTTGCATTAAAAATATTAGAAGGAACTTCCTTTGCCACAGATATGGCTTGCTTCCATTTTTGTTGTTCAGCTAGAGACAAAAATAATAACTTTTTCAAAATGTGTGTAAAATGTAGATCTCTAACTTTCATTAAAAAATTTGTAGCAAGTTTCTGGGCTACCAGCCATTTTTTTAACATTAATGTACACTTTATTATAAATGTTGCCTCAGTTAGGTCTCCTTCTTGGTAATTAACCAATGGTACACATAGTTTATAGGCTTCTAAATACAATCCCTTGTTATAACATATCATACTTTTTAACAACCCAGGGTATTTAGAATTTTCTATTCCTGCTGTAACTTTATCAACATAGTCCTCAATGTTGACTTCTCCAAATGAATCATGCTGCACAAATTTTGTACATAAATATTTACAAAGCCATTCACGAAATTCAACACTAGAATCAAAAAACTCTAACTTTAAGACTTCTTTAAATGTAGTATTAAAATCATTTTTTTGTACCATTACATTTCCTAATAAAATTTGTAATGATGAGTTATTATTCTGCTTTTTTATCATTTCTTTTAAATATTGTACTATTCTAGGAATATCTTCATCTTTACATTGTATGCCTGATTTTAAAAGTTCTAAAAGTTGTCTTTCACCATGTATAACATTTATGTTACCTAATTCTTTATTCAAATAATCCATAAGTATACTTATAGATTGGCTATTTTTTAAAGAGCATCCTAGTTGACCTAGTTTACTTATAATTTCAACAATTTTTTCTTCCTCTATCTGTAATTTTAGAATTTCAGCATATATAGGAAATAGTTTATTTTTAGCGGAAACATCTTCTTTTCGTTCATAATAATTTGCCAATCCTTGCCAGGCTAATGGATGATCTGCTTTAGTTGAAATTGCTTTTTGAAAAGCTAAAGCTGCTTGATCAGACTCCTGCAATGATTTTCCAAGTAAAACCAAGCCTAAATAATTCTGCTTATCTTTTCGTAGAATATTTTTACAACATTCTTGCGCTTCATCGTATTGTTTTTCATCTATGAATTTTCGTGCTTCTTTTAAAAGGGTTTTAATATCAGCCATCTGTAATTATAAATATATATTTTTCAACTTTAATTTAGTTTATAATTTTGTAGCAGCTTTAAATTCGTGTATATTACCACTGATATTAAAAAAAATTGCTATAGCATTTAAAAAAAATAACTTTTAAGAAAGTAAAACGAGTAAAACTATAGCGTTAAGATTTCGAAAATGTTCACCTATGCTATGATTTGACAGTTGACAGTTAACAGTTCACAGCTGTTAGAACTTAGAATAGACAGAGGGACAGAGCGTATACGTTTGATAATTAACATTCAGATTGTGAATCAAGTCAGCTTCCAATTTCCAAGCATTTTACATACACATAATTTAATATTTTGATTTTCTGTTTGAAAATTGTATTTAAAATTTAATTGTGTGCGCGTCTAAAATTTAATATTTTATGTTGTGAAAACTTCACATTTCTTGCAAAATTGAATGTTGAAATATGTAGCTGTGTGATTATTAATTAATAAAACAGAACAACCATGTCATTAATCCTGGGATGTAAACCTCTTGATTACAATTTTTATTAATAAACGCCCGCAACTTAGTTGGTGATATCTGTATGATTTTTACCCTAAGACCTACCCTAGAGTCAGCTATTCTTTTTAATTGAATTAAATTGATTCATGGGATTGAATTTCACATGTTAAATTTTTATATGAAAATGAAAATGCTCATTATTTACTTACTTGTTCTTATTATTTAGTTTACCTTGTTTATTTTTGTTCTACATCAGGTGTCACACTTGATATTATATATCATAATGTCAATGGGAAATGTTCATCACGTTCAATTACCTTTGTTAGTACGCCATTTCCGTACTTCATGTAGTTTAGTGTAGCTGGTCATAATGGCTTTTTATTAGATATTCCAGATCTTGGATTTTCATATTTCCATGAAAAATCAAATTCTCTTCACACATTTACGCAGTCATTTTCTGGTTTCTTATAGCTTAGATGTTCTATTGTGGTTCTACATCATCACGTTTAATTATTTTTGTTATGGCAGTATTTCACTATTTCTTATAATTTAGCTTGACTTTGGTTCTGCATCAGATGTGCCAGTCTTCAGCATAAATTATAGCCTAGATCAGTGGTGGGCAAACGTAACGTTTTAATTGGAGGCTACAAAGTTTGAGAAATTCTATAGGAGGGCCACAATTGCATTTTATGTTGAAGCTTTTAATACAACATTACATTACAATATTATACAATATTATGGCAACATTACATTACAATATTATTATAACACTAACAACCCGCTCGCGGCTTAGTGCAGATATTATATAATATTACTATAGATTTTTAAGCACAATATATTGGTTTTCGAAAATGATTTTAAGATTATATTCTAGACATTCTATTTAAAACTACTAAATTACCTTCTGATCGCTTAGCGTCACTATAATAATTGTAAATTTGTTAATAATTGTAAATTGTAAATTATTGTGATATCTAGCGGACATTATTTATTTTTCATTTATTTTCCATGCTATAGCATAAAATACCAGGATAATAGAAACTTATTATTTATGTGATTCGGGACTGTAACTATGACTATACAAAAATTCATTAATTTGTCTTGTAGTTTTTGCGTGATTGGAGGACAAATAAACAGACCGACATAAAGATAGACAAAAATTCTGCTGGGTGGGTTTTTAGCTTCTATTATTCATATATTAACCGACCCAAACAGTTTTTTTTAATTTTTAATGTACAGAATTGACTTGTCTATCCTTTTATTTTATATAGATTACATCATTACACACAAATGTTACTTATCACCTACTTATACCTTAAATAATAATTAATATAACTTTTATTCGAAGGCATGGTATGACATGTTAGGCGTGTGACACATATGGAATTGTTTTTGATTTTCTATAACATTTTCGACAGCAGGTTGCTGCTGTGACGAAACAACTTTCAGCAGTGCGAAAAGATGTTCATCAGTCAATCGGTTTCTGATTGAGGCTTTCCCAAATTTCATAGTCGAAAATGTCTGTTCAACACATATGACGGCGCAAATATCGCCATAAATTTCTAAAATATATATGTATAAAATATACGTTTATTTATTTAATATTTATGTATGTAGGTATATCTCGATTATTATATTTTTAAAATATAATTTAGTCTTGCTAATCCTAACTAAAACTATGGCTTATGGATTCCATGTTAGAACCACAAGTTAATTCAAGGGAAACATTGTTTTCCCACCGTTGCCGTTAATCCGCAAGCAAAACATTTCTCAGCAAAACAACATTTCCTCGCGCCCGACTGCATATCAAACCACACGTTATTATATACATTTAATTATTCTGCCACCTGTGATACCAAACGCTATATGGCATACGCATAACAAAATTTTGCCTACCCCTGAAAATCAGGTAATATTTCCAAAAACTATTTGAAACTACTTATCGTTATGCAAAATCCAAAGGACTTGAAACTTGGAAGTCATAAATGTAACTTTTTTAAATGTTGCTTTGTATTGATATATCATTAGGTCAATTAAAAACTATATGATAGTTTTTGATAGATAATACTTTTAAGCATTATTTAATTTTATTGTTTACTTACTATAAAATTTAATGTTATCTTTATTTCCATACGCTCATTATCCTATTATATTAACAGATAAGATATAAAAAATATAAATTTTCAAATTAAAATGTCATAATTTAAAATTCGGTTAAAGTTTGTAAACACCGGCCACCAAGAATTTCCGTCGCGTATTCTTGATAGGAAAATGTAATGGTATTGTTATTTTAACAGTAAAAATATAATAATAAAATAGAAGAAGTAAAGTTTCTTTTACGATGACTTCTATGGATACCTTAAGCATTTATATTAAAAAATTAAGTACGTACCTTTCCTTCAACCATATTAAAATATATGAACTTATTCTTTTGTTTATTTTTATTATACATTTTTGGAATAAATAATAACTGTAAAAACTTATATATTTCAGGTCACCCTGTTAAAGAAATACGTGAACGTGCCTTACATTTATTGTCAGCGAAGTTTCGCTTAGGATGGGAACTTGAGGATGAAATAACTGGCACTAGAAATTTGCTTGAGGCTTTATTAGCTTGGTTTAGTTCACAAAATCCTTCGATGCAACAGGAAGCATTAAAGCTTTTAGTGACAACTTTCAGAGTAATAAGATTTTTTCTAGTTTCGAACTGTTTCACCATGATTTTATATTACCATAATAAGTGTTATGTTTTTACAGACTAAATCGGGGACTTATATAGCTAAGGAAATGGGAATCAACAATCTTTTGGAAAATTTTGATAAAATTAAATGTAAGATTCATGAAGATACCTTAGAAACATTTGAAGACTTAGTAGATACTCTTCTTTTTTTGAACACTGTTGATTCACAATCAAATGTGGCTATACCACCACTGAAAATAAATTCAGAAACAAGGTATATATTAAATATTTTAAAGAATTATTATTAATTTGATTTTATATGAGTTACTATGCATCAAATTGTTATCAAACTTTGTGTACTTATTTTAAGACTGTAAATAATAATTATAGTGATAGCCTTTTTTCAGATTAATTCTATTACTGTGTATTTACATGTTTTTATTTATTTTATTAATTGACATACTTTTTTTTATTTACTAAAATGTGTTTTGGTAGTTAATTCTGCTTGTCTTCTTTTGAAAAAGATCTCTTTTTTTCCATGTTTTCCTGTCCCTGATGGGTCCACTTACAAAAGCTAATTTATAATATAAAAAAAATATTTTCAGTTCTAATACAAATGGGTCAAGCAATTGCTATTATAATAAAATAACTGCATGCAAGGTCTCATCGGAACAAACTTCTATAAATAAAACTAAAGAAGATAATTTAAATGATTCGTAAGTTAAAACACTTGTATTAAGACTACTGCATAGGGCAAACTGGGCATCATACAGCTAAATAACCAGTACATTTAACTTTATTAAGATACAATCGGTTCTTTTATATATTTATGTTTTCCATTCTATTATGAGAGTAAGTTTTAATCTACATATAGTTAAATAACTATAATTTAAAACGAACAGGATCCATTAATAAGAAACAGTTATTAAATAGATAGGTTGTCAAGCTTTAACAGACAATCATATTTGATTGAGATATTGATTAACTTATATACACCTTTTTATTTACATTTGTTAACTTGAAATTTGCAAGTTTTTAATAGTTTTTAAAATTTCCAGATCAACTAGGGATGGCATAATAATCTTCTTATATCCTTGGGTACACCTGAGATCGTCAGATTTAAAAACAGTTACACTAATAAGTGACTCCCTAAAGATATTAAAGTCTACCAGAAGGTGTTGTAGGTTTATACAGGATGTATTTCTAAGGGATTTTCCTGCAGAAATGTTTTTAAATAGACCTGCTATTATTAAGGTTGGTAGTATTTAATAAAATTTATTTTACTTAAATACTAAACTTGTACTACATATATTTTGTTAAAGACTAATTTGAGAGATGACTTAGATTTTAGATACCATGGAATTATTACAAAATAAATACAAATACTTATTTATATACAAATAAATACATAAGTAACTGTACATGTAAATATATGCATATAACTGATAATGCTAATCAATTTCAGACATACATTTTAAAGTTATTTGAATGCTATTCAAATAAATTTAAAATGTATGTAGTGTAATGTGCTATCTTAATAAATGAGATGCAATGAACAGTTTCAAAAAAATATTTTATTTGTTTTTATTTACTTTGGCTTCCAATATAAATAAATATATTAAATTTTTCTTTTACAGATTTTGTTAGCTATATCTGATGGGCAATGTGGTGGACATCCAGTGGAAGCATTGCATGCACTCTTATATATAACCCAAGCATTATGCTCAAGATTCTATTCATTGTTTTCAATAGACTTAGTCTCACAATCATATGAGGTTTATTTTGTGTCTAATTTATTTTATCCTTATGACATTGAATTCAAAAATATTTTAAAATATTGTGGCCAAGTTTTGTCTAACATACAACTTTAGCTTTCAGATGACAAAGACTGTGAGGATGATATAAATGTGGAACTAGAACAGTTTGTAAACTTATCTAATTTGCCACAAGAAGACTCTCTGGTACCTTTACGACAGCTACCAGCACCACTGTATGCATTGGAAACAGCCCAAATTATAATTACTATTATGACTCGAAATGTCATATTAGCTGACATGAATAATGAAAATAATGTCTATGATATGGTAAATATTATTTACACATACATAAATAAAAAACATTTTATTAAACCTATGAATATCATCTGCATCAATCTTGTATACTCTTAATGTAATTTTTGTAATTTAAAATGTATTTACGCTACATAGACTAGTTCAAAATTATTAATATATTTATATCATTTAGGTTTTTAGATATGTGATTGTGTTTTGGTACTAGAATGAGAAAAGATGTTGATTTCTATCTCCTTTCTCCATCTGTAATCAAAGTGCATGAAGATAAAAGTTGGAAAATTTATAAAAAAAATAAAATATAACATTTTATTTTGCAGAAACAGTTAAATATATGTCTATGTCTGGTTGAAAATCTCATTACACTGCTGTTACACTGTGTTACAGAACACTTTTGGTCAGTCGATCACACTACTAAAACTCACAGAGATATTGCTCATAAATCTTGTGTGCTCATGCGCATGTTGGGAGAACTTATAATGAAGTATAGGTCAGTATTCAAGTATAGCAATTAAATTGATACATGGTTTCTTAATAAATCAATTGAGGTGTTGTTAACTTTTTACACATTAGATCTAATGTGTAATAAGTTATGTTCTAATATATAATACATAAGCGTGCAATATTCATTTTAGGATATCATTTACTCAGGATCCTAGACGTATGCATTATAGAGTAGCATGGCTTCGGCTAGTGGCATGTGCTGAAAAGTTATTAAATTGGGCCAAAGAGTCCGCTTTGCCTCCAACGTCGCTAGTAGCAGCATTACAAGCGGCTCAGATAGATCCTGCTTTAGAAATAATGTACCCTGAAATAAGCAAAAAGCTTGCTTTTGTTTTGTTTGTAAGTTTACTTTATTTAATCTTTTGTATTTCACTGGGATGACAAAGTAAGCTTAGTAATATTTGCCTACCAGTTTTATTTTGAAGATATATGTATGTTTTTCTTATCAAATATCTTTCTATAAATATCTTTTTATAAATAATGGAATTCATCAAGTTATATTGCACCCACCCTATTGTATGTCTATAATTATAACTAGACACATAGGTTTTAATATTTTAACCATTCATCCACAGAATGCAAAGTCATCCATTGATAAAGAATATAAAAGTAGATACAAGGAGCTAAATAAATTGTTCAACAGCATGGAACATGAGATGCAGTTTATAAAAATAAAAGACACAAATCGAATTCCAGAGGTTATATTAAATTGTATGAAAAACGCTCTTCCAATGTTATATATAAATTTAAATGAAACATTTTTAAAAGATATAGGAATCATTTTGTTGAAGAAATTGAAAGATTTAAATATGAGTGATGGTGATTGGTCTATAGCTCGTAGTATTGCGTTGACTCTAATGGCTCACAATTTATTATGTGTGAAAGAATTTTTTTATAAAATGTTGGCTGAGATGGTTAAAACAACATTACTGGTTGACGATATAAATCAAATTGAGAGTAAAAAATGCCTAACATTGATTTGCGATGTTGGTATTCTCTCTGAGATTTGCTGTCATGGATTATCTGCAACTCAAAAGGAGGTATTTTTTCTGATACTCTTAAAAATATAACTTAAATATAATAATATAATATGTAAATGTTAGTAATTTGAATTACTTAAGTAATCTTATTATTCATAATATTCTCTTTATGCTGATAAAGTGAAAATTGTAAGATATTAAAAGATCTGCCTGCTATTTTATTTAAACTATAATATTTAACTGCCCTAAAAACCAATCTTAAAGAGATGTTAAGGTGAAAAGCAAAAATCATTTTGGGAATTGAGATTAACTGTACAAAATTCTCATCATTGAGAAACATTATCTAGTAGTATTAAATAAATAGTATTTTAATGTTTACATAAATATCACTACATAATATAAAACAAACTCGCTTCCTGCGGTCTGTCTATTCTTAGATGGATTTTGATGCTTTTTTTTATTTGTTAGCTTTTTTACTAGATTAAATGATTCAAGAGAAAGGTTTTGATGTATAAGAAATGCATAATTTAGTAGAGGAATGCTGTTCATTTTAACAATTTTCCAATGTGATATTTTTTTAACATGGCCAATATGTCATTCTTTTAAGAGTAACTGCACTTAAAGAAAATATGTTCAGATTGTGTAATGAATGAGAAAAAAGCTGTGAAATTTATATGTAAAGACATTCTGTATTGAGTGTCGTGTTCAGCATCGCAACGGCGGCGGGTCGCTAGTAATATATAGACACGAAAGTGACTGATTGAATATTTAAATCTATGTAACAATAATTTAATCTACTTATATTAATTAAAACTGAGGAAGCATATATAGTAGTGTTAATAAGTTAATAATTTCAGGTGCAAAAATATGCGAGTGAAATTATGTTGTACTTATTGCGGGGGAGGATGATATTAAGTGACAGTGTCTGGTGGAGGCTACTTGCCAGCTTGCTGCCTGTTCTGCCTCTTCTTCACGTGTATGCCGCTCATGATACTGAATTGGGTGATTATTTATAATGTACATACATTTTTGTATATACATTTATAATCTATATGTTTGTACTTCTAATATACCATATATATATATATATATATATATATATATATATATATATATATATATATATATATATATATATATATATATATATATATGTATATATATATATATATATATATATGTATATATATATATATATATATATATATATATATATATATATATATATATATATATATATATATATATATATATATATATATATATATATATATATATATATATATATATATATATATATATATATATATATATATATATATATATATATATATATATATATATATATATATATATATATATATATATATATATATATATATATATATATATATATGTTATTTATTTAATAATTTTCATAGTATAAGTGAATATGTATAAATCAATAGATTTCGAATAAAAATAATAACAATTTTTAAAACCTACCTCAACTACTAGTTTTTGTTGTATTTTAAGCAAGCTTAATAACGATCTACAGGTAATTTTAACAGAATTTACAATCTAATAGATGTAATATGTATATTACACCTTACACCCAATTTGTATGTTGATTTCAATTGTTTAAACAGCCAACATTTTTTTTTAACACTGCCCTCTGTTCCCTTCGCTTGTTATCCCCGCTTGCTGCATTTGTAATTATTTTCTTGTTATAGCGATTATGACAAATACAATGTCAATAATATCATATCAATACAAACACCCTAGCTGGGTTCGGTTGATTATACAATTTTTCATGAAATTTTAATATATCCTCTTAAATATTGAAATTTTAATATATTCTCTTAAATCACCAAGTTTCCGAAATTAGTCTCTGAAAATTTTCGAAAATTTGCTTAATTGGTCCTTTTTTGTTCCATATTTACGCTATCAAAGAAACAAATGAATATATTATTTTAGACAAAATTATAAATTTTCAGGTAAAGCAATTTGCAAGTCATTAGAAGCAGATATTGTAGAGTGCATGGGCGTTTCTAAAGCGGAAATGATCGCTGGTCTCACCCGCTTGATGTTCGTTAATTGCGCCCCAGTTCAGTTAGATGCTGCACATTCAATTTGTCGTTTATTAGGTAATAAACTATATTATATAATTTTTTATTTTTCACTTTCTGCTGTCTTAGGCACAAATTGCACCAAAGCATACTGTAATTTTTGATTGACCATTAAAAATACGTTTCATATTTTAATGTAATATATCGCTAAATTTAAATTTAAATATGGTCTTACAGACGACAGCAATTATTTGCCTCCTCGAGAAGTTCTACGGGCTGATGTTATAATGAAAGCATTTCAACGGATCAAGCCACAAGACTTTAATTTAAACCAGTCTAGCTCACCATCAAAAAATCCACAGGTATATGGATCTTATATGCTGTACTATTACAACTCATAATGTGGACTATCATCGTGGGTTCACTAAGTCACTATTCATGTTCTAATACCAAAAATTCTCTCTTCAATTTTCACTTCTTATATAATTTTATATATATATATATATATATATATATATATATATATATATATATATATATATATATATATATATATATATATATATATATATATATATATATATATATATATATATATATATATATATATATATATATATATATATATATATATATATATATATATATATATATATATTTTTTTTTTTTAAAACTATTTCATCTAATAATTAAGGTATGTTCATGACCATTATTTTGTTAAAAAAATCGTAGAAATTATAATATGTATAACATTTTTAATTGGTATTATAGACATCCGGACTGATACAGACTATAGAAGTTTTAAAACAGGATCTGTTTATTGATGAAGAAACTCTTGAATATAAAGGCCAAAGGTCTAGCAGGCCTGCCTTGGAGCCGTCGTTACGCAGGAGTACTTTGCAACAGCTAGCCGTCATGATTCGACAACAAGAGTTACATGACCCATTTATACAAAATGATGGTGTCAATCTTATAATTTCTTTGCTAAGGTAAATAAAGTTTATATTATAAAAAACTCTACTACTATATAACGTTATGAATATGATATGGTATGGATGAACGGCGGTTTGATTGGACAGGTGATCCACACGTACAAAATACTTTTATCGTTTTTGAGAGTAAGACTTTGAAGTACTTAATACTAAATTTATTATTGACATTTAAGTTTAATTTATTTATTTCGATTTTATTTTAATTTTGAGGACTTCCAAAAATTACCTACCCTAACTAAATATACAAATACATAAATAAACAAATGCATTGTTCCATATTATGTCTCTTAAAATCAAAAATCAAAATCCAAATATTCTTTATTCAAATAGGCTACAAGCACATTCGAGTAAATACTTATATATTTTTTCTTTTATTGCAGATTGTCTTTGCTGGTGGACGATTACCTTGCATTTCCCGAATGTGCGATAAGTTGTGTGTCAGTGCTAAATAGTGTATGTTTCAAATGTAGACATAATTTGGCGAAATCACCGGACTTACCTTTATTGTTAATAAGAGGTGAGAGTAAATAAAGTTATTAAAATTGTTATTAATTAGTGTTATTAAAATTGATTCAGTATTTAGAAGTAACGAGGCCGTTGTGGCGCAGCAGCACATAGTGACTGTAAACGCTACGGTTGTGAGTTTGATTCCGACTTGGGGGAATTAATTATTTACATACTTTGGTAAGAAGAAAAGCTCAGTGTTTTGTTACGCCATTCAACACGTAATGTCTTTAAAAATGGGACGGTGCCGGGGGACGTGTCCTAACACTAGGGGCCAGTATGCTCAATAATTTATTACGACAAATCTTATTCCGGCATAATTTTGCGGCATAATTTATTACGATAAATTTTAATACATGAAAATTTACATTAATAATGAATATGTTGTCATGTTGTTGTTTCAAATAAAAACCGAAAAATGTCAATATTATACAATAATTATAATGAATT
This sequence comes from Dione juno, assembly GCA_037127375.1. NCBI lineage: Eukaryota > Metazoa > Arthropoda > Insecta > Lepidoptera > Nymphalidae > Dione > Dione juno. The sequence goes on along the minus strand of JAXRJS010000041.1, from coordinate 6,256,990 downwards.
GATACGATTTTAATAAGATCTCAAAAAAATAAAATTAATATTTATATATTTATTACAGTGATACTGATATTCCCTGCGAACGACGATTGTGTATTAATGTCTGCGCAAGTACTAGCACTTATAGTTTGGGCTGGTTTTGCATTACAAGAGCTGGATGCCTCTCGGCGCAAAGTTCCCGCGTTGCCAGCTAACGTTACTCAAAGGACATGTTTACCTTTTATAACCAATAGCTACTGGACCTCTAGTCCTAATTGTGAACATTCTCCTGTAGGTAAATACTGCTTTTGTTTGTTGAGTTTTCTTCATTTTCATAATCTTATTGAAGTCGCCAGCTGAATTGAGTCATAGCTAAGCTTATCGTCTAGTAGTATGTTATTTATGTATATACGAGTTATTGCTTGTAGCTTTCACCAATTTGTATTTTATATCAAATTTGAAAATGTCACTTATTTATTATTATGTTATTATGAATGTGTTTCGAATTGGCCGATCGAAGCGTATGGTTGACTCTACATTCTAAATGAGTTAACAATTTAAGTTACCCCTAACTATCTTAAATGTTTTATATTTTGATTACATAGAATGGCTGCTTTCTGAAGATACTTCGCGTACCGCAATAAGGGTACGTTGGTGGTGGATCCAAAATGGTGGGCAGCTCTTAGCCTCCGCGCCCTCTCTTCCGCCCTCCTCCCTCGCCTTGTTACGTGCAGCCAACTTGCGTCACTCGTGTACGAACTTGCTGCTGGCATTAGAGAACGCTACTTCACATTCACAAGTGTATGATGCATTGAATTTGTTGGAATGGTATGTATCCATAAATTGTATGTATGTATGACTTTGTGCAAATTCAGTAATATATTATATATAAGTTTTTGCAATTGTTGGTTATGTAAAGAGAGCTCTATGATACTTATGATATCTTTATCGTGTTATCCAATTTTTTAACAATAGACTACATTTTGGATTGAACCAGAGAGAGCAGAGTAGAATCTTTAATATAAAACCTTTAATATTAAACACAATCAAATATATTTTTATAACATAAAAAAATGCTATGAAAGTAATATTATCCATTTTGCTATTTTTAATGGTATTGGCAATTTAATGGTAACAAACAATATTGAACAAACAATATTGAAAAAATCAAAAATTTGACTGCAGCGGAATTTTTATGAAATCTTCAAGTATTTTTCTATCCATAGTGTCCACACTAGTCTGAACATATATGTATATATTTTATTAAAGTGTTTATACATTTACACTCTAAAAAAATTTATAATACAAATGTAAAAATATTTTGTTATATTTTTGTGGGACTTAGTAATAATAAAAATAGAAGCAATTTTTTTTCAATAAATCTTAACGAATGTTTGATTCTGATTATTTAAAAAAAAAAATGATTCTATTTTTTACATTGTTTATGACTTTTTATTATAGTTATATACATCTGATTCAATATCAACCATCGAATTGCAAGGAATTAGAAGGTTTGCCATGGCACCATACAAGAAGATTTCTCACTGCACCTCCTGCTTCATTGAGTGATACTACTCTGCTGATCTCATTGTTGCATTTTATTATTGTATTTATAGACAATGCATCCAAAGACGGTATGTAGATCTTCTTATATATTTTTTAGCTTCAAGCTATGTCTGCCATATATATAGGGTAGGCAGAGTAGGCTTACAGAAAGACACTGTGCCGCTGCCTATTCTAAATTATATTATCTTCTATATTATACCACTATACTCTTATAATATATAAACACTTCGAACAGCTTTAAGTTATATTTTTAAATTAATTATAAATTTTATCAAAAATATATTTCATTTTTGTTTCAAATATATAGTTTTAAAGTGGGTCATTTTAAAACTAATTTAACATAGACAATTTTATAGTTAAATAATTCTTACTCATTGTGACGTAGACAAGAAGTGAAATACTTCTTTTTTCTTTTATAATTATTGGAGAATGATATAACTTAAAATCTACACTACTTTTTTTAAGACAACACAATGTCCTGGATTCTATCATCTTTCATTGGAAATGATGCAGTTATAATATCCTTGTTGAGTAAAGATCCTCTATACCCGCAACAAACACCAAACGACATCGTAGAAGTGACTCAATTACGTATTTATATAGTCAAAATAGTACTACGTTGTATAAAACTAGTGGAATATAGGAGGGATTACTCTAGCAGCAAGATGGAGAGCTTATTAAAGATTCTATTGACGTGTTTGGATAGAATCGACTTGAAAAATTTTCATATGCTCGGTGGGTATTTTTGAAATCTTATATAGAATGTACTGTCAGCATCTTTTCGAAAACTTTGTATTGTTGTTAAGAAACCAAATAAGAGATCAGTTTGAGATATTACATTTTTAGTCGTGATATTTTAATAAGATCTTTTGTTTTGTAGAGTATACATATAATTTCATTTAGAGATTGAGCTTATCAATAATTAATATATAGTGTGTAATGAAGATATTATGTCTATCAGTGCTGTTAATTATAAAGAGGACAAAAAGAAATATAAACAACATATTGAAACACGTGTTTTGTATCAAAGAGAGTGCTCTTTAATACAAAACACGTGTTTCAATACATCGTGAGTGCACTGTAGTCTGTACGTGTACACTCCTACAACATATGTTTGTGTCACGTGATTTCAAGTCTGTTGCATGATGCATCCCATCTTTAATTGTAGTAACCATGTGCAAATGTGAAACTAGAATTATGACTGTCTGCGGTTATACTTACACATATTTTTAATATATTACATGAATATTATATACAATACTGACTGTCAGTGACGTGTATATGTATATACATAGTAGGTAAATGTCTTAATCTATTAATTTTTCAAACGATTTAAAAAAGGTAGCGATAAATAAGTAATAGCACGAATGTTACAGGATATCTCAATCAGTTGATACGCTGCGTTAGATACGCGGTGTACTCCGAGTGCTGCCAGCTATCGGAGGAGACGTTGCTGCAGAGCTTGCGAGTGATGACGAACGTCTTGAGCGGGTGCGCGACCGGCGCCGGCCGCAAGGGACAGGCCTGCAGGCTCGACGCAACGCTTACGTTGCTCGCTTTGTTACACTACATTAAAGAGCAATCCACACCCGTGCAGGTATGGATACTGTACGAATAGTTTTAGTCGTCTACATAATTGCTTTCAATGGATTTGCAGGAATTTATGATAGACACGCTACGGCTGCAACATTCGATAAAATATAATTTAATCACATTCGATTAACATTTTTGAGGATTTAACGTGATCGATAAGATCGCAAATAGATTTTGCGTGTCTCTTCAATTGTTTAGCAAAATTGTTGTACGATTTTTAAAAGATGTTCATATTAAAATTGTGGTTGCTTTAAAAAACCGTAATATAAGAAATATTTATGAAAATTAGGTATAGGATTATTGTTTTATCCGCTTAATATTGAAGTAATTAAAGACGTAAATCTTCTTTATTGATTCTATTACCTATACATAAAAAAATTGTATTTACGAAATATATGAAAAATCCGATGACTATATAATGCGGAAGTTATATGAAGATTAAAAACATCGGTAAACTGCGATTTTAATTATGCGGCTACTTTCATACGAATGCGTCTCATGAAGTCTTGCATCCAACAAACAAATCTGTTCGGATCTCTTGATTGCGTTGACTTAAAAGTTTCATTTTCTCTCTGCTCCAAAGGACGATAGACCTGGATATTTGACATTATTCAAGTTGATACCTCCACACGAGTTTGAGAAAATGGTCTTGATAGATACGACTATACGATACGAACAACAAAGTGATCTCTCAAGGGTTCCGTATTTTTCCTTTTGGAGCACGGAGCCCTAAAAAGGAATTTATAGTAAGCTCCATTGGGACATTACACCCATTTTTGAAAATGTTTATTGTATCGATAAGTACTGTAAAAGCTTATTAACTTTTCCAAATTTCTCCAGTGCAAAATTAAGCACTGAAATGCTGCATGCCATATATATATATATATGATACAAAATACGAAGCTTTTTTTAGAAATAAATTTTTTTAATAATATATTAACAAACAAAAGAAACTAACAGTAAGTAACATGTTATAAAGGAACACTAAACCACTTCAGAAATGCTATCTTATTTGCGTATTGTTATTTTGCAAACATATTACCTACTGATTAAACATGGGCACATATTTAAAAAGATTAACAATGTATTACTTCAGTTTTTTTGTTGTCATTTATGTTTATATTATGTCATAATTTTTGTATATTATGATAAAATATACAAAACAAATTGTTTATATTGCTACATATACTTTTTGTAGTCTCACTTTGCATATACATTTCTTCATTTTAATGCAATGCATATGCAAAATGCAACCTATTAATTCAAAGCTTTTTTCATTCAACCTATTAATTCAAAGCTTCAAATGCAACCTATTAATTCAAATTTTATTCTGACCAAATTGACCTGCTATTAGTAGTAGGCATTTAAGAAATATATATTTTTATATTTTAAATTTAATATATTAAAAATTACTTGGTTTTATAATAAAAACAATATCTTTATTATTTTTAAACTGGCTCTTGATTCCCTACTCTCTCTCCTGACGGGTCCAAATATCGATTTTCCTCTCCTCTTTTATAATAAATTTTAATAACAAACGCTATACAATACACCAACGTAACATTGACCGCAGGCACACCTACTATATTAAAGTCATGTAAAATAGTCAAGAGCACTAGACACATTAATAAATGAATTTATTTAAAATTAATTTATTAAAATAAGCACGTTCAACCAAACAAACTGGTTAGTCTTGTACTATTAGAATAAAACAATAGAATTTAATTCTTTTTTTGTAATTGACTTTTTTATTTCAAATTATATTTACGGTGTGTTTTAAAAAAGAGATGGAGTGAGCTATGGAGCGGCAGGGTAATGGACGCGGTGGGTCGTTGCGTGACGTCACAGCGCGCGGAGTTGCGTGCAGCGGCGCTGAACACCGTGGCCGCGCTGGCGCACTACATGCAACTTGTACCACATTTGTTGCAAAGTGAGAATTAAATGTGTTTTAAGATTTAAGCTTTGTGTTTAGATAGGAATTTTTCTAAAGTTTATATTTCGATTTATTGCGCCATTGTGCCGCTTTGGAAAAATTTTGACGAGACAAGGGGCGATGTTCAGTTCGTGACACGCAATACTTTGAATTGAAACGGAAAATTGAGGACGAAGTGTTTTGACATGAAAATAATTCTGCTAATGTTTACACTGCTATGGGGAAAAAACAGAAGAGAAAGAATTATTCGTAGTATTAATCTGTTATAACACAGAATAAAATATTAGTTTTTATTCTGTGTTGTAATTTTTTACTGTAATTTTTGTAAGTTTGAGAGAGAAAATAGACTGAAACCTTAATTGTTACGTTTATATCAGAGAGATTATTTTCCAGGTGTAGGAAAGGAATCATTGAGCCAACTAGCGATTGAAAACTTTTCCCGTACCGGAGAAGCGAACGTAGTACGAGCGGCCGCTGCCTCCTTACTAACCGTTGCCACGGCTCGAACATCACCTCACACTCAAGTAAGTACACTCAATACAAACAATTTATACAAATCTCAATATACATATAAATTAAACATGCATCTTGAATATGCTCTCGTACTGAGCTGAAACATGGAAGACGTATGCAAAGCAAAGCAAACGTCGACTAAAAGCTTTTCATATGCGGAATTCTATTCATAGCTTGGAATATCTTGTAAGGCCAGACTGACAAATGAGCGGGTTCTAAACATTTCACAGCTGCCTAGCAGAGGCGGCGGCGTTGGCTAGGGCATGTGTATCGAATGGAACCCGTACAAGTTGGTACTGTAGCAAACTCACAAGGTAGAGTAGGGAGGCCTAAGTGGCGTTATGGTCTAATTGACAGTCGCAAGTTGCATGATCAAACCTGGCTTGACACCCTAACGGCGAGTTGAACCCGACAACATTAAGTCATTTCCTTTATCTGACCTAATCTTCTTCAATATATCTGCAGAGCTTAAGGCAGAGTATGCCACTCACGAATAGGCCTATCCGTTCATGAAAAGGACTACACCTAACCCACAATTTTTTTTGTTTATATCATCTGCAACAGACGGGCAAAGGCTTATAATGATATTTCTATACAGTGGTATTTATTATGGTGTGAACTAATGAGCGCTAATTGGTTTATATGGATTTCTGTGATCGATTATACAGAAGCTGTAGTACACTTTAGTGATTTAGCAAACAATAGATTTAGTAGTAGATAAAGAGCATGGCCATATACAATATCATCATCATCATTATCAGCCTGTCCTTGTTCGGCGGTTCGCATCCAACCACGGCCAGCCACTTTGCGTATGTCGTCACTCCACCTAGCTGGAGGACGTCCTACATTACGCTTGCCGAGACGCGGTCTCCACTCCAGAACACGTTTACCCCAGCGATCATCGGTTCTGCGACAAATATGACCAGCCCACTGCCAGTTAAGCTTGCTAATCCTTTGGGCTATGTCAATAACTTTGGTTTTCTGTCAGAATACTTCATTTTGGATCCGGTCCTTTAAAGATATTCCAAGCATAGCCTCCTCCTTCTTCATAGCACGCTGAGCAACTTTAAACTGCTGGACCATTCGCACTGTTAGTGCCACGTCTCGGCTTCGTATGTCATATACAATATGAAACACTTTATTTTTGCTTCTGTTCACTGATATGTTTATACTAGTTACGTTTTAAAACTCCAATCACCTTGGAATAAAGTGACGGCTTCTCTAATAAAAATATTATATTAAAAAATATATATAAAGTAGCGTTATGTAAAACAAATACAATAGTGACAATCCACAATTATGGTCAGAGGCTTCACAATGGCCTATAATTTATAGCAACCGCATGAGTTCGTGCGTCGAATATACAGGACCACCTACGACGTTGGTGTTACGAGATAGTATTATTTAGTGCACGGTGCGTCATTAAAAATATTAGTAATGAAATCGTAATTTATATCAGTTCTTTGTTTGCTAAAAATATCACGGCGCTTTGTAACACATGAAGTATGTGATGATATACACATATTTTATATCTGGCTTTATTGTGAAATATTAAAAATTATTTAGTTGAAGATCTTTTGTCAAAAGTGTAACTGTTAAGCATAATACTACATACGGGCGGAAAGTGTTTTATTTTGACACTAAGTTCTTTCAGCTTTTAGTGTGCTATACGTGGTATAAGGCATGGAACTGAGAAAATATAAATATTTTACGAGTTAATAATATATTTATGCATATGTTTTTCAGGTGTTTTTCTTACGATTCTTTACTGGTGTTGGTTCTATATTATTTATAAATAAAATTTGAATAGAATGACGATGTTGGAACAATGAATAATGTTCTTTAAAAGGAAAAATCGTATAATATGTACGCGATCATAAAAATACAATTGTTTGCTATTCTACAACGATTTATAAGAGAATTGTTTCTCTAGAGTAATCTTGAAACCATTCTCAGGTAATATTATTTACCTTTGTTGATGAATTTAAAAACAATTCGATATAGTCTAGTGAGTCTCAATAATCGGAAAGTGGAGAACGGAAGCCTTTGATTTTTCACGAAAAGTAATATAAAAAGAGCATGATAACTATATTATAAAAATCTACCAGCGTTTAATTACTTTTTTCGTGCTAACACACACGCACACACACTCATGTAAAATAACTCACATTAACGAAACTTTTCATAATAAATTAAACAATTTACATGCACTCATTAGATTTTTAACCTAGACATAGCAGATTCCCATGTTGTACATGGACAATAAACGAACTCGTACTCGAGGGGGATTAAATGTTGGAGGTGGGGATCGAATCAACGACCTTTAGCCAACTGTTAGAGTATCTAACTACTGCACTACAAAATAAACCAACATATTTAAAATAAGTGTGTTCAAAGCTATACTTGTACTTGAATTTCATAGAAGAAAACATTTAACGTTTTGCATCGGGGGCTTTTTAGATTTACATATTATTATACATGCTATTATTAAATATGTAAAATAAGTTCCTTGATAACTACTTCAGTACTTACATGTTTTGATCTTGGAGAGAAGTAAGCATATATTAGTTAGATTATTGGAATAGTATGAAATGCTTATTGCTTGGGGATATTTTTACTTTTTATGTGCAATATGTAAAGTGCGGATATTGAAACATGTCATTACTACTAGTTCATTCTTAATATGTAGTAAAAAAACACCCTAGAGTTTGTATACGGGTGTATGCTAAATGCAAGTCACGAACGCGCTACGTCAACATATATGACCTTGAAACTACGCATAGAGCTTATCTTGACGCTCTCGGGCGATACTCATACTAGTCAGTGCTCATTTGATTTCTGGCCGTAGCCGTCGCAAGCGCCGCGCATTACCACAAACAATCGGGCACGCACTCCACTTGTTTACTGTTTATATCACGATATGAAATAATAAAGTAATAGTGTCCCTCAGTGCTGCGATTGTAAACTATATTTTCAGATATTGAAAAAAGTGAAAATGTTCATCACGTTTAGTTTAGTTGTGATATTGTTTATATTAATATGTTTACTTGCGATATTTCATTATGTATCTAATGGAAGGAAATATTGGTACTACAGGAACGTAGCTTACAGAGAACCATGTCCCATTTTTGGGAATTTTGGTGCAACTCTAACCATGCGACGGAGCTACACTAATATGCTTCAATTTCTATATGACCAATACAAAAATGAGAAATACATGGGCATATTTCAAGCTCGAAGACCGGCTTTATTGTTATTTGATATTGAATTAGTGAAATCAGTTCTATCAAAAGATTTTCCTAGTTTCAGCGATCGTACTTCAGTGAATACGGATACAAAACGAGAACCATTATTGCGAAATGTGGCGAACATGAGTGGTACAGAATGGCAAAAGATGAGACACATCGTAACTCCCACGTTTTCGTCGGCTAAGATGAAGGCTATGTTTCCGTTAGTTGCAGATTGTGCTAAAACTTTATATGCTACTTTACTGCAAGAATCAATAGTCGACATAGAAGTTCCAGAATTAACATGCCGCTTCACTACTGATGTTATCGGCAGTTGCGCATTTGGAGTGGATCCTGGTGCACTAAAGGACGCACAATCTCCATTTTTAAAAATGGCAAAAAAGATGTTTAGAGCTGATAAAGCTACTATTTTAAAACGATATTGTCGCACATTTTTTCCAAGACTATTTAAATTTTTCAATCTTAGGACTTACTCCCCAGATATTGAAATTTTCTTCTCTGATATTATTAAACGGGTTATCTCAGAGAGGCGGACAACCGGGAAACAACGCTGTGATTTTATCCAGCTCATGCTTAACGTACAAAATACTGACGATGCGTTTTCTATGCCTGACGAATTAATAACGTCAAATTCTTTCATATTTATGTTAGCCGGTCTGGAAACATCATCAACTACAATGTCGTTTTGTTTATATGAACTGGCTAAAAATGAAAACTTACAAAACAACCTGAGGACAGAAATAAATGACTGCTTACAACGTTACGGTGGATTGAGTTACGAAGCAGTGTGCAACATGCGTTTAGTGACTAAAACGATCTTGGAGACTTTAAGACTGCATCCACCTACACCACTTACTACTCGTCTTTGTACAGCACCCTGCACCTTACCTGGAACTGACCTGCAAATGAAAGTACGAGACGCCCTCCTCGTACCTATACATTGCATTCAAAGGGATGCTAAATATTTTTCAAATCCAGATAAATTTGACCCAGAACGGTTCGATAATGACTTAAACCCTACAGGCTTCGTTGCTTTCGGCGAAGGCCCTAGGAGTTGCCCCGGTAAGCTTTTAAACATTTGCTTTACTTTTTACAAATAAATAATTTATTTATAATTCACTGAATAGAAATTAAGTGTCATTGTATTGTTTAATTTTTATTACAAATACAGTGAATCACTACTCGAAATCAAATAGCATTCACTGAATTCGTTGTTATTTAAACAATACTTGAAGAATGTGAAAGGGAATAATTTGCTTACATTTCAATACGATTGTATACGAAAAGACTACATTAATATTTATATTATGATCAGAACGCATTTTAAAAAGGAGAATAAAACAGTAATCTCAAAACATTTACAGTTTGAAAAGTCGAAATATTTTATCTTTGACACAAGATATACACACAACCTTTCTATTAATATTTACTGAATAAGTCTTTGACGAGAAAGATTTTTTACTTATTTTATAGTGAAATACCATATATAGTATATAAGATAATATACTATAATGCAATGACTGTTTTGCGTGTGAAGTTAGTAGTTAGTTAGTTAGTTAGTTAGTTAGTTAGTAAAAGAAAGAGGTCGTCGCGTAATAAAATAGATAATTTTGACAGTTACCGTTATCTAATCAAATAAATCTCCAATTTATGTGGAATGTTGAAAATTCATATATATAGTATTTATAAAGTATCTTCTTAAATTAAAGAAAGGAGTGTCTAAAAAAAGGTTTTCTTGGCAATACAAATAAGTAATATTAACTATCTTATAATATTACTATCTTTTACAGGTGCACGATTCGCTCAACTAATCGTAGGAGCTGGCCTGGCAATAGTATTATCAAACTTTGTAGTGGAACCATGTGCTAAAACAACACCGAGTATACAATACGATCCGAGAAGCGTCATGTTGAAGAATAAAGGAAGCATTTGGTTAAGATTTAAACGTATATAGTCTATTTTATTGTATATATAACTTTACCGAACGTAGTAATTGATATTCATTATAGTAATCCTGTTATTTTCAGTATTAGTTATTTCTTAGATATTATGTTTATATGAGTAAATATTATTCAAATGTGTAATGTGTAATCTTCTAATATATTGTTGAAATAGATCACAGACAATAATATTTAAAATATATAAGTGTTTTTAAAATATTATAAGATATAAAAGATTCTCATAGAATATAATTTGATTATGTAAGAAGCAAAATTGTAAATATTTGTAATTCATGTACATTTATTTATATAAAAAATCTATTATTAATAAGGGTACGGGCAAGACAAGACTTATAAAATACTATTTGTTTGATAATATAATAAACAGATTAAAAAACTAAAAACCAGTTTTATCATTTATTTTATGAGCAGACAAGGGAGAGAATTTCCTTGTATTGCGGCTTGGAACGACAGCAAATTACTAGTTAAAAAATAATAAAGTCAAATGCAATTTCTAAACATTATAGTATCTATTGATTATGTCAGAAGTTCTTGGTAGGTTCGCTAGTAACATAAAATAATTTACCTACACTGTTTTTATTATATATAGTTTTTATTACAATGCTATATAAACGGAGTGCTCACAATAAAATTTAAACGTCATCTTAACAAATACATAATGAGTAATATTTTAATATTTCAACGTCAATATAATATTAAAATGAAAAATTTAAACTTACTATATACTTTAATAGCGATAGTTAATATTTATTCTGTGAGAACAACGAACTTTAGTCGAGAATTTCTGCTTACGTCTTAAGAGTATTTGTTTTACGTTTTATGGGCTTATTTATTTGTAAAACTCGTTCCTTGGCCCTTTAAATGTGTTTAAAGAACTCAGTACCTGCCTAGTGTAATTATGTTTTTAAATTTACCCAACATTTCAAATTCTTGTGTTATTGTTATTAAAAAGGGAAGTGTAAAAAATGATTTAATAGCTTATTAATTATTGTCGATTAATTATTTCAAAAAACTAATTGTAATGTTATTTGACTGTAAATGTTTCTCTCAAAACATTTGAGATAAAGTACAATAATTATTTAAGCAATCTATCACCGGGCTCATTCTTTTGCAGGTTGTTGAGTCTGAAGTTTTGCAAACATTAGACGAAGGCGAGTTTATAGAAGAATGCTTAAACATCTTTGTTGAATTCTGTAAAGATAAAGAATATAAATGTTTCATTGGTAAGAAATAAGATAGTATTTTTATTTTAAATAGTAATTATTGAAAATTTTAATATCTCTTTTAAACAAAACTTTTGTCATAATTTTTTATTATCATTACATAACTAAAAATGTTTGGTTATTTCATATCTATCCGGGTGGTACGTAAGCTCGCGCTGTACTCGCGGTGATCCCACGATCGGTGATCGCCGATCCCTCTGCAATTTCGGGATAAAAATTAGCTTATAAGAAACTCCACAATATTTCCCTTCGGTGGCTTAAGTTGTTTCGGAGATAAGCCCGAACAAACAGAAAGACGAACGTTTTAAAAATGTTTGTTTGTGTACTTGAAAAACAAGTTTTGAAATCACAAACAGACACTTAAATTTTATTAATATATATATATATAGATTTAAGTGTTATTAATAATAACTGATGTAAAATCAATACACGACGAATTTGAAGTGATCTATGACAGATTAATAAAATAAATATAAAGATTCATTTATAAAAATAGAATTTTATTAACAACTTAATATTTTTAGAGCCCAATGTGCCCTTGTCGATGTTAGAACGTGGTGCAGAACTGGAAGTGCGGGCACAAAAGAGCGGAGAGTTTTGTTTGACCCCGTCATTGCCTTTTCAAAAACCTCCGCCGACTTCAAGTTTAATTGCATCATTATCTGATGTTGTACATAATCTCACCACGTATAACAACGCGCCCATTCAGCGGTGGAACGAAGCAGGACTCTACAGGCTCTTGTTTAAGTGAGTAACGCATATTATTATTACAATTTTTCTTGTCATTTAACACAAATATAATTGTATCTTACTGTTTTTCAGTTTATCCTTAAATATCTTAATTGTTTTTATTTAATTTGTAGTTATTTAATTTTTGTGGCGCAGGACATACAATCTTTAGTGGAAAAACACAAATTACTTATTATCCATAAATATTATAATCTGAATGTCACTAACGATATATATCTCATATTGTATTATTACAGTTGGTTTTTTGATTAGACCAAATAATATTAAATCTAACCCTAGATACTTTTGATAGATGTGCGTTTTGGTGTCAAGGGTCTGATTCAGAAGTGTATCGTGTTCGTAACTCAACATGTCGCGCTCTGGCTACAGCCTCAATGAAGAAATGTGTGCGGACGTCTCTTGCAAGCACCAAAGATTGTCTCTATAATTTACTGTTGACGCTTACACCCTTCGAAGAAGGTAATTATATTTAATTTTCCTCCTCTAGTTAGTCAGATAATTGATATTACTTAATTTTTTTGTACGTTTTCTGTTTTTTTATTGCACAGTATTTCATAGTTATAGTTTTAATGATTTTCCAAGATACCAGACTAAAGGGACACAAAAGTTAATTTTGGCTGAACGAAAAAAAAATTGTCGGATAGTGCATCTATCGATTGGAATCCTATGAGCTATATTACATAACGTTTATCATTTCGTTGTACTCCATTGATTTTGCAGTTGCGGTCATAGAGTTACCTGGGGCACTTAGAATGTGTCACGTGTCATACACAACTTATAGTTATTCCCATTTGACCACAACCTGATTTATGCATCCACTGTTAGATATACGCAAATGTTTTAAGCGAGATTCGAAGCTACATCTAACTCATGCAGCCAAACAGCTTAAATTTAGACTACAACAAAGAGTCGAAGACATTACAAGCTAAAAATAAAATAAATCTATAAAACTGTCATGTTATATGTCATTTCAAAATTAATTCATTTAGTAAAAAGTCCATTTTTTTGTAATAAATAAATAATACATTTTGTATTTATCCAATAAATATAAACTTTCGCTTCAGACATTTCGACAACTAATAGTATGTAATCGGATTGTTATGCGATGATTCCAATTTTCGAAGAACTTTATGAGTAACAATAATATTGTATGATATAATATTATCATAATTATCTCACCTTATTATCCTGTTTTATCTTTAACATGATGTCAGGGTTTATTATGAAATGACTGACATGTCCATGACATATCCTTTATATTTTTACTAGCTATTACGTGCGGCCTCGATCGCCTGGTAAAATGGATATAACTAAGAGTTTTGTAGGTTATTTTTTTTCATTTCAATTGGAATCAGTAGTACCCGAAATTAGCGCGTTCAACTTAACAAACTCTTAAGCTTTTATAATATTACGTATAATTTTTTTCTGAAGTTAAAACTGTTTCCATTACACATTAATACAGTCAAATTAAAAATAATGTACTTTGTTTAAATGCTTTATTTATAAGTAAGCCTTTCTACATGTCATTCGTATCTTATTGTATCTGTTCTCTTTGCATTTACTCTCCGCATACCCATCTACCATTATAATTTTTCAATTTAGACCGATTGAACGTTGTTAAAGAATATATAATATGATATATGTATGTATGTATATGAATAATAATAAAAATTTTCAGAAATAATTGAAGATCAGTGTATGTTAGCGCGGGCGCAATCGCTTCATTTATTAGCGACGCTGTTGTCAGAGCGCGCGGCGAGTGACGTTGTATGGTCAGAGTTGAGAAAAAACCGCTCGTTATTACATTTGCTCCTTCAAGCCTTACAAAATGAATACAAAGGTGTTATTATAATATTTAACTCATTATAAAATTGCTTGACTTATTATATTACTTTTTAAATTTTATGTACCACACTTCTTGCGGCTTTGCCACTTTGGCCAAATGTAAAGCCAATAAATAGACTTTCTCGATAACCTCTTTATTACCTATTAACTTCACCACAAAACTATTTATGAATTCTGCCCAGTAGGTCCATACAATATCTTTAGTTTTGTAATATTAGTATATATTATATGCTACATACATGTATATGGTGTGTTAGTAAAATAATGTCCATGAAAGTTTTTTTTTAATAAATGCGAGACTAGTTAAAAAAGACTCGTTAAGTAAAAAAATTTAAACGTTTTCTAAAAATATGCTTATTATGTCATTACATATTTACAGAATTACAAGAAGCATCGATGCATTGTATCACACAACTGGCCAGATCTTTATCGTTAAAAAACAAAAAATGTATCGAAACATCAAATCGTGTATCGCTTGTAGAGTTTCTCGATAATCTACCGTCACCGTGCACCGTATCAGATAAAGACGTCTTATGCGCTGGAGATAGCGCGAGGGAGGACTGTCAACCTGAATACATCGTCGAGGAGTTTTGTAAAATACTCATAAATATCTATCTACAATGTTCTGATAATAATTTACCTCACAGTAGCCAAGGTTTGTTATTGTTTTTGATTTTTATATAATTATAATATAATATAAACAATCTTTCCTAGTGTTGTTGTTTAAATTATTATTATTATTAATTTATTTACTATTTACTATTAAAATAATAATGAACAATTAAACAGCTAGTGTTAAGACACACCCCGTTCCCCACGCATGGCACAATTTTCTAGCCATTGCGTGTCAAAATTTTTGAACATAGCAAACACATTAAATAATTCATTCTCCGAGTTCCCCACAACCGTCGCGTTTACACGTGCCGCTGCATAAAGTATATTTTCTAACCTGCATCATCAGACAGAGAAAAGCCAATTTAAATATTAATTCACTTAATCGTTGCGTTCAAGTAAATCCCAAATTGTGTTACCATAGCATATATTTTAATTCTATATAGAAAACTGTATATCCACCAGATGACAGGTGGATATTAGTATGCACGTGCATATGCACCCTACTAACATGCAGCGTGCGTGCACGTCATTACTGCGTGCACCGGCGCTTCCCGCGCGTGTTGCTGCGACAATTGCACGCAATGCGCGACGCATTGTCTTTGCACGCAAAGCCTGTTGACGTCATACGGAATGCTGATCATGTAAGATTTTGTATATATGTATAATAAAATAACAATGTAATTATTTTTAGCTTCACGTTGTATCCCGCACATATCAGGGTAGACAGAGAGAACTGTAGGTAGTAGGAACCTAGTGTTAAGACACTCCGTCCCCCACACTCCACCTTTCGAAGCATTGTGAAGAAAATAAAAATATTTCATTCTCTCCTAATCGAAATCAAACCTACAAACCGCCAAGCATGTAATTTTAAAATTACATAGAGGACCACTTATAATTTTAATATTCATATTAGTTTTAAAATTTTTAAATATTCTAAAAGTAATATAGTCACACAATTTTAAATAATTCTAGTTATGTTTTGCTAAATAACAAAAATATTTAATTAACGTGGGAAATATTCTTATCGCACAGAGTGGTTACAGGTACAGTTACACAGTGCAGTATGTTTTTATAAGTACATAAATAACATCCTTTTTAACCATGAAGTAATATTATAGAAGCATTTTGTCAATAAGTTTATTTTGTCAAATATGTTATAATGAAATATTCGAAAAATTGAGTTATTTTATTAATAATACTAATAATTTTTGTTTGATTTTGTTTTGTTAACAGGAACCATCCTTGAGCACTTTATATTGGATTCTCACTTTGATTACTTGTCAAATGTTCGAATGCGCAGTCGCTAAAGAGCATATAGCGGAGGACATAGCGCCTTCGCTTACGAGATTATGGCCCTGGTGTATGATGAATGAACGTCTGAGAGATGCACTTATGAATCTACTAGTTACATTTACAAATGATTGTCCTAGAGGTATATTTTCTTTTCAATTAAGTATTAAAATTTGACATTAAAATTGTAAAATACTCTATATTGTACACCAGAAACATACACATAGATATTATTAATATTTGGAGCAGTGTTCCGCGGCCTAATAGTTAGAGAGCGACCTCATTTTGGCAATCCTCTACCCTAGGGCAGAAAAAATGAAATTGGAAGGTTTATATTAAAAGTACAGTAATGCTTATGCTATATAAACATGTATTTTGATAATATAATCTATAAAAGGAATTTTTTAAATGATTTAAAATTATTAGTTCAGAATACTATTTTAAAACAAAAGTATAAGTAACAAGCGATTTGGTATCATAATATAATATGAAATAACTAGGTATTGTTGCAATGTGCCTAACACCTTCTCGCGACAGGCGTTCACCAGCGCTTAGTGGCGGTCTAGGAGAAGTACCGTAATTTTTTTGTAATAATTCATCCAGGCCTACTAGATGTAGGCCTGGATGAATTAAGTCTGTAAGTTCTACATAACCCAGTCTGTAAGTTCTACATAACCCGCCCGAGTAACTATAAAAAAAAGTATCTTGAGGTAACTATCGTGACAATAGAAAAATATAAGATGTTCGTATTGCAAATAATATTGCAGCGTGGGCGAGCATGTGCAGCTGCACGGGCGGACGCAGCTTACTCAACGAGACGTGCGCGCTGGCGGGGCGCGAGGCGGCGCGCGCGCGGCCCTCCCCCGCCGCCCCCGCCGCCCCCGCCGCGCTCGCCCTCGCCCTGCGCGCGCTCACGCACTGCGTACCGCACCACCATTGCAGGAATATTATTATTAAGGTAGTTACTACATTGACAGTGTTACATTTTATGTTATTTTATCAATAACAAGTTAACAAACGCATCACAATATGATTTTTATTGGAAAGTAGCATCAGGAAAATATATCTTGAGTATCTATTTTCCAGTCAGATTTAGCTATGTTTTCAGTTAGTCAGATTTTTGTTTTAATTATTGTTTATTATTGTGTGGATTGGTATTTTATTGGAATCAACTTTACCAACGCATTGGGTTTCTGTAATATTAGATATAGGTTTCATATAATCAATAAATAAATGTTAGGAATGATTGATATTTGACACAACAAACTTGGTATTTAACAGAACGACGTGCTGTCGTGCATGTGCAAGATGCGCGCTCGAGGCGGCTGGTCGGAGGTGGCGGGCGCGCAGTGGGCGCAGTGGGCGCGGCTGTGCGCGGCGGCGGCGGCGCGCGCGGACGGCGCGGCGGCGGTGCTGGCGCTGGCCGGCGCGCCCGCACTGCGCCCGCTGCCCGCCGCGCTGCTGCCCGCACTCGCGAACGCCGCACACCACCAACGCTTGACATTTTTGCAATCGCGTTAGTATCGGTTTTGCCGAGTTTTGAAAAATGAGATTTTATGTTTTACAGCCATTTTTGTTCTCCTAAAAATTTAGGAAAGTTTTATTAATAGAAGTCTATTGTATATTTCTAAATTCAAAATCTTGTTATATATTGTTGAAAATGTTTATCAACTGATAAATTGCATTATTATGTTATACATATAAATATTTGGTTTTATTTGTAGCCGATTTACTGGAGTTTCTGTCGGGATGCCTTTTAACGGGCACTACAAAAGAGGTGGTAACGGCGGCGCGCGCCGTGTGGGCCTTGGCCGCAAATAACCACAGGGTAATTTATTTTAGTGTTCTTATTATTATTATTTTGTTAAAATTACACGGAATAATTAGACATTGAAAACATTTAATTATTGTTTTCATATTTTAAAAATATTTTTTTTTCTTTTAATTTACTTAATTCTAATCTTACATTATATCAAAATACTCAAAATTTTGCAAGGAGGTATAAATAATTCACAGAGATATCTTTTTGAATTTATTTCTAAATACACATATAACTTTATAATTAATATAAAATAACTTTTAAAAAAGATTTTAATTTGACAGGCCAAATTAGTGTTCCGTAGCACTGGCATAGTGTCGGCCGTGCAGTCCGCCCGCCAGCGACTACAGCGCACCCACGACGAGGCCGCTAAGCGAGCTGTTGAACTCTTAACATATACCAATACTGTATTACAAGCAACATGATCTGATTATAATAATTATTAAGAAATATCAATTTTCTATTTTTATCTATAATAATGTACCAGTTGATAACTATTCTTCCATTGTTAAATACAGAAGGTTACACAATAATAAACTGCATGTTGAAAAAGGATAAGTAAAGCAAGAAACCACCACCTGCCTTCATGAAATAATTTTTCAATGTATATGTCACGTGTACATCTTTTATTTTTTTAACAGAGTAAAGATATTTGCTTGTTACATAATGGAATTTTGTAGATAAATAATATAAACATCTAAATCTAGAAACTAAAATTGTGTAGTTATACATGGATGTGTGTCGTACATGACAGAATTGTATTTATATATTATAATTCTTTATATACCTTTTGTATTTTGAAAAAAAAAAAATTAATATGAAATAATATTGAAAATAATTATGAAAGTATTAAATAAAAATAAAAAGTAAAAAAGAAATGAATTATAAATTAAATGAATATCCTTTTTTAATATGATATGTATTCCAAATAGTTTACAGTAGATAGTTTACAAGTTTCTGTTTTGCTACCAACGTATATCGGCCTATTGTAAGTCTTGAAAAATAAATTCAATTCAACTTGATTGGTGATTTACTCAATTATTACGTATCAAAAGCAAAAATAATGCCATATTTTTATTATTTTTATGTAAATCGTTATAACTAATTATATTTTTGTATAATTTTCATTGTAACTTATAGTTAATTGTATTATTTTTTTTCTAAATCAATTATTTGCACAAGTAATTTCCCTATTAATGAGACTAAGAAATGAACTTCTCCTGCAGTCCAGAACTACTACAATTTTTGTTTTAATATTTGCTATTTTTTTCATTTAGTAAGTCTTCATAAAGTGTTGAATAGCAATACGTATTTGAGCGTTTTGTAAGTAATTTAATTGCGTAATTGATGTGATGTAAAAATATTTTGTGTATCAAATTATCAATAAATTATTGTTTAAAATCATATTTTTTATTAAATGACCTCCCTACTTTTTAAAAAATGTATATTTGTTGTTTTATGATAAAATAATGTTACTAGCTAGCTGGTGCACGCAACTTTGCTCACGCTCTATAACGTTTGCCACGCCAATTCCGTTTCAACAGGTAAAGGATAACAAAGTGCTGAGGACGCTGAACATGTCTTTTATTATTAGTTTCATTTATTGATGCGACATTTTATGATCATTCTCAAATTCAGAGTAGATTTTATACAAAGATCTACAAAGCAGTCTAAATAAACTTCAGAACAGGAGGAGAAGAGATAAATGTATTTTTTAACAGTGTCTAGATGTATTTACTAATATTTTAATAAGTAATAAGCTACATTACTAACAACGTTTGCTTTATTGTGTTTTTTCTTCTTAAAAGAGGTAATAAAATGTATATATTACATTCTTACATGGAATAAAAACAAGTTATAGTAATACTACCAATCAGCTAATAAAATATATTAATACCGGTATATAATTATACTTATAAAAAAGTTTATTTACAATTCACACGGAATAATGAATACGTTTTATTTATAGTGCGTGAGCTATCCATTGTTAACAAAACGGAAACAGATACTTATATGTTTACATACGTATATCGATTGTTTATGTATCGTAAATAATGTAGGTAGTCGCAATATAGTGATAACAACAGCAGACTTGCGGTGACTGGCCACGTCTAACTGTTCACATCAGTAAATATACGTCTTACTAAAATGAACTATTGCGTGACAGTATTGTATATTTTTTTAACATATGTTTCGATACGGACAGCGTTATTGAGCAGATTTTTGTTATAGGGAAGTTTGGATTGGCTATTATCGCTATAAAGTGTGATTTAATCCGCGTCCGGCTAGGCGCCGGACGAGCGTCAGTAAGACCGCGTCCCTGCCGCGGCACCCGCGCCTTAGCGACGCCCTAGTGCGGTAGTACACGTCGCGGTCCCGCGCCTGCAACGTTGACGGCTGATCAATAAGGAACTGTGAATATGCAAATCGGTCACAGCCGCCGGCTTGCCCTCTGACCCGTACCGTGGGATCGCGAGGCGCCATTCCTGCTGCACTGTTTTTTAGGAAGTGTGAAGTGCCGGGATTAGAAATGTCACCAGCGCTATTCAACTTTCCGCCAGAAAGTTATTCGGCTGTTTACACCGGCGACGTTACGAGTGCGAATGTGAGTATGATTGTGTTGAAGAGTGGCGAGTGGCGATTGGTGTTATCTCAACGCGATATGCGTGTGCGCACCGTCAAGGCCACGCCAGTATATGCCACACTATTGGTGCATTCAACTTGTTTTAAAATTTAAATAAATAAATATAGATAAAACTCGTATTAGGCTCCTAATACAAGGATTTTGTCTAGTCTATGTCGTTGTTATTTTATGTTTATAGTTCAATAATTTCGATACACCGAGCAATATGGAAATGTTGAATGTTTTCAAACATTAAATACGCTTAAATGGGATTAAGCAAATGATCAGACAGTTTTGTGTTTTTAACATATCTCGGAAGCTACATCTGTTATGTTCTTATGTTTATTCAAGGTTATTAATACATATTATAAAGCTGTAGCAGGCATTACATATTTATGTTATCTTATTTTGACACCTGCTAGGTGTAGTTTTATTATTATAAGTGCTAGTGTAACTTACTAGTGCTTTATATATTTTTATAATATATCTTATATTGCTATAACGAGAAATTAATGCAAGACCTAACTATAAAGTCAAATTAAATAAATATTAGATGTACGTTAGGTACCTACATAATTACATTCAATCACAATCACATTTGCTCCCTAGATTTAGTACCTAAAAGGAAAACTCGAGTAAAATAAATGCACATGTGTGAACGTAAGAACATTGTTTATAATTATTAATAGGATCAGGTTGGTAAAAACTTAAATTAAATAAAAATACGTTACAATCTAGTGTCACAAGCCTAGGCAACTATAAGGATTATTTAGTTGCCCGCAAGTTCGTTAGCTTGGACTCTTAATGATCCTTGCCACCCGATTTTTATTTACCGATTTATAATATATTATTATTTATTACCATTTACGTATTTCTTATTTTTCGTAGTTAGTTTATCTATTGTGGCTCTAAATTAGATGTTCTTTAATTTTTCTTGATTTTTATTTATCATATTATCAAGGAAAAATGTCCAACACGCTGATCAACTTAGGTATCATTTCCTTAATTCTTATGGTTTAGCTGGACCTTATGGTTTTTCAAAAGATAATTAATATCTTAAGGTTTATGTGAACAAAAAATGCTAATCACGCTCAAAAAATTTTACTAAACAGCCATTTTCTTATCTCTTATAATTTAATTAATTTATTGTGGTTCTACATCGGGTGTAAGACTGGTGTCTTCAAAATAACTTTTAACCTAAATCCTGCTCAGATCTAACATCAATACAAAAGTTTCATTCAAATCGGTCTAGTAGATTAAAAGTTGTGCGTGTACAAGCAGACAAATAGACAGGCGAAAATTTCAATATTATAAATTCACAATTATTTTTACTGTTTTATTAAAGTAAGGATTTTTAGGCGACTTCAAAAAAATAGGAAGCTATATCTTTTACACCGTACCTGCATATGTGATATTGTTGAAGGAGTATGCGGCCAGCAGTGAAATCCTGAAATCACCGACTTCAAAATATTGTCCGTGAGTGTGTCGAATTAAGTAGACACATACACATTTAATTTTCGTTTTCCTGTCATATTGTTTGTCTTCCAGTTCTAAAGTATTTGACGATCAGTATTTTTTTAATTAATATATGTTAATGCAGTAAAAGTTTTGAAGTTGTGAAGTTCCTGGGTGGAAAATGGAAATAAATATCAGTAAGCATTTGAATATTTTAGGAACATTAATAAATAATAAGATCATTTATATACTTACTTAAAATGTAAATATCTTAGTCCAATTGATGTTACACTCTGAAAAATAAAAGTTTTTTCTTGAATAGTAAAAATTGTAAGGACACCTTCACGCTTTCTACCGTATTGATATTGCGTGTTGAGTGGAAGAACTCTACGCCGCGTTTTGCTTACCATAGCTAGGAAATAAAAATAATTTATATATTTATTTATTATTTCCGAGTGGAAGTTGAACATCCAACCATCACAATTACATTCAGCTGTAGCACTGCTCCACAATGACGACGATTACAGGGGATTTTTTTAAATATTTTTTTTTCTTTGTACGTTTTCTCTCCGACGTTTTTTTCTATTTCCCAGCATTTTAGCGATAATAGATGTGCGCTACTATAATTTTTTGACAGAAGAGTTTTGTAAAATGTAAAGACTTTGCACTTATTAACTGCGCCAGGAAGGCGTTACAGACCACACCAACCAAAAAGGAATATTTATTTGGTTCTCAAACTATATTACGCCATTATCTATAATATATAATTCTGCTCAATTTTGAAGCAAAGTAATATAATAAATATTTGTTGTATAGCGTTTCAACCAATAATTTAAATTTCGCAGGCCGTGAGCAACAAATTAACAAGAAGCGACACTGGTAGTGCTCTATCGCCGGTGTCTAGCGCTAACACATCCCCAGTCTCCATTTTTAGTTGCTTCCATTGTGCTGTAAGTTTAATAATATCTCATAATCGCATTTAATTAACTGCCTTAGTTAAGTACAAAAGTAAAAATGATATATATATATATATATATATTCTAATTTTTATTTATATATATATATATATATATATATATATATATATATATATATATATATATATATATATATATATATATATATATATATATATATATATATATATATATATATATATATATATATATATATATATCATATATATATATATATTCTAATTTTTATTTATACGTTGCGCGTTGCTTAGTAACTTTTCTTTTTTGAAAATGGCTTTAGCTATGGCTAGACTTAGTGTTCACACAAACTGTAACTTGGAAATTCTCTTATAATGTATTTGAATAGCAAGGCGAGGTAAAAATAATCTACTAATTGCTGTGAATTTTCCTAGAAAAATTGTTAACATCATTAAAAAGCTAATTATTCTATGTTATAAAATTACTAAAAATAATTTCATTGTGAAATATTTAAATTGCCTAAACTTGATAAAGCGAAAAAGAAAAAGCTCATCAGATATTAAACTGAAGAGCACTATACACTAACAGACAAGGTCCGCGCTTATTTGATAATTTATATACGTGTTAATTTTTTAATAGCAACATATTGTTTTCAGTTTTCAAAGAACATCAGAGTTATAAAGAAAGAAAAAAAATCTAAAAAGGAAAAGGTGAGTTATTTGAAATAATTTGAATTAATTCATTATTAATTCAAATTTGAATTAATTAATTAATTATTTGAATAATTTGAGTTATTTATGACGGATATTTAATAAAGTAACAAGTAATGATTCATGTAAGGATTTCCAACTACTAAGAAATTTTTGCGTTGTTATTTAAAAAGAAACGCACAAATTATATTTTAAAAATAGCGTTTATAAATTAAACAGTTTCTTGTTAAACTCGTTTACAGTGTGGGTGTGTCTGTACTTGTGAATACAATTTTTTTTTAATATTGTTGTTAAATAAAGTTATTTTAAACATTGAATTAAGATCGACATAAAAATTAATATATAGGTAAATATAAAAATAAATCTAATTATAATTATTTCAATACCATATACGTAAAGATACTGCATACTGATTTATACATATGTAACGATATCAACAGATAGACTACAAATAGAAATATTTCAATATGTAGCAACTTTCTATTATACATTTGACGAACTAAATTACTTTTTTATTAGAATAAACTGGAATAATCCAGGATTATACTAAGGTACGTGCGGTGAGTGACCTAGCGATCGTCGTGCGATCACGTTATTTCTTTCGCCGTAAATTTCTTCCTTCTTCCAATTTTTTGAGAGTACACGTGTTAGCATAATATATTATTAATTTGAATTTTTTGCTTCGCATGACATAAGTAAACTATTAATCCGACATCATCGTGTAGATTAAAAGTAAAGTACATTCGATTAAATATCATGAATTAAACACCTACGTCACGCCTATATTATAATAATATGGCCCAATCGGTGCTTATGTAGATAGGTTCTTGCATAATTTTTAATCAACTATTTTAACGAAGTGTAAATCTGTCTTTATAATTTATTTTATCTATACAAGTTAATATTCAAGTATTATAGATGCTCATTAGAAACGATGTTAGGTTAATTTCAAAAACTTGTACTCTCGATAAAATAATTCTACGGGTGACTTTATAAATAGATTTGTCACGTGTCTTTATTGATTTTCAAGGAAGCTTCCTTGAAAATTGATAAGGATGTTTGTCTTATATATATATATATTTATATATATATATATATATATATATATATATATATATATATATATATATATATATATATATATATATATATATATATATATATATATATATATATATATATTTGTACTCAATTGTACTTTAAACCTCTAACTATCTGGAAGTTAAGTACTACCGCGTGGTAAACCTGGGTTAGAGATGTTCGCCAATTTAAAGGACTGTCAGATAACAAAGTGATCCTGTAAAGGTTCCGTTCTTTTCTCTTGAGATACGGAACTCTAAAAACCAGGGACTTTTAAAAAAAAAAAACTAATAGTTTTTCAATGATTTACGTAGATTTGAAAAAGAAAACAAAATGGTAGCATTAATAGTTAAGTAGATAGCGTCACGTGTATTTTGCTACTTTTGCCAATGTTTCTGTATATGGTGCATTAAATTGCTGTCACGTGTTTTACGAATCAATGATTATATTTCAGGCTGTTTATTCAGAGGCTCAGGTATTTAGGCGGCACTTAAGGAGTTCCTGATATTTAATTAGATTCCACGTGAAAAGTTGTTTGGAAATTAAAAGTCGTTTTTTATATATTTTCTCATGTTGGATTTTTAAGAGTAAATTTAAAAAAGTATTAAATATTTTATTGTTTTCGCCGTTATTTTATTTTATTGGCAAATTCAAGTCTTCTAAGCTTAGGCAGTCATCAAAATGACTGTGTTAGGTAAGACTTCTGATCGTGTCAAATAAACATATTATAAAAGATTTTTACATAATCCTACAAAAGATCACTTGATGCAGAAAGAGAAGTGAAGAAGAAGAAGTATGATTACTTTCCAAATACGTATATAACGTGTAACTTTGAAATTACGCAACCGAGAACACCAAAGATTTATAATGTGATATCGTAAAAAGTTTGAAACCAACGCGATACAGTTTTGTAAATAAATAATCGTGTAGTTAAAGCAAGTGTAGCCGCGAGGGATATTGTCGTCAACTATGCGAAACCTACTTGCACTTCATAACTTGAAACGTGGCTCAATTTTACTTTATACTTCTTCATAATTTATTGCCATAAGTTTCGTAATAAGGAGACTCCAAGTCTTATTAAATTTAAACTGAATGGAAATATATAAATAATAATAAATAAAAAAAATACTAATAAATAGACTATAGTATTTAAATACCAATAATCCATAAGTTTGTAGTTTTTTTTAAGGACTAACTTTTACTTGCTTCCTGGCGGCTTCACCCGCGTGGTCCCATGAAATAAATAACTAATGTAAGAGTTGTATTTGACATATGGCTCATTCTACGTGCCGTAGTTACTCTGACCGCAGGTACGGTGGGTTACATCGAAACAATTAAAGCGATGTTATATATTCTATGGCCAAGACAAAGAACAATAACAACAAAGAGATTTTTAGTTTCAATTTCAACATTAGGTACTAGCGACCCGCCCGCTTATGTTCGCTATATCGCGTTGGTTTTACAATTTTATAGGTATCATCACATTGCAATTCTTGCATTTTCTCGTCGTCATTTTCTAAATATTCTCGTCTATTATTAAAAACCATTATCCTGTACCCATATGTTTCTTGCATGATATTAAAACGTAGACGTATATCTATGTAATTAACATATAGTCTGTAAGCAGATTATGTTCTAGCTTTTCTATTTATAGCGTAAAAACACAATATCCACTACCCGCAATTGATTTTTAAAATCAAAATCATACTAACACTATTTTTTTTTATTTATTGAGACGCCTTAAATAAAAAATAATTAAATACACCCTTCTTGATTGTAGTCCTGATATACTAATAAAATCTTCCTATTTACTATAATAATTGTAAATCAAATTACTTGTAACTATTA
The DNA here is from genome assembly GCA_037127375.1 of Dione juno. NCBI lineage: Eukaryota > Metazoa > Arthropoda > Insecta > Lepidoptera > Nymphalidae > Dione > Dione juno. The sequence continues at coordinate 6,230,007 of JAXRJS010000041.1, read as the reverse complement.
CTGTGACATCTAGCTAGACTGTGTAAATAATTTTCAAATGTTTTTATATTTTAAATCACAAAAAACTTTTACCATTTGCTAGTGTTACCAAGTGAGAATGGAATAAAAATACCTTTACTTGCAAGTTATGGATGTAATTTAACCGTCTCTGTTTTTATTTTTCGTTCGAGGCTTGCATTGCACATCGGGATAAAAACTATCCTATATATATTGTTTAAGCCTATGAACTATTCCAAACCAAATCTAACTCACTTTTCTCAGTTATGTAAATAATTTAAATTCATTACTTTTTCATTTATTTTCTGGGATTAGCATGTGGAATACCGGGATAAAAACTCTTTTTTTATGTGTGCAATAAAGAATGAAGAATATTTATACGGTTCGGGACTGTAAGCTATTACTATACAAAAAATCATTCATTTCTGTCCAGTAGTTTTTGCGTGATTGGAGGACAAATAAACAGACAGACCGACAGACAGAAAGACAGACAGACAGACTATAATTCAGCTGAATGGATTTTTAGCTTTGATATATTAACCGACCTAATTAATATTTTTTAAAATCTTTAATGTACATAATTGACTTTTCTATTCTTTTATTATATAAATATATAGATAATATAGATTATATATTATTTTGGCATAAAGTTACTTGTTACTTGTAGCAATCCGTTAATAATATTTTATCTCACGTATCGTATATCATATTGACATAACGTTATGTCATGGAGCACATGTAGGTATATTTCTTTTTTCCATTCTGTAACTGTTACATCACAAATAAACTTCCACGTGTTACTGTAATGGAATTTATGTAACTTACGTTTGAATTAAAGTATAAAATAGGCAAAATAAAAACGTAACATGTACACGTGGTAAATGTATGTATATTTAAATGTATGGATATTATCGGGCGCGGTAAACATGGTTTATCCACTGAAAATGCTGATTCCGCGTGGATTTCAGGATAAAAATAATGGAAAGACAGTCAGGCAAATATTTTGCACTTAAATTTATATGTATAGATCATTAAAAATAAACCCTGACCTGAAATGCCTTAAAAGTCGGAAAGCGAAGAACGAGTGTCTTAACACTAGGTTCTTTGAGCTTACGTTTCCCTCTGTTTACAATGCTATGTGCAGGATGCAGCATGAAGCAAAAAAATCCTTTTGGTTTAATTTTAAAATACAATTCTCTTTACTTTATTTTTATTTTTAAGCATATATTATATATTTGTTAAGTATTAATATTAGTCTTAATTCTTGCATTTGATATAATAAATAATACGTCTTACAAAATAAATAATACATATAAAATTAGATATAGTTGAAATACCAGTACCTAATATAATATTCCTAGTTTAAATGAACTAAATATAAAAAAAATACAAAGTAACAAAATAAAAATATAAATATTATAAGCTTAAGAATTTTGAAGACAGGAAAAGAGAATTCTAAACTCGACGCTTTAATACCTCTCAAGAGGGAGCCAATGCCTGACTCCTGCAACTGCAAATGAGTCAGCCATGAACCCTGACGTATGATGCAGTGTGGAGAGTGTACGACTTGATTGGGAACGTAAGGATCTATCATGGAAAGAGGATAGGAAGGAGAAGTTAGATGAGAGATATGAGGGAGAGTGGTTTATTTATTACAGTTACAGTTTGTTATTTAGTACTTTATGGTTACTTGTCTCATAGATTAGGTGTTTATCGTTTATTCTATAATTAAACAGAAATCATGCCCATACATTGAATATTTTTCGAAAAAAGGGACACCAGAATGAACTCTATGATTTCGAAAATGTTTGTCGGTCTGTTTGTATGATTGTATATATTTCGATCTTCTGGACGGATTAGAATGAAATTCTTTTTGGGAAGCTGTTAGGGTCTAGGCTATTTATTTATTTTGAAGACTGGTACACCTGATGTAAAATTAAATCAGTTCAGCTGAATTATCGATCACGATAAGCATTTTCCATACACATAAAATCTAGGACCTGGAACACCTAATGTAGAACTACAATAGATAACCTAAGCTGTAAGAAATAAGAAAACTGCTCTTAATTTAAAAATTCTGGGCGTTATGACGTATGAAAATCCAATATCTAGAACATCTCATGAACCATAAGGTCCAGTGAAATAATGAAATGGCACCTTAAAAAAAGTTATTTAGCGTTATGGACACCTTTCATTGAATTTTTATACAAATGAAAGTAAAGGATCTGGAACATCCGGTATAGGACAAAATAATCGGTGAATCAAGGCAAGGATCGTAATGTCCACACAACCGAAGACGCAGGCGTCTACTAGTTAAACAGTAGTTATTTAAAACGAACCTTTATAGGGAGTGACGTTTTGCCACATATTTACTCGTCCGATTAACCTTTTTAAAGTAATGATTTTTTTAAAATAGAAAGACATTTGGCGTTTTTTTTTTGTAATTTCTCTTATATGTATATCTTCAATCCTATACTACACATTGAATATTTTTGTAAAAAAATGATGCAGGGAAATGTAAAAACACTTATAGAATATAAAAATTTTCTTTGAAATATGACAATCCAAGATTGGAACATCTAGAATTTAATAAAATATATTGATATAAAATAACACATTGGCATGTTTTTATAACTTAATAAACATAATAATGTAATTTATTGGTGGTTAGACAGATGATACATATGCTGATACCAAAAAAGACCTTGAAGGCTTTTCTACGAATAATAGCTGGCTTTTCTAAGAAAAACAGAAACACGTGAGTAAAATGGGGGACATAATACAATCATTGCGTAACCATATCAACATAATGTTATCGTTCTTATGTTATACAACAGAAAAATATTATACGAAAAATAAATTCTCTTGTAGTCAAGTGAATTTATAGTGCTATCGTCATAAGATACACGGGACATAAAACGTAATATAGACAACAGTGGCGAAGAGTGTCATTTTTATAAAAAGCCGGCGTCGTATGTAAAAACATAAAAAAAATATTTTAATAGGATAATATAAAAAGTGAAGTGAAATTTATTTATTCAACAATATTAGTTATATGAAATAAAATTGATTTAAAGCGGTATTTTTGCTAGTTAATTATATACTAAATGTTATTTTCTATTTATTAATTTATTTACGATGATTTACAAATGCTAATCTGATGGAAATCGTGTTATATGGACACTACGTCACTGATAGACAATCTATAGACAAACCTCTTGCTTAGATCACAGAAATGGCTATTTTTAAATTCTGAAGCCGTGCCCACCCCATGATGAATGTTCATTACCAAAAGCAAATGGGGATGAATTGTATGTAAAAACGTAAAATACATAATTTAAATGGCAGTTTGTTTTTAAAAGTCAGTATTAGTGTACGTGAAAGTTTTAAGAGCTTTGCTATATGTATTCACAAATGCGTGAAAATATTTCCTTTTTTTTAATCAAAATTTTAGAAATCAGCGTTTTGCCTGCCTCGAGTTACGAAAATACTCGTCATAGTACCTAGTTTTTCACATAAGATATGTCTATGCTTTGGGATTAAGACATGTATAGGTTTGTAATTTCAAAATATTCGTGATTTTTCAAGTGAATATAATTATTTATATGTTAACAAAACGCAAAGAGACATTTTTACATTTTTGTCTGTCTGTCTGTCGTGCCGTTTGTGCTAGCTAATTTACATGTACATGCGTAATTTACATGCGTCTGCCGCGAGACTAACTTCCGCCCAGATAAAACATTGCATATAAAATGATAATTTTTTCATAACATTTATTGATATAGAGATAAAAGTGATTTGAGAGAAAAAAGTCTCTTACATATACAAAACATGCATAATAGAACATAGAACATCGATCAAGCGGGTGAAACCGCGGACGGATAGCTAGTATTAACTTCAATTGTAAATCATATATTGTACCTTGACTTATAATATAAATATACAACAAAAAAACCTGATACTATATAAATGTTAATATAGTTATATAATTATTTTAATAAGTTGATATACGAGTAGGTATAAATATACCTACAGCCCAAGAGATTTTTGCAGACACGTTTTTATCCTGTAATTCATGACAGTCACGTTGACATAGAAACTTTCGAAAACGTGATTTTTAAATCTCAACGAGCATTAATATGAATGAAAGAAAGAAAGGCGATGTGCTAAGAAATTACAATACAATATATCTGATAAACATTGATACGTTTTGCTTGCCGTCTCTTATTTTATAAATATGCTACGAACGTCATTTCCTAATTGTGAATCTAAAAAACTTTGCGTTAATTATAGATTAATTTATGAAATTTTTCCCAAGTCTTTTGATATAGATATAGAAGCCGAATCAACCAGCCAGCCACAAATCACTAATTTTTAAAGATCCGTGTCGGTATCGCTTAGTATCGGTAGTTATGATATGAAATATCTCGTTATTTCATTTATTACTTTTGAAAATGAAATATAAATTAAATATTAAACAATAATAATTTTTGTACATGACACAGAGATTGAGATTATTCAAAAAAATAATGAAAATTTCATGAACTATAAAGATATTGTTCATGCATAAACTTTTAGTTAATTCTATTTACTCTAATACCATATGCATGTGATTAATACAAGTTTATTTTTAATTATTTTTTATTTTTCTATGAAAAATATATTATGCCTTAACAAAAGTGTTATGCCTTAACAAAAGTGTCAAAGTAATTGTAAAAATAAAAGATACATATCAGATAAAGAAATATAAAAGCTAAACGAAAAGAAATATGGAAATTGTGCGGTATAGAAAATTCTTCATTAACATGGGATGTCGACGTTGTCAAATTAAAATTGTCACTAAAGCCATAATGGCGCAGTAAGACAAAGTCTGAATGCAAGCGCGATGATTGTAGCTTCAATTCCATTTGATTATGTTTAAATTGTTTTCATCTCCCTTTTCTGGTAGAACATAACACCTTAAGTCAAAACCTGCGGTAAAATTAGGTTTTAATGCATAGCTACTATAAATTTTAATGACAAGTTACACAGTAAATGGCTAGGGCCGTAAATACTACGCAAACAAAGTCGCGGGCGACAAAAGATGTTGTATATTTATGGTTTATACTTTAATTACATGTAAATATACATACTTATATAATTTATAGAACCAGCTACCTTTTTGGTGGTGATAATGTTTTATGTAGTAAATCTACATCTGTATTGATCTTGACCAATTAACCTTTCACTTTGCCTATGAAGTGATTTATTGACCTTCACCGTCCTAATACTGGTAGTTGTAACTCTGCGGTTGTTCATTACGATTGCTATACAAAGTTTTTGTCAAATTTATTATATCTATGTTTGAAATAACAGTATAACAGCATGAAAAAGATAAAGTTATTTAATATATTCTTTTAAATGTCATTAACAGTAAAAATGTTGTTATAAAATTATATCTTATATTGTATTGATGTTTTTCAATGTACTTCTTATATTATATACAATTAGTAATTCTAAGACAGTCGTTATAACAAGTAGGTATTTTATACCGACTCATACATAATTATAAACAACGAACATAACACGATTGACGTACCATATGCTAATTCAAAAGATATGTTTTGATGATCTCGCTAATTTATAACATTGAATAACTTGAAATATGTGTCGTAATTCGAATGCGCTACGAATAGTGAGGAAGCCGACGGGTCGGCTTCGTATATGTAGGGTATTTCGGCACTGATAAGCAGGCAGGAGGCAGGCTGGTGCTGACAGAGGTCAGGATTGACGTCAATGATCACGTGATCGTCTATCGATACCTACGGCCGTGGAACCGTCCAAGCTAAGAATGCTGAGAGCTAACAAAGCTCGATGCGCGTACGCACGTCGCGTCGCTGGCACACGGCGCCTGTGCACATCGCACGTATACCTCGTATACAAGAAAAGCGCCACATGTCCTATGTAAAATATAAATAAGCAGTACCTGTATACAATTTGTATTTGCATGTTAATTGTATGATTGTGTACGACATAAACGTCGCAAGTACTTACTTGTTTCTACATAACTATCAAATGTAGACATACTACTTATTTAATTTTCACACATGTATTCTTATAACTTAGGTATTTTGTTTTACATTGACTTAGCTTATGTAGCTATTAATTTATTAATTATTATCAGTAACAGGTCAAGGAAATAAATCCAAAGGTATATTTAAAGCAAATATTTTTTAAATCTTTTTATCATAACATAATTTTATTATTTGACATAATTGTGTTATGGAATAGTTATTTTATTTTATATATTGTTTTCATACGTAATACTTATTTAAGAAATAACTTATATTCAAATAGTACCAAAATTGTTTATCCTGGTTAAAATATAAAGCAAAATGTTTAAGTGACTATAATAAAAATGATAAGGCGTTGAGTTTACTTTTTGTTGTTCTTTTTTTGATATTTTATAAAGGATTTTTTTACTTTGACTGGCAGATAATAATATTATTTGTAATAATAGTACGATTATTTATGTCATAGAAAAAAGGAAAAATATTAATTCAAGATTGTCTCTGTAACATAAGTTTAAGTAACTAAGTATATGAATAAATTAAGCAGTTTAATTTTCATGGTATTGGTTAATTTATAAAATAATGATAAAGTGACTTTTCAATTAACTTGATGAATTTATTATAAAAACTGATTTTAAATTAATAAAATTAAATGGTAGTAAAACGTATCGGTTTGTGTTTGTTCGCATGTTAAATTAAAGAAGGCTTGCGGCAAGAGCTTGCGCAGTATTTACTCTTAGACCTTGTGAAGTCATGACGAGCCTTGTAAAGCATGTAAACATAATTAATTATATTAGATACTTATCAATACTTAATGTACTTTTCTTTCCTAACGTCAAGGACGTATTTCTGCACCTTTCTCAAATTCTAAGTATTTACTTTTTATTTATTTTAGTTAAAATAAATAAAAAAGAACAGGTTTCCTGATTCAATTCAAATTCAACTGATTTTTGAATAACATACCAGCAAAGACTGTAAGAGTGAAAAAAATGTTGACATCTTTTTTAACGGTAACCATTCAACGGGTAATAATCTATACTATCTCTTCTTCTCTTCCACTTTGCATTATCCCGGCCTATTGCCAGGGTCTGCTTTCCTACTTAGTCTACTCCACTTTGCACGGTCTTGAGCATCCTCAGTGGTTAGTCCATTGGCTCTCATGTCGTGCGTCACGACGTCCAGCCATCGCTTCCTTGGGCGTCCGGGGGGTCTTACTCCAGGGACAGACATATCAAGGCATTTTCTTCCGACGTAGTTCTTAGGCCGGCGCAAAACGTGGCCATACCATCTCAGACGACGCTCTTGGAGCTTATCCGCTACGTCACGGACCCCAAGACTACCTCGAATGAATGTGTTGCGTATGCGGTCAGCCCGAGTAACGCCACACATCCACCTCAGCATCTTCATCTCCGTTACGTGAAGCTCCTGAGTGTGCCGAGATAATGCTGGCCAACATTCGCTGCCGTATAGAAGAACTGGTCGGATCATGCTCTTGTATATCAGCCCCTTGAGTTTGGGCGGTATTCTGCGATCGCAGACCACACCAGTGACCTCCCGCCATTTGGCCCAAGCAGCGCTAACCCGGGCGTGGACATCGTAGTCGATGCCTCCGGACTCGTGCATAATGGATCCAAGGTACCTGAACTTCTCCGACTTAACGGCTGGCTCAGGCCTGATGTGGATGGTGCTCGAGTCTGGGTTCCCGCAAGCCATGTACTCGGTCTTTGACACATTCAGTCAGCCGTGTCCGTACTTGACACGGTAGCCCTTGCCCATTTAACACAGGTGTAGGGCGATGTGCCTGCGCGTCGTTTAGCGGCGACGCCCTAGCAGTACCCAGCAACATCTTTTTTCTTTTCATATGAGTGGCAGGTGGCGGCTTTTTAATGGAGCGATTGCCATCTGACCTCCAAAACCCATTTTTGTGGGAAAAGCCAAGGATGAGAGGGGAAAAGATTAGTAGAAAAGGGGGGGGGGGGTAAGGACACCACTTTCATGGATTGAGAAGGAGTATGACAGTGGTGGCTCGAGGATCCGGGGTCGCGTACCCGTATGCCCAGTACCAATATCGGACAGATATTTGGCCAGACACCCTCTGGACTAATAATAATAATCTAATAATAATAATAAATCTGGACTAATAATAATAATAATAATCTATACTATCTATATTAATATTATAAAGAGGAAACAATTTGTGTTTTTGTATGTCTGTTTGTAATGTTTTCACACAAATTGTACTGGATCGATTTCTAAAATTCTTTCACCAATAGAAAGCTGAGCTTTAACTGAGCGATATTATATTAAAAACAAAAATAAAAGGTCCCTTTATTTTATGTTAAAATGTATAAAATGTTATAATATAACCCAAGGTGTGAAACAAATAATTTTTTTTAAATGAAAATTTAAAACTTTGCTGATTTTTTTATTATCTATTAGTATAATATATAAGTGTATATACAAAAATGTCTGTTTATGATTTCAAAATAATTGCGTTTATCCAAGAGGAAATAAATATTAATATGTTACTACAACTTAAAAAAATATCTGTCTGTCTTTCCGTTTGTTCTGCTCCGGAGGTGAGCCAGGCTAACCTATTTTTATGGAACTCTCACTGTAAGATAGAGTAAATTACGGACCAACACATAGGCTTTATTGTGAGATTCCCGCAAAATCGAGATTTATTCGAGAAAAACTCCGTTTACCCAAAAGCGATTATTTTCCGCTGAGATGAAATATTGTATATAAAATGATAACGCAAACTGAAATATAATCGAAAGGAAAAAATAAAAACTTATATGTACTTAACATGCGTGTTAGATTAAATCTGACAACATAGTTCAAGCGGGCGAAGCCGCAAACGGGTCGCTAGTCTCATAATATCCATGGAAAACCAGCTGTAACTTAATTATAATTGACTTCAATGTATTGAAATATTGTTTCTTGAAAAGAAATCTAATATTATACTTATTAAAATAAATATTTTAATACCTTTTGTGTCATAAATGTAGAAATGAAAACCAAATTATTACGGATTACGTCGCAATTAGGCCATTCAGAACCTCCGTTGAGTCCGGGGCCCTGAGCGTAGGCCCCGTGTGTCCTTAGAATGACGTTGAAAATTTCGTGTAATAAATAAAATCTCTTAAGATACACTTAAAGAATTTGATTAATTTAAATTGAAGAAATTACCTTGATTTATAATATTTTGAAGGACTATTTTTAAATGGTAAATCTGTACTGTATCTGTGATCCATGCAAGTTGCTGTCAAGCTTGCTGCAGTATTTTAGGTAAATACTGCAGCAAGCTTGACCTATATTTTTTTTACAAAATTATGATGCATCCTTACATGACTTACCTGTTATTACTCATTGTTAAATCCATTGATATTAACAACGTCAGTGGTTTACGTAATTTCTTGACTGGTAGAGATAAACTAAAATGAATAATATAAAAGTTACTTACGTTTACTTTGTTAATTTTACGTTTTTTGAAATATTGGCTATATAACTATTCTTTTTAATGATTATACAAGTGAAATAAGGTTGTGAAATTATACATTTGAAGCAACTTTATTTTGTGCACGTTTCTACAAACTGTTGGTGTTTTTGTTTTGGCAAATTTCGCCTTTTGCGATATACCCCATATACTTAGAGCAGGACTTCTTCTATCACGTGTTCTATTTATCTATCAACATGTTAGTCACCTGTATAATAATCATATTAACATATGTCCTATAATAAATTAAAATAAAATATTGCCGTAGGTCTAGCGAAGGAATTAAGAAAAATACTCTTGCTATATTAAGTCTGAGTATTTTCTACAGTTGATATCTCCTCAAATTTCCTCAATAAATAAATCACTACTAAGCAATGTATACATATCATTCAAATTTCACCACACCAATTAATGTTAATTGTGCGTCTTTACCTAATGGTTTTTACGTATAATATATATTACTTGATAATTTGAGTTCTTTGAACGTATAAGTGGCATATAAGATAGATTAATTTAAAAATCGTCATTAAGAAGACGGTCATCCAATTGAATAATTATTAAAAACGATTAGAATGTGTTTTCAATCCCTGCCTGTAGTCACGTAGGCTTTTCAGTACAGAAAAGGCTCGTGCCTCACACTAATGGTTGCCGGCTTTATGCGATAACAGCATAATTTTTTCTCTAGTTTTGCAGAGTTCACAGAATCTTGTGTCATTCGCATGCCCATGTATTTCTATGAGATCATCAATCGTCATGTGATTGTCCTGATTATGGGAATCCGACAGTTTCCGACCGTCATCACTATCATCGTCGTTAATATTTAGTTATCAACTATCATAGTTGATAACTAAATATTAACGAACATTACTAACAACAACTTCTTCAATCGAATTACTTTCAATTAATTATGTGACATTTAAACACAAACAAATCTACGAGATTTGAAAGCCGCGTAACTCCCAATTCGCGTAAGTAGTAATCACCAATTTTCAAAAGTTTGCCTTTATTTATATTGTAAGTTCTTTTTTAACTTCCGAATTTTATAATTCTAGGGCAACGCCCTATAGGTTTTGATATCGCGGCGAATTTCATACAAAATAAAGTATTTATAAACGCTCTTGTTTTGTGATTGCGTTAACGAAGAAGTTAGATTTTTTCTGAACTCCAAAAGCATGATATTGAGGAAAATTACATTAATAAATAGACAATAAATTGTTGTTTGTCGTATTTATATAAAAAAAATTCAGTGCAATATCCGGTATTTGTTTTCTAATTTTTCAACCGCCCTCGCACCTATAAATATAAAAATGAATCTCTATTGCCTTTGGTTTTAGGGACTACTAGGCTCCCGTAGACTTATCTTATGGTCTCCAGTCACGGCTGGTTTGCTTAGAATCGGGAACATCTCCCCAGCCTGCTCGACGGCCTCAAGTCGAAGTTCGAGTCTTGCAGAGGAAGCCCTGTCGTCGATGACACCTCTCAAGCAGCCAATTTGTGCTTGCTACTTCTCGGGGCCAGAGTTTCGTCCCTACCCGATGTCAGTATCAAGGCCAAGGCTAACAAACTTGTTTGTTATAAGCTTATACCGCAAAATTATGTTGGTTAACTTTTATAAGTTGTATTTTTCGATAACCTACAATCATGAAATTAATACCAAATACTCGGTGCGCAAGTATCACTTGCAATAAGTTGCAAACGACGCTTTGGAACAACACACATATATTATATGCGTAAATGTATGTAAAAGTATGTAAAATGTAAATATATATAAAATATGCTAATATTATAAAATCTATACATTTGTATGTATATGAACATAATGGAACTGATTGTGATTTCAAAATAATTGTGTCTTTTCATTACAAACACACTATTCAATATAAATAAACATTTTAATTTCTTTGTCTATATGTCTGTCTTTTCGTTTATCTGAATTTGTTAGAATTTCAAAGATAAAAATAATTAAATATAAAGTAAGATAGAGGAGGTCATGGCTCAACATTTAAGCGGGGAAAACCACGATGACCGCGGGCGAGTACCTTCCGCCCAGACAAAACGGTGCATATAAAATGATACTTTCATTTTAATACGTACTTTTAATTACCGCGGCGAGTAGTACCTTCCGCCCTTATTACTTATACTATTCCTTTTTGAATTACGAAGTCCATATGAAATCGTGAACAGAAACTAGAATTGTAATTAAGTAAAATTAGATTCTAAGCAATTATCATATTAGGAATATAGATTATAGATGGAAATTTTTGATATATATATATATATATATATATATATATATATATATATATATATATATATATATATATATATATATATATATATATATATATATATATATCAAAAATTTCCATCTATAACCTATATTCCTAATATGATGATTGCTTGGAATCTAATTTTACTTAATTACAATTCTAGTTTCTGTTCATGATTTCATATGGACTTCGTAATTCAAAAAGGAATAGTATAAGTTATAAGGGCGGAAGGTACTACTCGCCGCGGTAATTAAAAGTATGTATAAAATGAAAGTATCATTTTATATGCACCGTTTTGTCTGGGCGGAAGGTACTCGTCCGCGGTCATCGTGGTTTTCCCCGCTTAAATGTTGAGCCATGACCTCCTCTATCTTACTTTATATTTAATTATTTTTATCTTTGAAATCTAACAAATTCAGATAAACGAAAAGACAGACATATAGACAAAAAAATTAAAATGTTTATTTATATTGAATAGTGTGTTTGTAATGAAAAGACACAATTATTTTGAAATCACAATCAGTTCCATTATGTTCATATACATAGCTACAAATGTATAGATTTTATAATATTAGCATATTTTATATATATTTACATTTTACATACTTTTACATACATTTACGCATATAATATATGTGTGTTGTTCCAAAGCGTCGTTTGCAACTTATTGCAAGTGATACTTGCGCACCGAGTATTTGGTATTAATTTCATGATTGTAGGTTATCGAAAAATACAACTTATAAAAGTTAACAAACATAATTTTGCGGTATAAGCTTATAACAAACAAGTTTGTTAGCCTTGGCCTTGATACTGACATCGGGTAGGGACGAAACTCTGGCCCCGAGAAGTAGCAAGCACAAATTGGCTGCTTGAGAGGTGTCATCGACGACAGGGCTTCCTCTGCAAGACTCGAACCTCGACTTGAGGCCGTCGAGCAGGCTGGGGAGATGTGCCCGATTCTAAGCAAACCAGCCGTGACTGGAGACCATAAGATAAGTCTACGGGAGCCTAGTAGTCCCTAAAACCAAAGGCAATAGAGATTCATTTTTATGTTTATAGGTGCGAGGGCGGTTGAAAAATTAGAAAACAAATACCGGATATTGCACTGAATTTTTTTTATATAAATACGACAAACAACAATTTATTGTCTATTTATTAATGTAATTTTCCTCAATATCATGCTTTTGGAGTTCAGAAAAAATCTAACTTCTTCGTTAACGCAATCACAAAACAAGAGCGTTTATAAATACTTTATTTTGTATGAAATTCGCCGCGATATCAAAACCTATAGGGCGTTGCCCTAGAATTATAAAATTCGGAAGTTAAAAAAGAACTTACAATATAAATAAAGGCAAACTTTTGAAAATTGGTGATTACTACTTACGCGAATTGGGAGTTACGCGGCTTTCAAATCTCGTAGATTTGTTTGTGTTTAAATGTCACATAATTAATTGAAAGTAATTCGATTGAAGAAGTTGTTGTTAGTAATGTTCGTTAATATTTAGTTATCAACTATGATAGTTGATAACTAAATATTAACGACGATGATAGTGATGACGGTCGGAAACTGTCGGATTCCCATAATCAGGACAATCACATGACGATTGATGATCTCATAGAAATACATGGGCATGCGAATGACACAAGATTCTGTGAACTCTGCAAAACTAGAGAAAAAATTATGCTGTTATCGCATAAAGCCGGCAACCATTAGTGTGAGGCACGAGCCTTTTCTGTACTGAAAAGCCTACGTGACTACAGGCAGGGATTGAAAACACATTCTAATCGTTTTTAATAATTATTCAATTGGATGACCGTCTTCTTAATGACGATTTTTAAATTAATCTATCTTATATGCCACTTATACGTTCAAAGAACTCAAATTATCAAGTAATATATATTATACGTAAAAACCATTAGGTAAAGACGCACAATTAACATTAATTGGTGTGGTGAAATTTGAATGATATGTATACATTGCTTAGTAGTGATTTATTTATTGAGGAAATTTGAGGAGATATCAACTGTAGAAAATACTCAGACTTAATATAGCAAGAGTATTTTTCTTAATTCCTTCGCTAGACCTACGGCAATATTTTATTTTAATTTATTATAGGACATATGTTAATATGATTATTATACAGGTGACTAACATGTTGATAGATAAATAGAACACGTGATAGAAGAAGTCCTGCTCTAAGTATATGGGGTATATCGCAAAAGGCGAAATTTGCCAAAACAAAAACACCAACAGTTTGTAGAAACGTGCACAAAATAAAGTTGCTTCAAATGTATAATTTCACAACCTTATTTCACTTGTATAATCATTAAAAAGAATAGTTATATAGCCAATATTTCAAAAAACGTAAAATTAACAAAGTAAACGTAAGTAACTTTTATATTATTCATTTTAGTTTATCTCTACCAGTCAAGAAATTACGTAAACCTCTGACGTTGTTAATATCAATGGATTTAACAATGAGTAATAACAGGTAAGTCATGTAAGGATGCATCATAATTTTGTAAAAAAAATATAGGTCAAGCTTGCTGCAGTATTTACCTAAAATACTGCAGCAAGCTTGACAGCAACTTGCATGGATCACAGATACAGTACAGATTTACCATTTAAAAATAGTCCTTCAAAATATTATAAATCAAGGTAATTTCTTCAATTTAAATTAATCAAATTCTTTAAGTGTATCTTAAGAGATTTTATTTATTACACGAAATTTTCAACGTCATTCTAAGGACACACGGGGCCTACGCTCAGGGCCCCGGACTCAACGGAGGTTCTGAATGGCCTAATTGCGACGTAATCCGTAATAATTTGGTTTTCATTTCTACATTTATGACACAAAAGGTATTAAAATATTTATTTTAATAAGTATAATATTAGATTTCTTTTCAAGAAACAATATTTCAATACATTGAAGTCAATTATAATTAAGTGACAGCTGGTTTTCCATGGATATTATGAGACTAGCGACCCGTTTGCGGCTTCGCCCGCTTGAACTATGTTGTCAGATTTAATCTAACACGCATGTTAAGTACATATAAGTTTTTTATTTTTTCCTTTCGATTATATTTCAGTTTGCGTTATCATTTTATATACAATATTTCATCTCAGCGGAAAATAATCGCTTTTGGGTAAACGGAGTTTTTCTCGAATAAATCTCGATTTTGCGGGAATCTCACAATAAAGCCTATGTGTTGGTCCGTAATTTACTCTATCTTACAGTGAGAGTTCCATAAAAATAGGTTAGCCTGGCTCACCTCCGGAGCAGAACAAACGGAAAGACAGACAGATATTTTTTTAAGTTGTAGTAACATATTAATATTTATTTCCTCTTGGATAAACGCAATTATTTTGAAATCATAAACAGACATTTTTGTATATACACTTATATATTATACTAATAGATAATAAAAAAATCAGCAAAGTTTTAAATTTTCATTTAAAAAAATTATTTGTTTCACACCTTGGGTTATATTATAACATTTTATACATTTTAACATAAAATAAAGGGACCTTTTATTTTTGTTTTTAATATAATATCGCTCAGTTAAAGCTCAGCTTTCTATTGGTGAAAGAATTTTAGAAATCGATCCAGTACAATTTGTGTGAAAACATTACAAACAGACATACAAAAACACAAATTGTTTCCTCTTTATAATATTAATATAGATAGTATAGATTATTATTATTATTATTAGTCCAGATTTATTATTATTATTAGATTATTATTATTAGTCCAGAGGGTGTCTGGCCAAATATCTGTCCGATATTGGTACTGGGCATACGGGTACGCGACCCCGGATCCTCGAGCCACCACTGTCATACTCCTTCTCAATCCATGAAAGTGGTGTCCTTACCCCCCCCCCCCCTTTTCTACTAATCTTTTCCCCTCTCATCCTTGGCTTTTCCCACAAAAATGGGTTTTGGAGGTCAGATGGCAATCGCTCCATTAAAAAGCCGCCACCTGCCACTCATATGAAAAGAAAAAAGATGTTGCTGGGTACTGCTATTAGGAATATAGATTATAGATGGAAATTTTTGATATATATATATATATATATATATATATATATATATATATATATATATATATATATATATATATATATATATATATATATATATATATATATATATATATTACATAGATAGGTACAGAATTTTCACAGAGCACAAGCGAGGTTGTTTCTTTTATGTATGATAAATAGTATTGCATAGAACTATTCAGTTTTCCAACAACGTCAATCTCTAATTGTGTCATTAATTTATCTGTGGTTATAGATGATACTTATATTAATTTTTAATTATTGCAGAACGACATTAGGGGCAGTGTGATTTTTTTATGATTGGCGTTCCCATTAAAATGAGATAGTTATGTTTATGAAAATCAATTAATACGAAGTGTACGTGACTAAATCCAAGTGTGTCAGATTCTAATGGCCGGGGGCGGGTCTATTAATTGTTATATTAAATTGTATTTTAATTAACAATTTAGATTTTTTGTAAAGATTTTCCTCATCTCATCACATTATTCGGATATTCAGTAATTTTAATGATAAAACGAGGACGTGGGCACGTGTCCACAATTCTAAATTTTAAAGTCAATCCGTTTGACGTGGTTATTTGAGACACCTCAGGCCATAATACACATTTTTAAAAGTTGAACATATTATTTATAATTAAATAATTGAATTTTGATTAAAACATTTATAAAAATTTGGTCAAATGTGATCCGAACTCGCGATCTCAGGGTTCCATACCAATTTCATAATTGTAACTCAACAACATAAACTACTAGTTATTAAAGTTGAGAAACTTAAACTTGCATGTGTATACTAATGTTGTATGAAATGAACTACACTTGTGTATTTGTAACAGTTTTTTGTGATATACCTATAAAATTCCAGTTTTAATTTTTTTATTATTAATTATACTTTAAGCTCTAACTCCTTGTAAAAATTTCATAATTTTAGATCAATGGTAAGAACCCTATAAGTTTTCATTAGCGACGAAATTCAGACAAAATGCGGTAAAATGGAAGCATTAACGCTCGTATCTACTGATTTCGTTGATTTAGAAGCTTGACCTTTTTCTATTATCCAAAGGACTACAGACCTGGATATTTCATATAAATTTGAGCATGTTAAAAGTCTCCATGCGTTCTTGAGAAAACTGGTCTTGATAAACGGACAGACAGGCTGATAGACAGGTGGACAAGAAATTAATACTCAGGGAGTTTCGTTTTTTTCCTTTTAAGGTAGGGAACCCTAAAGAAGGTACATAAAATAACGAAGCCACGTGAGTAATATATGAGACAAAATACTAATTATGTTTCACGTTAATGTTGGTTAAATAAGAGTGAAACGTCATTTACATTGGCGAGACTATGCTATGAATTAACATTAAATTAAATCGACGTAGGATTTTTGCCAAAATCGGAATTAAGTGTCATCCTCTATATAAGAATTTCCGGAAAGTAGCCTGGGCTTAATAAATTATACGGGAATAATAAGAAGCTTTTGAGCGTTAACATTCGAAAATTATTTATTATAAGCGATACACTATAAATTCAGATGTCGCATTGTTTGAGTGTTGCCAGTGTAGGGTAAAGGGCAACGCTCAGGACCTCGGAACGAGCTAAGAATGCAGACGTTCGGGGTAAACGGACTTTAGCCTGTTAATGCATAATTCAGAAGGTGCATCATTGACCCTTGCTATCTGAATCCGTTTATTTTCCTTCTATTTAAGTATTTATGTTGTCTTGCAAATCTAAAGATACTTGTTGGGGTAGGTACGGTATAACTACTTTTCATATACATAATTCTTTACACGTATATTCTCCGTTATAATTCTTAATACAAATCGTTATTTTTTTATTGTATTCGTAAAATTTATTGAATACCGTGATGTCTGGCTTGAAACCTAACAGAACTATTCATTAGTCCATAGAAGTTTCGTTAAAACATCCACAACCCATACTTATTTAAATACATTATAAAATAATATAATAATATAACAAAAATGTGTCTTTGTTAGGACCAAACCCAGAAAAATACACATTGAAGTGAATAACCAACGTGTCTTACTTTATTATAACATCATCTAATTAACAGAATAATTAAAATAACACGGGGAACACATTTTTTCCCCTGTTGTTTATTATTTAACATGTAGAGTGCGTGGTGGTATTTCATAGAATTCATCCAAGTGCAAGTCGTAGACAGGTGACAATCTTTTCTACTTGGGCGAAATTTTTTTTAACCATGGCATGCTCGGTCTACACCGATACTACTATCTATATATAATACTACTATCTATATATAATTTGTTCAATGAATTTTAAGTGTTATAATGTTAGATGTTACAATAACCCTATTGTGTTATGTTATTGATGTTACAATAACCCTACCGGCTTGTGAGTCCAATTAACCTTAGAGGAGCGACTGCAGGTAAGAAGAAAGATATAATATAAATTAACCAGTGGCTACAAGTAACTGTAAAAATTCAATAAGCAGAAAAATTACTATCACGAAAATTACCAATGAAAATATGTTTCCCGTTGAATTCCAATAACGTATCTTCTACACATGTAAATATAAAAATAACAAAGTACTTCTAGCTAGGAGGATCTCAATCCGTATGAGGTTCCTGGAAGCGGCCGCCTAAAAAAGTGTAGTTCAAAGAAACTCGCAAATATCTTTTATTTAGTTATTATTTTTTCTGATAACTTCACATATAATACTTATAACAGGGAGTATTCATAACATATGAATAAATATCCCTTATAATATCCGAAACGTAAGAAGCTTTCATCATCGATAATGTAAATGATGACGAAAGCTTCAAATGTTTCGTATTTTTTTAACGTAATTTTTGCATGTCTTTTTTTATAAGGAAAAAATGATCAGTAAGTGATTGAGGTTAAAGATAGGTTAAATCATAATTGGGTGTGACAACACTCAGCCGTGGGTTCAAATGTAAAATGATGCGCGTCCGCCTCACGGTACCGGCGCGTGCTGTGTAGGCACACCGCGAACTTACTATCAAATAGCTAGTGTCGCCGATTTTATATGTAAATTACTAAGATATCTAAAGTTTATACAAATATAAGGATACTATGTTTAAATCTATAAGTTAAAATATAGTTATTAAAAATGTATTTAACAACTTTAAATTTTTTATTTATATCTCAATACACATATGCTTTATTTGTACTGTTGCAAATACTCAAATATAACCTCAGCTTAATAATAGAGTGGATAGAGTGGAAGCGTCAAGTGATGAAACGTGTACTTTAAATAAAAATAACAAGTATTGTTTATTCTGATAAATATTAATCTGATTTCTACAGAATATATTTTCTACCTTAAAATTATATAAATGCTATTATTTATTATTGATAAAACGTAGATCTTTCGGTTAAACATTATTAAATTTTTCTTATAGAAATAATTGAGATGGGTAATCATGTTTATAACCATAAAAATTATTATAGTTGGGCTTTTTAAAAATAAAATAGCCTTACTTTTGAAACTAAAGCCCTATATTATATAACCTACTTGACTGATATAGTATGTGTCCTCGTCGTTTGTATTATATAAAAAGGATAAATTGCACGTAGGTAGTGTTGTCTGTGGGCGACAGGCGGTCATCAGTCATAACAAGAGCGCGTGCTACTGCCGTCCACAAGACGCCGCTCCCTGATCGCTACAATCACAGACATTTACGAATGATTAAACTAAATTTGTTTACAAATAAAAAGACATACATAATGCTGGAATATGTTGGAAAACTGCAATCAAATTTTCCATATAATCCATAAAATCCCGTTATTAATTCTTTCTAAACTCTACAAATGTATACATTATGTATATGACACATTTTTTATTATATTAATAAGTGTAAAATAATGTTATGTTTTATTCAAATTGGGTTTAAATAGTTGTTAGTCAGCTTCCTTTCGCTATAGCTATATATCTATATATATAATAAATATTATATATAAGTACAAAAAAATAACAGGGCTTTAAATTATTTCGTGACAATAGTAAATATAGTCAATATAATAGCAAACGCTCTTCTACTACCTGTACTCATCAGGATAGTAAATACTTTTACCTGATGAAGTAGAAATATCAATAAATTAAAAATCCCTTAGGTTTTTAAGCCGGTAATATGTGGTTCTTTGTTTTATCTTCTTCTGGCCCATATACTAGTCTTCAGTGTTTGACGCATTTGGGTGTAGATAGCGTTAGAATAATTCATTTTAAGCTCCAAATACAAATGGGCTCTGTATGTATGAAATAATATTTTATATATTGTAATTAGTATATTAAAAGGTATTTATTAATAAGGGTACACGTCTAACTTATTAGATATATATACAGCCTTTAATATATACCTACTACAGCTTATTTGATAATAGTATTTAGAGACCTTGTCTTTACATTACGATTAAGCTTTTTATTTATTTTATTTATGATTAAGTCTCTACTTATGTTCTGAGGACTATGAGGACTATCTTTATTTTTATGAGAGTAGCCATAAAATGTAATTAAGGTGAAAAATTTAAGTGATGCAAAATTTTTAGCAAAATCTGTTTTATTTAGAAAATTATATGATAATAATCATGTTGTTACCATATATAAAAAATCATAATTAGCAATTCAGAATTTTATCATTCTCGTATCCTGTGATGCGTACACTAATATATAGCCTACGAACGTTGTATTTGGGGCTTAATACCTATATGGCATGTATATATTTTATAATATACAATAAAAGTCGTTTTCACCGTATTCCATTAGGACGGTCGGAAGGGTCAAGCGCCCCGGTAATCATCTACATTTGATTATTGCAGTGATTGTCCGCGGGTAGTATTTTAAGAAGCTTCCATTAATATTAAAGAACCACTTTGCTGCATATTCAGTGCGACCTCGGCCATGGACCGGTCATCCGGCGAGTCACTCACGACCAACGATACGAAGGTGTGAGAACAAGAAAAGTTCACAATCCCTCAAACTAAGAAAATTCTATAAATTATAAATAATTTTAATTTGTTATTTAAAATATCAGTCCACAATAAATTATGTTAAAATACATGACTCGTAGTTATATTATTTTTAAACAATTAATATATTTTTTCTAATGTTATCTTTTATTGCAATGCTATGCTAATTAATATATGTATTAAGCAATCAAATATGACTTTAATATACTTTTATAATTTCTTTAAAAATGCCTTTATTTTTCAGTATAAATAATATTGAAATTGTTCATATTTAAAAGAGCTGACTGTAACAAACATAATTTTACATCCATCTTTGACTTGTGGGGAGCACGTTGAGTTCAACGCTCCATGGGTAAAAAACTATAAGCGATACCCTATGAATTATTCTACCACATAAATAATAATAAATATTAACACTGACCACACAAGAATTCTTGGTAAAGAGGGAAAATGATAAGACAAAATTCCAAGATAAATTACACGGATTATTTTTCCAATTTTCCCCAAATTTCCCTACAGGTGACGTAAATGTAAATATATGCAACATTAAAAATACTCTTCAAAACAGATAATTTATTTATATAATTTTAAAATGTCAATAACCTAAACAAAGAATCAAGAGGATTAATAATAAAAAGACAATTGAGGTATTATAATAATTTTCAGAAGCATTTTAGTTAGCAGAATACATTTTATTTCGCATTTACTTTCAATATTTTCTTGTTGTGTAACGTTGTACAAAGCTTGAGTTTTATGATTAAGTTCTATCACATGAATACATATCGCTTAATTACGATTGTCTATGCATGAATTCTTTATTCGCCCACCCATGATGAAATCGTAATAAAAATAGACAATCTCAATCTATATCAATCTATATAATATTATGCAATTAATTACTAAAATTATAATGTTATTTCGTATTAGTAAAATCAGTGAAATCTAAAAGCTTGGTATGATGATATCACGGTATTTCCCGAAGAGGTAAAAGAATATCCTCAAAGTCAACAGTTGCATTTCGGAGAGACATAAATAAAAATATATAATGAATTAATATAAAACGTAATATAAATTCATGTATCCGTTTTCAAATGCCTTAAAATATTAGTTTTGAAATTTCGTATAAATAATAAAAAATCTGTTAATGTTCTGTTTTATATTTTTTTTTAAAGATTTTAAATCTTACCTGCGTAACTCTGCAAGCTAAAGCTATTATTTAAAAATAAAAATGTTGTTTATAAACTGTTGAAAACTACTAATATTATTTATATACGTCCGCTATTATGATTATGTTCCTCCTTTTCATACTTCATTTCATACTTATCACATGCAATTTCTCCCTTACATGTAACATCTTTGTTTTGGGAAAAAATCTTAAAGTAATAAAGGTTTGCAGTGTGATCATTAATAATATTTATTGATAACACTTTAATATGTGAATAATTGAACACCCCACTAGTATGACTTCATATGTAATCACACACACGTAGTAGTACAATACGGTTCAAAAATATTTTGTGTAATCTGTTCGTTGACATTGCATTAAATTTACGATTATGGGCTTAGAGTATCGTTGAGTAAATGTTTACTGGTAATACTAAAGATTTTTTTACAATTGTTTTTTTCCATTAGATGGAATTTTTTAAAGAACGGCTCATTAAATACTATTTTATTACAATTAAAAAGACTGTTTTAAAATTATACAATAATCCGCTTCTGTGACTTTGACGACGGAATTAAGATCACATTATTTTTCATAAGAAATATAAAATAGACATAGAGAAACATGTAAGATTAATTTTTAATTCTATGACTTTCGATAAAAACTTAAATAAAAAAATTTCATTTAATGACACGTAGAAAAATCTCCTCTTAAAACGAGTCCTTTTTGGGCTTCCGTATTTAAAAAGAAACGGACCCTATAAAGGGAACCTTTATAGGTTTGTAAGTAAGTCTGTCAGTCTGTCCGTCTGTCAAGACCATTTCCCAAAATTGCGTGGTGCTATAAAGCTGAAATTAATATCAAATATTCAGGATTGATGGTCTATTATACCACAGAAAAAAATTAAACGTAAAGATCTTATATCTTTACGTTTAATTTTTTTCATTTTGTGTGAAAATTGCCGCGTAATTAAAATATTCAGGGTAATTTCAGAACTTTAAGTTTAGAACGAGAAGTACCCTTACCTAAAGTAGTTGACCTTAAGTTATGTAATTTGGCAAAAGGTTAGAACTTATAGCAGTTAGAACTTATACAAGTAAAGGAAAAACTCGATAATAGCAAATTTATTAGTATATCACTGAAAGAACCATTATAAATTTTAATGTGTAGTTCATTTAATACAAAATGCATGCATATGACCGCAAATTTTAATTTGCCAATTCTTATAAGTTGTACTTGCCGTTGCCATACAATCATGAAATTGGTACGGAGACCTTGGTGCGCCATTACTATTGGCACTAGACCGATATTTTTTCATAGAATATAGTTTATACAACATTTTAAGTGTCATACTTACCTTCACATATAATAATAGTTTAAGTTATTTAATTATACTAAGATCCTATAGCATCGTCACATCTGTTATAAGCTTAGTCATATTTCACAGTAGTAATGACTATAAATGAATCTTTATGCTTAACTAGCGACCCGCTCGCGGCTTTGCCACCTAGAACTATAGGAATATTCATTTAATATATTGAATTTCGTTCGTTTATTTGTAGCGCAGTGACTGCGCGCGAGCGAATTGAGCTTCCAGTGACTTCGAATAGGCAAAATTTAATACCTTTAGATACATTATCGTAATTTCCATAAGGATTTTTGATTGTATTTAACCGCAAAATATAACCTATGTTGCTACTTGATTCAGAGATTCCAGTCTTCTCTTAAGCTTGACGTCATTATACCGAGTGCATGAGTGACTACAGTTTCTTTAAGCTTTATTATTTCTCTTAATCTGTCTCTTTTGGACCATTAAAATTGCAGCCAATTCAATAACAAGTTATTTTGTAGCCAATTTGGCGGAACAAAATACTTTAAATTGATGTAACACCATATACAGATACACCTCCCTATAATATTTATTTTAAAATATCTTTCATGTACAGACAGTGATCAGTTACATTTTTATTATATGGAAAAGGATGTATGATTAATATTTACTCCGAAATATCCTTTAGGCATCATCTGTCGCAATCGCGTCACGGAGAGGTTCAAACATTCCAAGATAAATAATGTGTAGCTTAAAATTTTTATCGACGTTTCGCAGTTAAGACATGATAGTGTCCACAATATAGACAGAGACATGAAGCGTAAAAGTCATAGTAGCTTGTAACTGTATTTGCCCTGCACTTGGCATTCGGAAATGGGTGTAGGAAAAATTGTGAAATATATGTATATATATATATATATATATATATATATATATATATATATATATATATATATATATATATATATATATATATATATATATATATATATATATATATATATATATATATATATATATTATATATATATATATATATATATATATATATATATATATATATTATATATATATATATATATATATATATATATATATATATATATATATATATATATATATATATATATACATTTTAATTTGCATTAGTTAATATTTTGCGAGCGTTCGCTGTTGACCGAGGTAGGTACTTGGCCATTGACGTCATAGAAATATATTACAGAAGAATGAACGAAACGAGTTCCACTTGTCTTATTTATGAAGTGAAACATAGATAAGTATAAAACTTAAATGACAACATTTATTGAAAGACAAAAATCTGTGTTTTTTATATAAATTGGATTATTATTTATTTGCTATTATGTTATAAAATGGTGAAATGTCTAGTTTTAATATATTATGTAAACTATAATATTCGCATGATACTTTTAAAAAGAAATCCAACTAAGCAGTACATCTGATATTACTGTGTATGTTTAGAACTTAATCGCCAATGACTTTTTTTTTACTTTTTCTAAACCCACCACAGAATATCCGCTCGTAACTTTTTTTTCTTTATACGGGCATATATAGAAAGATTAAAACTTACTCGGTAACAGGAAAAAGTTTCACCTATATAAATCTAATACGAAGTTCTCTCTGGTCCTCTCTTGTTCATCGTATCCATCAGTTATCTGGTTCGTCGACAATGTCTTTCTATGGTGTTGTTTCAGGTACCTTGTTAATGACTTGATCGCCTCATGGTCTCAAGTATTTGTTTTTAATATAATATTCTACTATATCAGTTACGAAATGTTCAACCTAACTAGTACACATTTTATAATATATTGCATCTTATTTAGTATGAGAGTAGAATACACGTCTCTGATTGAACTTAACCAGATTTTCTGATAGCCATTTGGTTCGTTATATTCGTTCGTTTATACTTTGTAAGTCAGTCATAAGCCCATATTGCTGAAACATTATGGAATCAATATCAAAACAATCTTACTAATTATGAATAAAGTGTATGACATTTAATAGTCTACACTCTACAGTCACACTTCTATACTTACAGTCTACAGTCTACTATGATCAGCGCACAATGTATTCCCTCCTTGATATTATTAAGAAATATTAATAAAATCATCATGTATATGTATTTATTTATATTCAGTAGGTGAAAGAGTTGAAAAAAATATTTTGAAAAAAAATGTTACTTCGGTGAAAGTCTTTAGTATTAGTCAGGTCGTAAGACGTCATGGAATCATAAAGTAACTTACT
This sequence comes from Dione juno, assembly GCA_037127375.1. Lineage (NCBI taxonomy): Eukaryota > Metazoa > Arthropoda > Insecta > Lepidoptera > Nymphalidae > Dione > Dione juno. The sequence goes on along the minus strand of JAXRJS010000041.1, from coordinate 6,204,411 downwards.
TTCACATTTACACATAATTCTTCGAATTGCCGCAGTAAGTTTTTAAAATTATTTACTTTTTTTAGTTTTTGTAACGCTGATCACAAAATAAATATTTTATGTTACATACATGTTATCTAATGTCTTTAATTCACTGATTGAATAACATCTGTCAAGTATATATGTGAAGATTATCCAATCTTAAAATGAAGGTACGTCCACTAATGTGTGAAAAGTTATAAATATTGCAATATTTTGCTGTGTGCTAGTTCCGTTTTTACGTCAAACTTGTGACTAGACCGCACACTAAGAAATCAACCGATCGAGCGATCAGTATTCAGTATATTTATTGATTTTGTATAGCGAATATCGCACGCTATGTACTTGTATGAAACGCCACGTTCGTTTTGTAACGCGATACGACATTAATGGACTAGTTGCTCGATAAATCCGGGACAAAATTTATTTAACGAATAAAATACTATAAATTGAAATATTAAATTGCTTAACTTTAAAAAGACACACTATATCCATAATTATATGATATATATTATATATATACATATATATATCTTTTTGGTTTTTAAAAAAGAAAGCAGTCATTTCCATAAGATTAACTTTTTGGATTAAACTGACCGACTAGAAATCGATTCAATTATTATCAATATCGAGCCTGATTCAAATGAAAAGTCAGGTAATATTTATTATTTATTTATCTGTTATATATATAATAATAAATTTTTACAGACTATATTTTTTAAAAATTTAAATAAACGAGATTATATTTTTTAAAAATTTCAACATTCATAGTAAGTTGAAATACATGCCACGATTTTTCAAATATTGTTTTTCTGCTTCCATTTACATCATGGTGACATATATTTTACGAACATTGTTCTTTAAATCGTTAAATTAATCACATTTAGGTTCTGTTAATATTCATTATTATTTTTTTACATATTTTTTGCCGTGAGTACGATGAGTTGACCAATGACAAAATTGCGTCTTGTTGTGTGCCATCTGATCATAACTTGTATGTGTTTGTAAACACAGTGAAGGGGTGTTCATTTTGAGACTAGATGATCTATACACACATATGATATGACCCATTCCATGAATGTTATTGGTTATAAAACAATTTTCTACATCAGTATTGACACATGTACTTGCAAAATATATTCTAAAAAAATGGTAAGTACAATGTTTAATACGTCTTCTTCAAGTTCCTTAAAAGGAAACAGTAGGTATTATTCTACATTTATACTTTAAAAAACTGTTTGATATATAATATTTCCTAACTGCCTTATAAATTTATAATATGTAATATGTAATGAACTAAATTAAAAATAAAATATATTAAATATTTTCCATAATTTATGCTTTATATATTTTATTACATCTGTCTATTTTAAGCACTTCTTTTTACATTAAGCACTAGCGACCCGCTCGCGGCTTCGCCCGCTTAAGTTAGCTAGATCGCGTTCGTAATTTTATAACTACGTCACAATGCAATTCTTCGAATTTCTCGACGTCTTTTTTGAATCACTCAATCACTCTTGCCTATTATTAAAAACACGATCAAAATATATGTTTCTTGCATGTTTATATTAATACGTAAACGTATATGTAATTAACATTTAGTCTAAGCAGATTATGTTCTAGCTTTTCTGTACTCCTCCAGCCCGTTCGTCGGCCGCAAGCCGAGGCTCGAGTCCCGCAGAGAACCCTTGCCGCCGACGTTTCACACTTGAAATTTATAATCCAAATCATACCAACACTATTTATTTTTTATTTAAAAGAAATAAATTGAATGCTTTTTTTATTTTTAAATATACCGCGTTCTTCGCGTTCTTTACTACTACTATCTTCTATTTTAAATATCTTTTTGGTCAAACATCGCCAATACTTAAAATAAAATATTATACTAAAAAAACGTTATTTCAACTTAAGTAATGCTCATATTATAAAGAAATTAAGTAATTTAGCTTCACATGCTAGTAATCGACTTAATTAAAATATCTCTATGTTTTTCTACGGAAACCTCATTGAATGCCAGGACGACAACTGTTCTGTTTGTTAATTTAGGTCAAAATCCTGTCAAGCTATCAAAATTTATTCTTTATTTAGTAGATACCAGTAATCAAAGTAATTCGTCTTTATCGGTAATTAATTTTTTTAAAAAAACTGTTGCAATGTTGAAATTCATCGATTTTAATTTTTTTGGCCAATAGCTTTCACGTGTTCGCGAATAAATAATGCCTTTTGCCTCATTGGAGGACAAATAAACAGATAGATAGACAGAAAGACAGACAGACAGACAAAAACTCTGCTGAGTGGATTTTTAGTTTCTATTATCGATATACTAACCGACCCAATCAAAAGATTTTTTAAATATTTTATGTACAGAAATGACTTTTATCCTTTTATTATATATGTAGATTATACTTAAAAGTAAAAAAAAAATATTATTACTTTTGAATTTGGAATTGTCATTTTTATACGATTGTTTATATATATATATATATTGCACAAATAAAAACATAATATAGCAAGAAATACAGTAATAAAGTGTGCAAAGGTGGTCTTATCTCTAACAGAGATTTCTTCCAGCCAACCTGTGGAAGAGGGTGAAGGCGATAAAAATAGCGGGGCGACAAAAATGTGCAATACATAATATGTAGATTTAAATTTAATTTATAAATACACATAAATACACACAAATACATATACATATACACATATATAAATAAATATACACATAAAGAAATAACAATAATAATAGAATCGTTACACAATATTTTACTTTTTAAGTGCTGTTTGAAAGTTGAATAAGATGTTCATTGTGATTTCTTATTTTCGCGCCACTATATATATTGTAAAATATTTTGTGATTATAAAATGAAGTGGGGTGTGAAAGCGAACAGAATTGCTGTGATCGCATTATATAAAATAGGTTACCTACTACTAGTACCTACTACATTTTTTTAAATTCTCCATACGCTTGGTATTAGTCAAATGTGTACCGGGCTATTTATACGTACAATAAAACCTACAATTTTCTGTTTGTGACAAATAATGACTTGCAGTCTGATGACTATATATGATTATACACCGGTCATTTCATAACTGATAACTTATAAAAAAATAGGGTGGTTTTACAATTGAGCAATATTTTAACAAACATAATTAGAGTATTTATGCTGAAAGCTCTAAAAAAAGTTTCTATTTAGTCAACAGAGTACAACGTGGACATTATTAGACTTCAGTGATGGTTTGGTGGGGTATTACGTATCAAATCATACACAAAACGTATCAAAATATCATTCTTGAGGTGGTAGTCAAGCCGCTTAACAAGACAATGTTCAATAACCAAAAGTTAGAAACGAACGTTCCGGATTTCATCAGAGTTGAAGACTGGCCGTCATCTAGTCCTGATCTTAATCCACTGGATTATGATTCATGGTCAGTTTTACATAGTAAAGCTTGCTCTATACGCCATGATAATTCGAAGTCCCTAAAAAAGCCATACGATTGGCAGTGAAGAATTTTCCTATAAAAAGAGTGCGTGCAACTAGCGATAACTGGCCTCAACGTTTAAAGGATTCTATTTCAGCCAATAGAGACCACTTTGAATAAACTCTATATATTTTTAATGGTTTTATATTAATGTATTAAACTAACACAGTGTAATAGTAATAAATGTTACGTACAATAATAAAAAAAATATTCTTTATAACAATATTTATGGCAAGCCTAGTCTATGATTATCCGAGTGTGAGAAAATATTTTAACACTAATAATAACTGTGTTCGTTCGTGTTCGTCGTAAGAAAATATAATAAAAAAAATTATAGATGGAATATTTAATTAAAATTTTAATAAGAAATTTTACAAATTTACATTTTATGTATAAAAATGTTATCACTCACTTAGAATATGTTTAAACTTTTCCCATCGGTATAGAATTTCGTAATATACTTTTTTTTCATTGGCAAATTTCTATTTTTTCTGTTGATTTAGTATTCTAAAAAATGAACACAGCCTATTAATCATTGTTACTTATGTAACGAAGTAGTCTTCACGGTCTGATGATGATAATTTTTTAAAGAGAAAGTACAGGGTTGCCGTTGTCATTGACGTCATAAGTTTCACAATCAGTAGCTCCGGCCGTAATGCGACGTCTCATCGCAAATAAGAATCAGCTACGGTGTTGCCTATTCCCGGTCAAATTTTTGCCATTGTCTTACTTCTACTTCCTTAATTCGATATTTTTGGTACAATGACGTCTCTATGACGCATACTCACCGATAATCTTAACTACGCAGTATATATTTGGGCCAAATTATAATGTTGTTAGTTGTTTTCACCCGACTGCATTACGCAAAATGGGTAATGTGTGTGTAAGTCTACCACGAAGTTAAGTATGAGAACTACATATTTTAAAAACATTTAAAGAACTACTACTACTATTTTTTTTTATATTATTATTATATATATATATTTATATACATATATATATATATATATATATATATATATATATATATATATATATATATATATGTATGTATATATATATGTATGTATATATATATATATATATATATATATATATATATATATATATATATATATATATATATATATATATATATATATATATATGTATATGTATATATATATATATATATATATATATATATATATATATATATATATATATATATATATATATATATATATATATATATATATATATATATCAGTAATAACAGGTTCATAAAATTTCAATGATTGGAACAAATATAAAGAGTTTAAATAGGTTAATATTTATTTACAAAGAGTGCTTTTAAATAAGACTTGGAACTACAGTTAGTGCAGATTATGCTATTTTTTTATTTATAAAACAAATTGGTGTTTGAACAAGTCGCCATAAGGCTCATTATTATATGTTTATTATTCAGAAAAAAAGCATCACTGCTGTAATAAAATCTAATATATGGATAGAAATTTGCAAGGTATTCTTCCTTCTTGGCAAATAACATGGATATCAGTTATTTGTTGCGTAATTATTCTTCTTGAAGAGCTTAAACAGTACGCAGGTCACGTAGCAGACGCTTTAACACATGCGGCGCACCGGTCAACTGCTAATGCCGGTACCTTTAGTAATGACGTTAATGCATTACACGCATGTTGCATTTGCAATGACGGCTTATATCAATATTTAAAATAGTATTATCACCACTTGGCTTAATCACATGTTGAATTCTATACGTATGCTATATATAAGAAGAAGTCTTCAGAGGGTGTCTAGCTAATGATCTGTCCGATATTTGGTTTTCGGCATACGGGTTCACGACCCCGGGACCTCGAGCCACCACTTTCATAACCCGATCCAATCCTTCTGCCAATCCAATCTTTCTGCCTCTTATTCCCTTTCCTTTCTTGGTTTCTCCCTGGGTATGGCTAGGGCGTCGCCGCTAAACGACGCGCAGGCACATCGTCCTACACCTGCGATAAGTGGGCAAGGGCTACCGTGTCAAGTACGGGCACGGCTAACGACATCAGTACCCAGACGGAAACTCCGCTTTGCAACATGGAATACTCGAGATAAAGCGACGCAGGATATTACAAAATGTCTTTGCGTCAGAGATTCTCGGGGCACGTTGCTTTGTAGTCATGCCTCTGTGAAGGAGAGATGGGAAGCTACTTTAAGGAGATGCTGAACACTCAGCAATCTTGTAGTCTTCCTCCTGAATTATCTCCTAACCTCGGACTTGTTGCTCCAATAACCCGTGACGAAACTCGTAATTGTCTTCGACGCATGAAGACCGGAAAAGCGGTAGGACCAGACGACATCCCGATCGAGGCGTGGAAATCGTTGGGCTCTCTTGGTGTGCTTATACTTACTGACCTGTTTAACCGTATCTTGAATACTGAAAAGATGCCACATCAGTGGCGGCAGAGCTTTATTATCCCTATTTACAAAGAAAGGGGCAGTGTTCAAGATTGCGGTAGTTATAGGGGCATTAAGTTTATGAGCCACACCATGAAGCTCTTCGAGCGCATGATCGGCCTCAGGCTCCGCCAAGAATGTACTGTCTCTGAGTCTCAGTATGGGTTTCAACCAGGATTATGCACTATGGACGCCATTTCTGCCCTCAGAACTTTGATGAAGGCTTACAGGGAAAAAAGGAGAGCTCTGCATGTGGCCTTTTTGGACCTGCAGAAGGCCTTTGACTGTGTGTCACGTCAGTGTATCTGGTGGGCATTGCGACCTAAGGGCATCCCTGAAGCCTATATTGAGGTTATCAGAAATATGTACAACGACTCCGCTTCAGTGGTTAGGACCGCTGTTGGCGACACCAAGCCCTTCCCGATTACAGTAGGGGTTCACCAGGGCTCAGCTCTTAGTCCGTTCTTATTCAATGTAGTGCCAGCCGAGACAGTATCCAGTACTGTCTCGGCTCACATCCAATGCCAGCCTCCGTGGCTGATGATTTATGCCGATGACATAGTACTCATCGACGAGAACCGACTGATGCTGGAGCGTAAAGTGAACGCCTGGAAGGGTGCGCTTGAGAACGGTGGTCTCAAACTGAATGTGTCGAAGACCGAGTACATGGCTTGCGGGAACCCGGACTCGAGCACCATCCATATCGGGCCTGAGCCAGCCGTTAAGTCGGAGAAGTTCAGGTACCTTCGAGCCGTTATGCATGAATCTGGAGGCATCGACCACGACATCCATGCCCGTATAAACGCTGCCTGGGCCAAATGGCGGGAGGTCACTGGTGTAGTCTGCGATAGCAGAATACCGCCCAAGCTCAAGGGACTAATATACAAGAGCATTATCCGACCGGTTCTTTTATACGGCAGCGAATGTTGGCCAACATTATCTCGGCACACTCAGGAGCTTCACGTCACGGAGATGAAGATGCTGAGATAGATGTGTGGCGTTACGCGGTTCGACCGCATACGCAACGCATTCATTCGAGGTAGTCTTGGGGTCCGTGACGTAGCGGATAAGCTCCAAGAGCGTCGCCTGAGATGGTATGGCCATGTTATGCGCTGATCTGAGAACTATGTCGGAAGGAAGTGCCTTGACATGTCTGTCCCTGGAGTTAGACCACCCGGACCCCCAAGGAAGCGATGGCTGGATGTCGTGACACAAGACATGAGAGCCAATAGATTGTCCACTGAGGATGTTAAAGACCGTGCAAAGTGGAGTAGACTTAGTCGGAAGGCAGACCCTGGCAAAAGCCAGGACTAATGCCAAGAAGAAGAAGAGCTATATATAAGAAGTAGAGGATGATGAAACTAATACTACATTATATTTTACTCAAGAGCTTCAACAATATCAAATACTAGGACTATCCAGATTCACTATATTTGAAGATGATTTACATGTAGAGCTGTTTATTATTTGTCTGTCGTTGATAACATTATTGTACCACGTAAATATACCAATACCAAGTTGTATAAGATATTTTTGCCATATCAATAATTAAATCTAAGACAATTTTTTAATTAAAATTTTATGTGATTTTTTATACGTACTTGGCATTTTTTAAATATATCATTCAGGCATAAGCTGCGTGCATATACAGTGACCCTCGCTTACACAACAAACTCGGACGTGGGTTATCGGTCGCCCCGGGCTCTTTCCATTGCCGTCTTAAGTACGCTTCACTAGTTCACTACAACCGTTTACTAGGTTTATGTCTTATTTACAGATACAATGTCGAATTGTAAAGAACAATATACTTCTTACAATTCAAAATACTTCTACTGTGCATCTTTCGTATTCTGTGTACATTTTCGCATAGACAAGCAGAATCTAATGAAACGTTATTTTATCTCCCCCCATTGACAGACTTTGTCGTGTTAGGTAAAAAGACATAAGGTCGCGCTTTTTTTTAATGTGCATTAATTATTATGTTATAAAAATAAATATCACCCCAAGTGATAATATACTAATGTATGGTAAATATGTCTATTTTTTAGTTCTAATTTAAGCTTTATGTATTCTTGACACCTCAAGACACCTCATAAAAGAAAAATAGAGAAAAAACACTAACTAAACTATTGGATTATTCACGTATTGTGTTGATGGAAGTTGCAATTTCTCTACTCCCAAAAGCTTTACTCGCCCATGTCCACTTGTATACGATACAAAGATTAATTAATAAAAGTGTATAAAATATATCGGGTGTCAATTGATGTAAGAACTAATATCAATAAGTTTACTTTTTAACCAATTATCGAAAAGAGGAGGACAAATATTATTATAATGTTATTATAGAATAAGAATACTAACTCTTTTCTTATTTAATTAAGTATAGTATGAATAAGTACGTAAAAATTTCATTCATACAATAAAATATAGCGACAGCCTTTGTATTGTTTTTTTTGCATGTTACGAGGTTTTTAATGAATCATACTCTACTTACATTAGCTGCGGAATTAATTTCCATTGTATGTTTATATACATATATTTATATCGTATATATTTAGAAATATATTATAGATAATACTTCTGAACAGCGATGATTCAAGTAATAGGTTTCATGGCGGCCATTTGTTAAAATAATTTTAAGGAATATCATAGGGCTTAAAAGAAGGAATGATGAGTAACCGTAATTCTTACTTTTAAACTCTTTGAAATAAAAATATAATATTGCAACAAAGATATTTACTATAAATTAAATATATTTGCAATAATCTTCTCGTTGTTGCCTACAGAATATTTTTAAGTCAAGCAATAATCATACACCATTCCTGTACAATAGGTTCCATAACATATAATACTTATTACAAATTATGTAAGCAAGACAAAGTATATAACATCGTCCAGTCTGTGTGTGTACGTACTCCTTTGTCAACAATAAACATTCACACGGTACCAACTTGTTTTCAGAGCTTATTACTCTTTTGCAATATTTACTAATAACTAGCTAAGTAGCTTGTTATTTTCAATTTATATACACATTTTTTTAAATTTATTTATCTGTATTTTTATATATGTGAATGCATTACGTACCTTTTTAAATAGCTGCCAAAATAATATGACGTCATACGGTCTTGTAAGCAAAATGTCAACTGATCAATGCAACCTTTGTTCACAGGTTATTAGTAACTTTAAGTTATTTAAATTATTTTCAAAATAAGACTACGTACGTGAATACGTTATGTAACTAATTATGACGTACATAAAATAATAATAATAATATAAGCTATATTTCTTAAATTGTAATTAAATTAGTTTTTTTAAGGAATTAATTTATCATATTATATTTGAGGTGAGAATTTTAATCTACTATGTACAATAAAATTTAAAAATCTTTAATTTACTAAAGTTGTATCCTGTTAAAATATAGAAACCAGGCAACAGCACTAACAATGCGGTCAAAACGTGAGAAACGCTAATGAGTAATCGCAAGCGGACGTTTCGATTAAACTCTCTATGCACGTGAAAGAAAACGCGACATTTGTTTCTGTACAATTTAAATTTTCTTTCAACGTGACTCTTACCTGGTATAGTTGTTGTAATTTTTTTATATTAATAAATTATAGTTTACTATAAATATAAAATAGAAATAATGAGTAAATTGCACCATTGCATCCTTCCAAGCTCTATATTTAATATACTATACTCTATAGTGTTTACAGCTAAGATAGAAGGGATAACATTAATGTTATAACATATAACCTATAAAATCAATTATGCTTTCGATCGAAAATTTAAATTCGATTCTTCATGATAATATAAGTACACAGACAACCGTAGCACACAATCTTTACAAAAAAAAATGTAAATAAAAAATTTAAATAAATTATATATTTAATGTTTATTAATGAACACCTGATGTAATACCAAAATAGATAGCTAAACTACAAAATAAAAAAATATATCTTTCAGCTTCCGTTTTTTCCTTTTGAAAATAGACATTAAATCAAAATATACATATAAGTATCCTAAATAATAATTTGTAAAGATTCTTCAAAGAAAACCATTTTTGAATTATTTATTGTTTTTTTGTACTTGCTATTTATTGGTTACATCGTGACTACTTAAATTGTAAATTCTTTAATTTAATAGACTATGTCTCATTTAAATACACATTTATAAGTAAAATTAATCGTAAATCAAAGTTAGAAAAAAAAAATTAAATCAGTTGGAAGCTTCCATGTTTTCTAGAACATAATTTCATATTTTATTTAAATACTTTAAGGTCAATAAGTAATACTTTAAGGACATCCATGATTGAATGAATTTAATACAAAATGGCAATTAGTGATGACCGTTTCGTTTATTAAACGCGTCGTATAAGACAAAATTCGAGAGACTTCTACTTACATAATATTTTAATGTACTACTTAGGCACTAATGCTAATTCAATTTGTGATTATCCTCGCGTCTCGCTTTATGATTAACCTAAATAAATTTGATATTTCTAAAAAGGCATAAGATTTTTTAAATGTCATTTTAGAATAATATCCGACTGAGAGACTTCAATTAGCGTTAATTTCGTCATAACCTGTACAATATTTAACGAACACCATTTTTAATTATACTTACACTTAATAAAAAAACATAAGTAGCTTTACAAACTTTTTTATTTTTAAAGTTACTTATTTTAAAATTAGTCCAGGACTACAAAATTATAAGATTCCATGGTATTATAATATTCCATTTTAATTATAATATAATATTATAATATTCCAATTATAATATTCCATACTCCTAATCTATATTTTCTTATCCAACGCTTGTCACACTGAGCTTCACTACATTTATTTAGGAAGCCGAAATGTATAATTACGATATAATAAATATGTATGGAGTGGTGGTCAATTGACGTCAACGGCCTCACTCTGGCGCGTTTGCCGCTGTCGCGCCATTGCCGGCCCGCATATTTGCTGCACTGACTTAAAGACGTGTCGAATGCTGTATCCTATAGACTACGAAATTAATACGAGAGTTTATACTGGTCATTTACATCAGATTCTAGAACATTCCAGGACGCATAATCTAATAATTAAATGAATGTTCTTTAAATTCTCATCTTTTATCATAAAAGAACAGAGATCGTTCGTGGGATCTTAATTATTATTAACAGATAAAGCCAGCTCTAATTTATTTTTTGGTCGTAGCAACGGGGCGATAAAATATAATTGTTTATTAATAAGTATATAATATATTATATATAAATATTATATAAGTATAGATAATGTAAACAAATTAATTTTACTGTAGTGAGTATGAATTTAATATATAACTATTTGTTTTAGTTAATGGTACATTTAAACGAAATTAAATAACATATAAGCATACTATTTATATATATATCATATATATTTTATTTTTTACGAATATTACGTTTTTTTGTTTTTGTGACAGCAGTCATAACTTATTCGTATAAAATAATAAGCACTAAGGTTTAATATATATAAAATGTACTAAATATATATATCTGATATATATACTACCAACAAAATATTTTTAATACACTTATTTTTATTCATATTTTATATACTTATTATTGTGCAGTAAATGGAACGAAGAGAAATTTCATAAAAATTACATAACATGGTTAAAATAACTTGTAATAGTAAACATTAAATATTACGCCTTACAATAAGATAGAGTTGGACTAAGGTTAGAAATCTAACACTGCGGTCACCGATGCGTATTCAATAAACCGGAATAAATTGGATCATAGATATGTTTCTATTAATATTGTATCTTGTTACGTTTAAATTCTAACAAACGCGTGTTTATTACGTAAGGTTTATTATTTAATATTAACATATATAATTCAATATTACTATAAATATGTTGAGAGGCGTCCAGAAAACCTATATTAAAATATTGGTTGGTGATTATATTTAAATTCACTTAGAAATATATGACCAAAAATCCCGAATTCTTCAATATATATATATATATATATATATATATATATATATATATATATATATATATATATATATATATATATATATATATACATATATATATATATATATATATATATATATATATATATATATATATATATATATATATATATATATATATATATATATTACATAATGATCCTAGTAATGGCACCCTTTAAATACGTACGTATAACATAACATAACATATAATCTTCATTGAGAGATCATCGAGAGTTTTAATTATTAAATCCATAGCTCATTCTTTAACAAACAATAACCACTCGGGGTTGTAACAATTTTTCTTAATTATTTGGACATACAAAAGAAGTGTAATTTCTTCGCTTGAATTTGAGGCATTCCGAGTTGTGTTGTGAAATACAACGCCCCACTTTGTATTGCCACAGATAAATAAGAAAAATAATTTAGGAGAATTAATTCGATAATGAGTATCAAATTTACAATCAATGAGTTTAAACTCAGATATCGCTCCTTAGCGCTACGATGGTCTAGAATGATGTAGCATTTACTATATATAATAATAATTACTTTAATATTTTATGTTTTATACTTAATAAAACATAAAATATTAAATTAATTATTCTTCTATACGTTGCAATATGTAAGTAAAGTTTGATTACCATGAGAAGACGTTAATTGTCAAGGTAAAATGTATAAGAGGACAGTTCAGTTTCCGTTTTCTTTATAAAATTATTCTTATATGGTGTAACAGTTGATACAGACTTCTGTCCAATTAAGCCGCCAATTCGTAAATGACAAGAGTAAACCCAGATAAATAACAATTTCTAATAATACACTTAGTATTTTTTGTATAAAGTAATAACTAAATATGTTGATATATTATTTTAACCTATAAGAACTTATAGACTGGTCTATATTAATTCCCATCTTATACAATTGATACAGAAGTCAGTTGCAGTTTTAAACTTGTAAAGACAAACCCGAAACACAAAGACAATGTTATTTGATATTAGTATATTACTAAATTCCTTTATTTTAATTCGGCAATTCAAAAGAGCTCGTAAAAGTCTATTTAATTAAAGAATATGTGTAATTTGCATTCGAGTATAAATTTGATTGCCGTTAGTAATCGTGTCTTTTCTCGTAGTCAATGATAAAAAGTTACTTAATAAAGTTCAAGTTTCAAGTGTTAATTAAAAAAAATTAGACACACGCCATTTTAAACTACTTGACTAGCAACGTGAATTATAGATACTAGTAAAAAAGTTAAGAAATAGTAATTTATTATTCCTTATTGCCCAGATACGAACACTCAATTAAATCGATAATCATTCATTCGTCGGAAAAAAAATTATGTATAAACGTAAAATGATTATATATTTTATTAATTTTAATAACGTTCATAATATATTTTAAAATCTCACCATATCTTACTTTCGTTTCCTTTTTAAAATTTATCTTAATGGCCCATTCGTCACTTTCTCATAATTACCATTAAAATCTGGCGTCATCATCCCTGACCTATCCACATATACTCATTATGTGAACCGTTCAAAAAGATAAGATAAGTTCGTACAAAATTGGGCATGAATAAATAATTCAAGCTCTCCCTGTAGGAACTTTTACCAATAGAGCTTAGTGTAGGCTGGATCTTTGTTGCAAACAGATATAGCCCTTCGGTATCTGTATTAAGGGTTCTTATTGCAGAATATTCGCATCTGGCAAGTTTCACAGTACACTCACACATCTATCTATATTGTGTATACCGCTTTAGTACACGGGACGCTCTGAATGACGGGAGAGCAAACGAGTAATAGGAACAGACACAAATCATTTTTTATATTAAAAATACAAAGCAAGACACAATTAAAGTAATATTCATTTAATAGCTTAAAGTAATATTTATTTATTTTGAATATTCTAATGGTCAAGTGATGCAGATAAATTAAAAAGATAATATAATAGGTGAATGTTTTACAACATAGGTTATGTTGACGAAGGACCTGTGCCGTGCCGTGAGTACACGTTTTAGAATTTTGTAGATTATTGTTGGTTTGATCACAATTTTTGGTTTTACGAAAAATTTATAAGGTTCAGAAATATATAAACTATTTCTAAATAACAAACTTTTTGTATATAATTAAATGGACATAATAATAAATAAAAAATACGTAAATTTACGATATTATCATATTGCTCTAAAATATTTCAGAATTTAATTTGCACTTAGTATAAGACTAGATTATATAGATATAATAATACATTTTTCCTGTGGCTTCATCCACATACGACTATATGCCACAATTTGGTATAAAGTTTGATTATTATTAGTTTTTAGTATAGATAACATCTGGATATCCTTTAATTATTTACAGGAGATATTTAATTTTATAAATCCTAAAGATAACAACATAAGACCGATGGTTCTGCTATACATCGTAACGAATTATAACCATATCAGCGATTCATCTGGAAAGCTTTATACCTAACTTTTGTAAGACTGCCATTTACAATGATGGTTATCTCTCGTAGTGGGTGTTTGTACGATACTTAATTGTAGAGCTTATTATTTATAGCAAAAGCGGGTCAGGTCGGTGGCCTGGCGGACGCGCAGGGAAAGTTATTCGAGCGTGGGTAACTAGTTGTATAGTTTCTTTTTTGCAAACGCGGCACATCGGGTACGCATGCGCGGGGCGTACCTACAGTATCATACGTCAGTGTTGTGTGGCGACTACGTTCACTTCGGACGCGCGAATCGCGCCGTGATCCATGTCAGTGTTATTAGATATCCTTATGAATAAACAGTGTTTGTGTGCGGTGTGTTGACAATGAGTGGCACGGGTGTGACCTCCCGGGGCGCCGAGACGGTCTCCATGCCGGCCGACCTACCCGTCCGCCTGTACATGCGCGCACTGCGCCAGTATCAGAAGTTGATAGACTTGAAGCGATTCACCCAGGAAAAAGTAAGCGGAAATGCCGTTGCCTATTTTAAGTTGCATCGCAAAGGCATTAAGAATCAGGACGTGCCTGATTTAAAGGAATCTCTTCGGTAGTTCAGTTACCCCGTATTCATAAGTAATTTAAGTTGAATCTACGTATTCAAATTAAGCACGCTTTCAGTATATTGAAGTATTTGTCTTAAGTTTCATGATTTACAAATATGTTTTACCATATTGTTTTCATATATTAAAGTTGTCGATACTTTTTAATAAAATAGGTACATTTAAAATTATTAAAGATACATTATTATGTGTGTGCCTACACCTAGAGTGAATATTTCATTATAATGTTTAATTTAATTAAAAAAGTACTACAGCTATTTTGTTAAATAGTATAGAAAATTAAAAATAAGGAAAAATCTTTGTAAATTTGCTCACATGCCAAAAGCTACAATACAGTTTTTTATCCAATTAATTTGCAATATTATAACAAATAATTTTCAATAAAATATTAACAGGAAAACTGGAAAGGTACATAGTATTATATCTACTAGTCACAAAATACCATCAAGAAGATTACCACATAGCTTTTCCTCACATAACGTTTTCAACATGAATTTGGCACTTATGTGCATATGAATAAAAACTATATTTAAGTATACTCATGCTTAAAATTGTTCACATATCAAGGTTATAAGCGTCACCCGCTCCGCCGGCCCCGTAGCTCCGTAAGCTTACGATAAGATGACCTTATTGAGTATACTCGTAGATTAGTAGGGAGGGAATAAAGTGAAATAATTTAGACAGGCCCAACATAAAACAATTTCGTTTCGTAGTGTTTTGACTAAATCAAATTAAATAATTGTAAATACTATAATAGGTCAATTATTAAATCAATACATATAAATAAAATTGTCTGCCTGTGTTCATAATAATTGTTTTTGCAAGTTCATATAGTTATTTACACGTTACCAAAACGCAAACAGGTAATTTTAATATTTTATTTTATTTTATCTGTGTGACTTTCTGTTCTTGCCGGCGAATCTCTAAACCACTGAAAATATTTTTATGGTAAAGTCAAGCGGGCGAAGACGGTGGCGTGTCATATTTTTATTTGTAAATTCTACTTAGTCTGCTTTTTTAAAAAATAATTAAAATATTTTTACTTTTACTTTAAAATAATTGTTTATCCTTAAAAGGTTATTATTATAATTTTATTATTTTATACGTATTGGAGACTACCGTTGTACAGCTTATATTATTTTCTGATGTCTGTACTCGTTAAAACGGTCTAATTTTTTTTCATTTGACTTACAAAAGAGAGCATCATTTTATTTGTCCATAATTACTCTTATTATCTATTATATATACTTCTTACTATCTTTATCTATTATATATACTATAATATATATATATATATATATATATATATATATATATATATATATATATATATATATATATATATATATATATATATATATATATTCGATGTCTTGTATATGGACGACGAATATATTTTACAATGTCAAACAAGTGCAACGTACAACGTACTTACTTATGTCATATAGAATGAAAACTATTTTTATACCATTTAAAAAGTGTCATCTAAGCTACGTACAGTTATTATTCACGGCAAACGTGAATGTTTAATTGTAAATAGTAACCTCATTACCAGTTACAACCATTGATTACGTCGACTTCGCTATCTACTTTACTTCCTGTTAGCACTGCAATTAACACACTATGTATTTTTTTATATTTTTTTTATTCATACCTTCAAGATCTTATTATAAAATTTTTAGGATTCCGTATCTTAAAAAGGAAAACGGGACCCTTAAAATCAAAATATTCTTTATTCAATTAGGCCATTCTTAGGCCAGATTTGATTCGTCAATTTACATTGAAGTGTCAGTCCTACAGGAAGCTACTACCGGCTTGGAAGGCAGTTTCTGAGAAGAGCCAACAGTTGCTCTTTTGGAATATCATTTACAAATTATTTCTAATAATCATGGGCTTCCCGACCACCAACAGCATTTAATTATTCCACACACAACTATCATTACAATATTCTTTCATAGAATAATACGCTTTATTTAATAATACATTTTTAATTTTTTAAAATATTTTTTGCTATTTTTACGGACAAGCAAAATATTATTATAGATGTATTATGCTGCGACCGTAAAAATACCGGTTTTATTAAAGAGGACCTTTAGGATCACATTGTTGTCCGTCCATCTGTGTGTCTGTATATTTTTATATTATAAATTTGAACGTTTAAAATTTGTTTGATTTCGCTCTAAATTGCAGAGACTAGTGGTTCGAATAGAAAAGTTATTTTTGTGATGATTAGAAAACTATAGGCTATACAACATCAAGTTAATCGTTTCTGTGGAACTCACTGCAGTCTGCAACTGCGGCCAGAGTTACCTTGTGCACTTGGATTGTGTCACCACATGTGTGTACAACACTCTTAGTTATGTACCATTTGACCACGGAGGCGAAGCCGTAAGTAAAAGCTAATATATTCTAAATGTAGGTAAACTCTGTTTTAGCGTCACGTGAAGTAAGCAAAAAAGCAAGCACGAGAGGTAAACAATAATTAAGCCTATCATAACTACCAAGATGAAACGATAAATATTTATGTTTTTATTCGTTTTAAAATAAAATAAATAAAGGTGTATTGTTTGTTGATGAACGACGAACATTCTTGGAATAAAGAACAAATTTTAATAAAATTTTATACGCATCCTTTATCATAATCGAAATCTTTTTGAGTTTGCATTTTTTTTATTGTAAGCTGTAAGTAAAGTAGTAGTTAATATCTTCACACGAATGTGGAACTTAATAGGAAAGTAAAGAGTAATTACATGAATCACTAACTAAAAAGCTATAAATTATTTATCCTTGAAGATAAATTAATTAAATAATTAAAATTAAAAAATATATATCGAAGAGTAACGGTTATTAGTAGTTAATAGATATATATTAAAGATGTGCCGATTATGACTAGCCGACTAATCGGCCGACTAATCGGCCATGATCATTTGTAATGTGAGAATAATTGAAAAATCCCATGAGTGAGGACAGAAACATAATAAAATATGCATATTTTCTTATGTTAATGACTTGTCTTTACCATCCTGCTAGTTCTGTTTATAGAGAGCGATTGTTCTTAGATGATATATTATCCAAAGAAAAGAAACATTATTAATATGTTTTCATTTTAATTGATTTTAGAAACTGATTGTTAAAACTACTTGCTTTGTTTTACATTTCAAAATGTTTTAATTAAACAAAAATATTAATAAGCAACCAAAGTTTGTATTTAAGTAATTCATTTTATTGAGAAATACAAACAAAGTAAGAAGCCGGATAGACAGCGCTCTTTGCCTACTGTCCGCCGACTAGTCGCCGACTACGATAATGGCGGGATAGTCGGCTTTACCGACTAATATACAAATTACGAAAGTATCATTAGCTCTTGGATAGGCCAAAGTATAGCTTGGGTTCGGTTTGTATAAAAGAATATACGGTAAAGGCCGTCTCATATTTGACACGCGGAAACGACAACACTGGCTCGTGCTCGAGATAAAGCGACGCAGTATATTACAAAATGTCGGTGCGTCAAAGATTCTCGGGGCACGTTGCTTTGTAGTCATACCTCTGTAAAGGAGAGATGGAGAAGGTACTTTAAGGAGCTGCTGAACACTCAGCACTCTTGTAGTCTTCCTCCTGAATTACCTCCTCGAATCCTCCTGAAATCCTGAATCCTGAATAACCTCGGACTTGTTGCTCCAATAACCCTTGACGAAACTCGTAATTGTCTTCGACACATGAAGAACGGGAAAGCGGTAGAACTTGACGACGTACCGATTGAGGCGTGGAAATTGTTGGTGTCTCTTGGTGTGCTTATGCTTACTGACCTGTTTAACCGTATCTTGAATACTGGAATGATGCCATATCAGTGGCGGCACAGTTATATTATTCCTATTTTCAAAGGAAGTGGCAGTGTTCAAGATTGCAGTAGTTATAGGGGTATTAAGATTATAAGCAACATCATGAAGCTTTTCGAGGGCATGATCGGCCTCAGGTTCCGCTGAGAGTGTACTTAGACCTGCAGAAGGCCTTTGACTGTGTGACACGTCAGTGTATCTGGTGGCCATTGAGATCCAAGGGGATCCCTGAAACTTATATTGAGGTTATCAGAGATATGTACAACGACTCCACTTCAGTGGTTAGGACCGCTGTTGGCGACACCAAGCTCTTTCCGATTACGGTAGTGGTTCACCAGGGCTCAGCTCTTAGTCCGTTCTTATTTAATGTAGTGCTGGATACTAGCTCGGCCCATATCCAAGGCCAGCCTCCGTGGCTGATGATGTATACCGATGACATAGTACTCATTGACGAGAACCGACTGATGCTAGAGTGTAAAGTGAACACCTGGAAGAGTGCGCTTGAGCACGGTGGTCTTAATCTCAATGTGTCGAAAACCGTTACATGGCTTGTGGGAACCCGGACTCGAGCACCATCCATATCGGGCCTGAGCCAGCCGTTAAGTCGGAGAAGTTCAGGTACCTTCGAGCCGTTATGCATGAATCTGGAGGCATCGACCACGACATCCATGCCCGTATAAACGCTGCCTGGGCCAAATGGCGGGAGGTCACTGGTGTGGTCTGCAATAGCAGAATACCGCCCAAGCTCAAGGGACTGATACAAGAGCATTATCCTACCGGTTCTTTTATACGGCAGCGAATGTTGGCCAATAATATCTCGGCACACTCAAGAGCTTTACGTCACGGAGATGAAGATGCAGGAGGTGGATGTGTGGCGTTACGCGATCCGACCGCATACGCAACACATTCATTCAAGGTAGTCTTGGGGTCCGTGACGTAGTGGATAAGCTTCAAGAGCCTGCCTGAGATGGTATGGCTACGTTATGCGCCAGCCTAAAAACTATGTTAGAAGAAAATTATTTGTCTGTCCCTGGAGTTAGACCACCCGGACGCCCAAGGAAGCAATGGCTAGATGTTGAGACGCATTACATGAGAGCCAATAGATTGTCCACTGAGGATGTTAAAGACTGAGCAAAGTGGAGTAAGCTTAGTCGGAAGGCAGACCCTGGCAAACGAGGCCCGGACTAATGCCAGGCAGATGAAGATCTCCAGTCGCGTCTTCAGTTCGCGGCTGGTTTGTTTAAAATAGGGAACATCCCCCAGCCCGCTCACCGGCCGCAGAGGACGCACTTACCCTTGCCCCTTCTCAGGGACAGAGTACCCTCTCTCTTCACCCGGTGTTTCTGTCAAGGCAAGGAGGACTAAGTGCCCGTGTCGTGCACTTTGCGTGCGTTGGCGTGTTTTTATCTTTGCTATTAAATTTGTCTTCAATTGACGTCAATGCAAAAGGAATTTGATTATAATGTGAATATTTAATACAAAAAGCATAAAACTTATTAATGTAAATTATATGTTCGTTTTTTATTTATTTTTTCTTCTGCTATGCTATGCGATTCATATTAAATTATACGATAATGGTGATATTTATATTAATGTAATATATAAATGAGTCACCATCTCAATTTTTCTTTGATTTAAAAAAATTATAACAAAACATTACAATTGGCAGTGTTTAGTTCTACAACTCCAAATTTATTAAGAGCGTTTCAAAAAAGTTTAACACCGTTTTACCAATGCAACTACATTCCAATTAGGCCGATTACTATCTTTCTTGCATCATATCATATCATATTATAAAATACAGCTAAGTACCATCCCGAACTTCATATTATACCAATTATGCTAATAACACCCTTCGTATATAAAAGATTTCTTTACAATCCAATTGAGATACCTGTTTTTAAATCTTTTAACAGTCATGAATTAATGAAAATAATAAATTTCATCAGCCGGTGAAATCAAGTTAAAATGTCCATTTGTTTATACAATAAACATCACGCGATAATTCCCCGCATTGTGATAAAGTTTAACGTGTTGAATTAGACCAATTTATTTATGAGCAATTGAATTAAAATTTAAGATAACCTCTTGTACTATAAATAAGTATTGTTGACGTCAATACGCTGCTATTGTTTAATTAATTTATTTTTAATTCTTTCTACAGACCTTTACATGTCGTTTATGTGCAGATTTATATTAAGATTAAGCACTATTAAAATATGTTATATAACAATGTTTTTAATTAAGCTGTTTGCAGAAAATGTAACTGAATGTTTATTTTTGTACTCTTGATAATGAATGATGGTAATTTGCGAGATATGAATGCCAATGTTAAAATATAAAAATATCCGTCATGTTCGGTTATTACTCGTGCACAGAGGGTTCCGTATATATTTCATGGTTTTGATTACGCGGCGATTTTCATACAAAATACAAAAAAAGAAGTTGATTGCGTTGATTTAAAAGTTTGATTATTCCTGGGCTTCAAAAGGTTATCAACCTGGTTATTGGATATTAATTTCAGCTTGATTCTTTCACGTGATTTGCAGAGTTATCTTGACAGGCGGACAGACAAACAGAGAGACAGACAGACGAAAAACAAAGTGATCCTAATTAATTTAAAAAAAAAATTATAATAAAAACACTTAACAAGAAATATGTAAATTAAATTTAAACGTTGCATTGAGTAAATATTTTATTGATATGACTATATAATTTAGTTTCTAAACAAAGAAAATTAAATGAAAATTCCATTTTTTATTTATACCTACATATTTATGGCAAAGGACATCGCATTAGATTTCTATCTCATTCGATTTTTTAATAAGTAATCAATGTTGTCAAGAGAAGTCCTTATTGTTAATTAATATTTGTTTAAATAATTTTTATAATTATTTGTTTATATCTTATTCAATTATTTTCTAATATATGGCGATAATACACACATATTGATATTGGTCAATCTTAATTATTGACGTCATATAATAAGTGTTATAGTAATTATTATAGGAATTTGGTAAATTACCGAATTTTTACTAGGAAACAAAATCCCACTCATGGAGAATGAATTGTTCTCATTTTATTCTCTCTGGTAACAAGATGACTCTTATTCGGGCGAAGAAAAGAGAATCGACTGCCTTGACGAGACGAGATCATGATTTTTATATGTTATGGGAAAGTGCTTACCACGTTCAAGCATTTTTGTTATAGGAGCCTTTTATTATTTCTTATAATTCAGCTGGTCTACTACGGTTCTGCATTGGGTATGCTAGTCTTGAAAATCTATTACAGCCTAGATCCTGCCCTGACCTAATCTGATAGTTCTGATAGTTGTATCAGACCTGATCTGTGCCCTGGTCTGACGGATCATCAACGGCGAGTTACCTTACATTTTTTTGTATGTAATATTATTTGTATTTAGTAATATTTATTTGTATTTAGTATCACAATGCTCGAAGATTGCAATCGTTTTTCCCAAAGGAACCCGGTTAACCTATAGATGAAACTTGTTCTGTATGCCACCACAGCAACAAACCGCGCCTGTAACTCGATCGCATCGAAAATTACATTTTTTCGTGGAACAATGTGTACGCTTTTACAATAGGATCCCAGAGAAAAGTCTAAGAATCTTCTCATCTACTACTAACTACTAATCGTCACCATTAATATAATAAAAAAAATGCCCGTTGTTCACTGGATTTGTTGCGCCGGGTCTTCTCATTTCTGAAGCATTCACTTTAGAGCACCGGTGGTGAATTTTGACGTTTGACGATTTTGACCGGTGGTGAATTTTTGACGTTCATTAAAGTAAGCTAATGCCTTGTAAATCTATTTGATTCTTGACTTTCAACATATTAAATGATGCGTGCTTACACCCAACTAGGTACGTCCCAATGGCGCCAACTTTAATTATATAAACTATCGAAGAGTAATGATAACGCGTAATTGATAGGTTTTAGTTTATATCATAGTGCATAATATTTCCGGAAGTTATTGCACAAAAACTTCCCTGTTTTGATCTGTTGGCATAGCATCGTTATCGATGCTATTTGTTTTTTTTTGTCATATAGATTCTTTGATGACGCAAAGATGTCAATTGAGATGTAAACATGATTCTGAAACAAGGAACCTTTATTACATATCAATTTTTTTTAGTTTCTCGCTGTATCCTGCACATAGCAGAGTAGGCAGAGGGAACCGTAGGAACCTAGTGTTAAGACATTCCGTTCACCACTTTCCGCCAGGCATTAAATTTCCAAATGGCTTTATTATCTGAAACTTTTCAAAAGTCCAAATTAGTACTAAATTCAATAAAATAGTTTGAATAAAATAGTCAATAGTCAATAAAATAGAACTTAGTGAATATTAAAAGTAAAAAAATAGCAACCCGCTTGAATAAACTGAATGGTATTCGCTTCGAAATTTTATAGGAAATTACATTGTACATCGTCAATATACTAGAAATTACTCTAATATATTATCCAAATACTATACGCATAGGCGTAACAATAGTATCTAATTTTAACAGAATTTAATAAGAGTTTCTTAAAACAAATTTATAATACTGACCCGCGCCTAACGTGTATGTGTCATATTCAAATCGTAATAAACAAATTTGTATACGTTTTCCAAAAATATTTGTCTTTCTTCAGTATATTATAAATTTTAATATTTATTATTATTATAAATTTTAATTTTAAAATAAAATTATTTAATACATAGTATTCTCTCGAAGGACAGGCAGCTTATTGTGACGACAGAAGGGCAGTTAGTACGCTGGCGCCAACACTTTGAAGAGGTCTTCCGTTTGTCAGCTACAACGACGCCCGACATACTGCAAGCCAGTTCACAACCAGCCCGGCTTCTTGAAATTAATACGGACCCGCCGACATCCTCGGAAGTTGCAAAGGCGGTCATATCTTTGAAGTTAGGCAAAGCACCAGAAATCGATCTGATAACTGCGGAAATGCTGCAAGCCGACTTATCTTCTGCTGTCAGCGTTCTGACGCCTTTCATTAAAAGGATCTGGTTTGCCGAAGAGCTACCCAGCGATTGGAATAAGGGTCTTCTTGTTACTGTTCCGAAGAAGGGTGATCTGAGCCTGTGCGATAACTGGAGAGGAATTACACTGCTCCCTGTTCCTTCAAAAGTGTTCTGTAAGATCGTCCTGGACAGACTGTCGAGGGCCGTTGATCCTCTTCTACGCAAGGAACAGGCTGGTTTTCGGTCGAACTGCTCATGCACGGACCAGATCAACACTTCGTATCATTCTGGAACAGGCATCAGAATGGCAAAGTGAGGTTTACCTAACTTTTGTCGACTTCGAAAAAGCCTTCGATACGGTGAAGTGGCCCTGCATCTGGTCCCGCCTTTCGGAACTTGGAATGCCGCCAAAAATCATCCGTCTACTAAAAAGCGTTTACAGGAAGTATTCCTGTAAAATAACTCACGACGGCCTCATCTCGGATGATGTAGCAGTGCATGCGGGTGTCCGCCAGGGCTGCCTCTTGTCGCCGCTCCTCTTTTTGGTCCTTCTAGATGGGATAATGCTTCGCATCTCTGAAAACAAGCGTCGTGGCATAGAGTGGGGATTGTCTTATGTCTTAGAAGACTTAGACTACGCCGATGATCTGTGCCTGCTAAGTCACACACACGCTGACATGCAAGCAAAATTAAACGACCTACAACAGGAAGCGGCGAAAATATGCCTTAAAATAAACTCCCGGAAACTCAAGAAATGAGAATTGGCGTGAAAAACAACTCACCATTGCTGATTGGCACGGAGGCAGTGGAACGCGTCCACAAATTTACTTACCGGGAGCGTCGTGGCAGAGACTGGGGGTACTGAAGAAAACATCGCTTCACGGATCGCCAAAGCCCGAGTTACCTTCGCGCAGCTGAAACCCGTTTGGCAATCGTGGAAACTGACCCGAAGAATCAAGATAAAGATATTTGGGACCAATGGAAAATCCGTGCTGCTTTATGGATGCGAAACGTGGAAAGTTACAAAGGACATCTCACGCCAAGTCCTTGTCAACCGCTGTCTTCGCCGCATTCTCGGTATCTACTGGCCCGAGACCATCTCTAACGTAGAACTGTTGGAGAAATGCCAAGAGAGCCCGATCGACCACCAGATCAAGCGTCGCAGGTGGCAATGGATTGGCCACACGCTCCGCAGGGGTCCCGACCATATACCCAAATAAGCTTTGGACTGGAATCCCCAAGGGAAAAGAAAGCGTGGCCGTCCTCGTCAAACCTGGCGTCGCACTGTGTTGGTAAAAGCGGCAAACATCGGAATGACGTGGACCGAGGTAAAGTGTGAAGCTCAAGACAGATCGCGATGGAGGATATCTGTGGACGCCCTCTGCCCCATCTAGGGGACATAGGACATTAAGAAGAAGAAGAATTCTCTCTAGTCAAATGATTACTCTTGACAATATTTGTAATTGAAATTTGTAAATGTTTAATTAAAAATGCTAACAACATAAGTTGAACGTAGTACCTAAGGAGAATGTAGCGGTCAGAGCTCTTGGACGGTTTCCATCCCTCTCAAGTTTAAATCTCCCTACGTTTAATTATTATACGTTTTCTGTAATTAAAAATAAATACAAATATTATTTATAGTTAGTTACGCATTACAATATATTGTCACACGTTCACTGTTTGTTAATCCATGTGATTATATACTCGATAAGTCGTAAACTCAATTATGACGTACGTTCACTGCAATATATATTTGCAAGTTTATTATTTTATTGTATACTATCTACAAAAAGCTATAATATAAAACTATAAATCTATAACAGATATACCTAATTTATGATTTTGCAAGTTAGTGTATATATATAATGTATAGGTTTTATGAGCAGTTTAAATTTCAGATTCATTTCTTTCATATCTCTTACCCTGAAAAGACAGAGCGGTGCGTTGAGTCTCACCACTCATCACGATCTCTCGAGCTCCGGTCCGGAATATGGAGAACAGTGTCTGCGTAATTTATAGTGTAATTTGCTATTATCATATTGCGGGGAAGACGAAGCGATTGGTTTAGTTACATTATAAATAGTCCACGAATACAACCCTACTTAATAAATATTTTGACATCGATTCACATTACAATTGGCTTACTGACTTTATAACTTGCATTGGGTGTACAAATTCTATAGAACAAATAACTTTACCCTGTCTCCCGTTTTACCCTGTCTTCCAGGGTAGGCAGACAAAACTTAGTGTTAAGACACAACTACAATTCCCTCAATCTGCTCAATTTTCGAGACATTGGGTGTTGAGTGGCGGAATTCTACGCTATGGTTACGCTACGTCGTCTAACCACAGCGTAGAAATGAAAATAATTTATTCCCCCGAATGGGAATCACACTATATTTATTCATATTATTCCTAATTATTAATTCCAATGAAATTGAAACCCAATACAAAATGAAACGTATCTATAAAGCCCTTAAAGTTAATCAGCTTAACTTTAGATAAAAGAAACTGGCTTAGTAACGTTATAGAAATGAGATAACTTATAGTAAAGTGGGTTGGTGGTTATAGTAAAGTGGTGGTGATCTGATATATATTTTCCATGTATAATAAATATTAAGGTATATTAAATATCAACCTGTCTTAATTCTTGTATGGTAAAATAACTAAAGTAGTTAAATGTATTCTATTTATGTATGTGAGTATTCCATTTAAAAAATAATATAAGTAAAGATCGTCAACAAAACATTTACGTACAAAACGTTTATTTATACTTTTAACTTTATTACGTAGGTATGTTTTCATTATTGAAATTGTTATATATGCATTGTTTTTATAATTCGATCGCTTTTAAATACTAATGTATATAAAAATATCAATAAATTATGTAGACACTGTATTATGGAAAAGCTAGGATCTACCTGCCTGATTAAAAAAATATTTCGTAAATTATGTTTATAATACATACTTATAAAAAAAAATTCATACATATTCAAAATTCATGCATTTCAATTAAATGATGAATATTTTAGAATATATAAGTAGATCAAAATATATAGAAGAAAAAATTTTAAAATTATTCGTAAATTGTAAACTAGTTATACTTGGAAAACTGGCGTTTGGACTATTTTTTAAAACCATAAACATCAGCCAGCCATTGTTATACTAATATAAGAGATTAGTGCTCATATTTTTTCTAAATATTCTAAAGAACACGTGGATAATGTAGTATATATGGATCATAAGTAGATGCTGAACGTGCCAGTGGCACCCACTGGTTGCGCAAGCGCATTTGAAGGACACGACAAGTGTATTACACAATCAAAATAGCATTACCAATATACAAAATCAATTTTACGCCATCTAATTGAATTTTTGGAAAAAAACAACAAAATTTTTCCACAATATTACATTTGAAATAAAGAATTTTACATAATAGTCCAAATATAAACAAAAACAACCATAAGATTTGATGTCGTCACATTTATCACAAAGTCATCTCTGCACAAGGAATTGTGGAGCAATATTTACATATATAATAAAATAAAACATTATATAAATTATTATACATTGTATTAAATAGCTATAATTAAACATTAATCATAATCTCATTTTCGACATCTTTGCAGTAGTTGTTGCTACGTTATTTTTCAAGTTGGTTTTAAAATAATTATTATATATGCATATATATATTTACAGTCATCAAAGTGAGCCTTACAAGTTCAAAACTCTAATTCTAGCGACTAAAGTAGTGGTTAGTTTATGTATAACATAATCAAATAAATCAAATAAAACTTGTCACTATAAAAGTTTCGTATTATTTTTATATTAGCAAATGATTTTGATACTTGAAGTATACAATATCTATTATAATAAATATATTAAGTTAAATGTAAAAACAAAAATTATACGAATAACGTGAACCTAACTTAAAATGACTACTAATGTTCCCTAAATGGGAACGTTAGTTTCCAACTATTAATCAGAAAAAGAATATAAAATTGTCGCTAAAAGGTAGTTGACTTTATGTAGAAGCCTTTAGGGACAAAAAACTAATAAATATTTATAACAGTGTATGAGCCAAATAAAAGTCTGAAAATGTCGAAACAAGTTTTGAATAATTGAAAAGTGACGCACTTTATAGCCTTGTGAAGATGCGCTCTATTTCGTAACAATCAATTCTACAAAGATAAAGAAAGTACGATATGGACACGTATAATGATATTATTAAAAATATACTACTTCTGGTGTCTTATACATTTACGTAAAAATATTACAATAATTGAAATTGAAGTTTGATATCTTGGTAATCGATTAAAATATACTTATAATAGTTACAGTTCGTGTGTAATAATGGCGTTTTTTTTTAAATAACTAGTACTCTATAGAAAATACATTTGAACACGAATAAGACATTCTGGTCTGTATACGGCAACAAGGATAAATAAAAATAATAATAAACCATGTCCATAAAGGTCACGTCATGGTGGCTTCACACTTAAATGTATCATATTAACAGCTTGATTAGCCTTTAGGTAATAGAACTGTAAGGTTTAGTTTATGAATATTTTTCATACGAAACGCAATTGTGTTTATCCAATTATACATTTGTCGTCAATTTTCGTTTTAAATAGTGATTCAAGTTTTAAGTATTTAGAATCAAATCTGTTTAGTTGCATCTAATATGTTGACCATAGAGGATAGAACACTATTTTTTGTACAAGAAAGTATTCATCAAAGTCATTTACTTAAGGAGGCGGGAAAGAGTGTAATTTTAAAACAAAGCGCTAAAATTACAGAAAACGCAATGAAACAGTTCCGTCTTGAAATTGTAGTATTTTCGAAAGACAATTAAATTAAATATTTAGTGGACACGTTTTCAGCTGAATGAGTTGTATGAGTTGGTGCTCCTCACCTCTACCCGCCATATAACATAGACATAGGATTTATTGAACCCAAAGAAAATTGTGATTGTGCATTACCATTGTTTTGTATTTATATAATGTATTCAATACTTTAAATAAATAATAAGCTTAAAGGCAAGCTGTGACACTTAATATATGCGGTGAATAAGAAGGACCTATCAGGATATAGAGGATAACAGAAACTGATTTCCCTTTCCGCAGTGTATCCTGAATTTTGATTAAATATTATATGTAAGTACAATGTTTGACACGTGCAATATACGTTGCCAAATTTAGGCAAGTATAGGTAGAGTCGTATTTTTTGTTTTTTCGAACTTAAAGAGGTTTATTATTACATTACTTTGGCTAAATAAATAAAAATCATCGTATCTGTTTTATATATAGCTATTGCTATTGAAAATAGCTTTGGAGGCATTATTCAAAAAATAATATTACATTTAGTTTAACATCGGGACTATTAGTATAAAAGATATATTAAAAAGAATTTCACATAGCCTGAGCAAACAAGTTTTATACTCTATTAGTACGATAGTAGACAAAATGTTAAAATGTTCCAAGCTAGCAAGATACTGTGCAAAGCCATTGCCAATATTTATCGCGTTTTACCTTGAAGTTTTTTCTGTTATAGTTACTGTTAGAGCAAAATGACAGTATTGGCATTCTCATTCTTAATCGTAGATTCATTTTAAGATTCTCAAATGGCTACCGCTGCCTACTTAGTCTTTTGCAAGTACATGGTGCAGTGTGTACTCATCATTATACCATTGGTGCTTAGAGTTCCGCTTTGGACATTTAAGTACTTTGTTATTTTGTATTCGCCAGTGCGGGTTTCCGCTTGCCGATATAATTAACATTTGACCCCGAATTGAACGAACAGACAAACCACGTTACGATTGTTATCCTTAAAGCTTTACCAAATGAAATATATGTTTGAATAAATATTATTCACAGTATTTCTAGAGATCATGAAATAACAAATAACTCTTTTCAGATTTTGTTCCTAATACGATGGTACAAATGTGGTGGACATAGCGGAAATATTTGCACATAGCAAAAATTGTCAGTGGGAACCGTAATATTATCCCTCGCTACTTTTCGCACAAATGTTTCATAACTTACATTTCGATTTGTACTATTTCATTTTTAATATTTATTGCTTGATGATTGAATTTGATTAGTAGTTTGGTTGAGTTTGCGCATTCCTGCACGCTTACTTCCTGATGGTTAACTACTCATTGTTAAATTTTTCATTTTGTTATTGTTTGATTTGCTAAATTAACATACTATAGACATTTTCCGCTCATATTCGATTTATCTTATTGATGTTACCTTTGCTGGAAAATAAAAAAATAACTATTTTTACCATAATTATTTAGCATTAGCTTTTAACTTCATAAATAACTTATTTTTAATAGTCTTGAGCAATGAGTCATATGCAAGTGTTTTTGTAATAAATAAATTACTATTTTTATTTGGTAGGGCTGCAGTTGTATCAACATAAAACACATGCGCACCCGAAGTTTGTACGTCACACAGCCAATTTCGACATTCACAACAACTCATTCAATATTGCTCTCATTAAGTAGAAATATTATTCATCGACATAATATTATTACGTTATGACACGTCGATTAACGTATGAAATAAATAAGCAAAATATTTAAAAAATGCACCAAATGAAGCTCGGCCATTTATTTGCAGTGTCTCGAAATGTCGGACGTAAATCCGTGTAAGGAGTGTCCTGACACTACGCCTCTCTGCTTAATGCTTACCCTGCTGAATGTGGGATAAAGTGTAAAGCCTGATATGTATTCCAATTGTAAAATAATACTTATAAAGTAGATACATTTGCCACCACTAGTAGATACAAGAGTAAGAAGTAGTTTTAACAATTTTTAGCAACTAGCCTTCCTGTGACCACAGACCACGTGACAATGCTACGTTGATGAAAGTTTCTCATTGAAGCGATGGACATTGTATTAAAGTTCGTTATCTAAAATTTCTATAAATAATTATTGTAGAAATTTTTACTTATACGTCGGAACGTCATAAAAAATGATACGTTTCGAAATCGATAATTTTCAAATATCTCCCATTACAGCTTATAATGGTACTTAACCATATTTTTGTTAAACATTATTTTCTACAATAAACATGCTCTAGTAACGACGTATGGAGTGTAAGAGTTAACAGGTAAATTATCATTTTCCTAGACCTCGTTTAGATATTAAGGCCAATTTATAATATACACATATATATGTACATGTATGTAATTATATACGTACATATGTATAGGTTCACTTCAGCATCATAAATAGAGCGCCAGCGAAATTAACATTCCGATGATTTAAAATAATTTTTACGACTTAGCTGTGTACTTCGAGAGTAAACCGAGCGCGTAATCTATTAGCCGGCGCTAAACATATTTGATTTAAACATACAAACGGACACGAACATTGTGCAGCCATATTGCAAACATCGGAAAAGTACAGGCCGCAAACGTGTCGACATAATTCTAAGTGAGCCTTTTGTTGCTCTACCCTTTGTATTTGTCTGTAGGTGAAATCGTGCATTTCTATTCTCCCAGCTTTGATCAGTATCTGACACATGATACAAATATGTCAATGATGCACAACCTGTACACGTTATACATCTCTTTAGACGTTACTCAAGTAACACAATATTGCATACTTTTTATCAAAAAGTCCGGTCGTAGAATAAAAGATCTGTTAAAATTTGATTGTCTAAAATGAGGTACTTAGATTTTATTATCGCTAATTGTTAAATTTTGTAAAATTTAATAGTTAAGTATGAAATCGAGTTTGTTCAAGGATATGTCATTCACGCCTCGTTCACCCCACTAACCTATATAGCATGATAAGCATATCAAATGGACGCACGGACGTCAATTTATAAACTGCATACAATATGCAATTTTGGCCTCCAGACATGCATTAAAGCCACGCGTCGTCTGCGCATAATGCAACTGCAAGTTCATTATTTCCTGGCAAATAGGTTACTTTTCTGCTGTCCCTAACCCGACTTAGGTTTAAATAACATTAATCTAATAAAAAAGTAAAAGAGATGTCTGTACATTGAATATTTTTACGATTTTTTTTATTTCGTCTGTCCTTTTTTTGTACTCGCACTTCTTGCGATGTGACGAATTTAAATATCTATAGATATAGATATTTTATTCACATATCTATTTGAATAAAATATTAATATCTATAGAAATTGATACTAGATACTTTATTCAAATATCTATTTAAATAAAATATCTATAATAGATTTTAAATACTAGCAAACACGATGCAGAACCATAGTAGACAAACTGAATTATAAGAAATAATATAATGCTGCTAATGTAGCGAGCATTTTTCATTGTCTAAAGAATAACAGTCTTTTGGGTAGTAAGCATCATAAAGCCCACGCCAACGAAGTTACACGGGCGTCCACTAGTCATATTATAAGTCCCAACCTAATTGTACTCGAAAACTACGCCGTACGATATTTATTATAAATGTGTGTGTATAAACTCAAGAGATTTTTATCAACCATATATTTCGCCAAATGTTATGAAAAAGATTCCACGCATTTCCATAATTACACAATATATATTTAAAGCGTTGTCCTCGCTCAATATCTAAATTAGAAAAGACCTCGATTTTTTATTCTCATACACTATATAATTATTGTGAATATAAACATAAAATGAAATAAAATATTTAAAAATTCCATAATTTCAAAGTATTTTCACACGCTTTTACTTATTTTACGGCCGAGCCGTAACGAAAGATATAAAATTTATGTGAATTTTTTACATACACTTCTAATTATATTATCCATGTTGGCATACATCGAGCTGGTATATGGAGCTTGAAAAGACGAAGCCCCAATGCATAATAGTATAATTGTTTGGGTTAGGATCAAGTAGCTTGGATTGACTATTAAGGCTCATTATATATGAGTTTTGATATTGTCTATTCGTTTCTTCTGTTGAAGACGGCTCAACGTTGATTAGGAAACCTTGGAACGCCTTTTGGTATACTCATCGAGTTTTGACATTAGATCCAATTTACCATTTTATGTTCTCTTAACCAAGTATATTTTAGTTTTAGTCAATTTTATAATTTCATCGCTAAGAACTATTAAGTATTGTTTAGAAACACAATAGAAGAATAGTTAATGTATATACTTTCACTATTTTAATGCCTCACGTTCGCGTTGGTACTAAAAAAATTACCTCTTTTTCATCATGTGCCTCCTCAATCTATCTTTCTCTAAAAAATACCCTCGGTGCATATTATTGCGTGTATGATGTTGGATGTAATTTTAACAGCTACTAAATGTAGTGTTAAATTGTTTAAAAGTGTGCGTAATTCATGACTATTTTCGGAAACATTTTTATATTTACAGATGTCGATAAAATTTACTTAATTAATCACGTTCTGTGTCTATATTAAATTTGTTATCTTAGTAATGTGTTTTTTTTTATTAAAAATAGTAATAAATAAACATATTTTTTTTAATTAAATGAATTAAAACATATACTCTTATGAGTACTATCGAATCTATGTAGGACCTTATAAATAAATTAAAATATATATATATATATATATATATATATATATATATATATATATATATATATATATATATATATATATATATATATATGTATATATATATATTTATATATATATATATATATATATATATATATATATATATATATATATATATATATATATATATATATATATATATATATATATATATATATATATATATATATATTAATAGAGTTCTTATATAGTAGCTTTTTAATGTGTAGCTATTGAAGAACGAATGTATATTATTTAACAAGTATTTTCGATATTTTGTTTAAGGTCCTCGGTATTGTTATTTAAGAAAGTTAAATTTTACTTTTGTTCCATACATTCAATCTTATTTTTTGATAAACTTAAAGTATTATTGAATAACCCACATTAAACACAAAATACATATTTATTTGAGAAGCCGTTCATTTGTATAACGACAAGACATAAATGTATACAATATATATTATACATACATAAACATGATGTGGCTACTCACACAGCCATCGCACTAATCATTTAAGTTCGGTCACGACATGTGGGCAGTAGTGACGATCGAAAATATGAATGGGCTGTTAAATACAAAATATCATTTAGTCTTTAGATAGTAGTTTATAGTTAAATTAAAGCGTATATGTAGATACGTCATACAAGTAAGATAAACTAAGCCTCGTGGATTTGGGCGTCATGCTTGGAAACAAGGCGTCTTCCCCATACGTCATATTATGTAGAACAGAGGACAATGGTGACGTCACTTTTTCATGGGCCGCTTCAATTTCACGTAATAAATACCATGCCTTGAAAATAAATTGTGTTGAAATAAAGAAAACCCCTAGTACTTTTAAATATGTATACGGATATAGTGCTTACGTTTTTTAATGACATGACTAATGATTATGAAGACATAAAATCAGTCCCTGCAAAAGTTAACTTATTGTTTGTGTCACACTTTTTTCAGAACAAAAATGAATAAAACTTTAGATACTTTTCAGTGAATTAGAGGATTTTTTTCTCATTGCTCTTATCAAAGCTATGACGTATGAACCTAGTAGTTAAGTACGTATGTATACATTTTAATTTAAATCATATAATTATTTATTAATTCTTAGAATATGATTTAGTTACTTATATGTAGAGCTGCGGCAATTGTATTAGGCGTGAAATATAGACCATGCTTAATAGAAATCATATGCTGTGTACAAAATCGATCACAATCGTAATCCTCGAAATTAAATTATATATTTAAATTATTTGCATTATTAGCATATATATAAAGATCTGTAAGTACTGAGCGTTTAATAAACAATACAGTATGGCATAATATATGTTAGGCAAGCATTAAAAAAGGATTTATCGAAAGTCCTACGAGAACTGAAAAAACGAATTTTACTTTTTAAATTCCACGATAATGAAATTTCGAACTTCAACTTGTAAGATAGAAAATGCTTCTTAATTCATTTATTTTTATTTCTCCATATATTTAATACATTTTTTGTCGTATTTCATATTCTACAGGAACACGTACATAAATTGAAAATTATGCCACCAATGTATATGTCACACACTAAATAAAATAAATGGAAGACTCTACAATTTCAAATTCGTCTCCCCAAATACTTTTTATATCCTATAAGAAACAAACATCATATTATATTAATAATAAAATTAAAATAGATTTGCCACGCGTGCTACTGTCCCGAAAGCAGAACTATCAATTGTCATTCGACGAATTAGTAGAGAAAAACGGAGGCGTTAAGAAAACTCAAATGTATTTGATTTGCGGATGAAAAGCGGAGTGCGCGGGCGCGGCGCCGACGTCACTAGAAAGCCGAGGTCTCTATATAAGCTCGCATGACCCTCCCGCTGGCACCACTCGCTAGCTAGCAATAGACGTCAAGCCACGCACGTCGATCGCTTCTCGCGCGCTACTCACTATCGCTCACTTGAGTTTACTCCTCTGTCACACGCACTCGTACCTCGTACGCCATGACCGTAACCAGTAAGATGAACAGCGTCTCCCGTCAGTCCGTGTTAAGCCGTCTCGGCCCTGGTGGGCTGCTCTATGCCGCAAATAAAATAATAGCGGTACGTCATCAAATTGTGTGGTGTTTTTAATCTTTTATAGAAGTGAAAATTGTTTTCCAGTGTCTGTGTGTGTGCAAATATGGTGTATTCAATTGTGTTTTCTATTGTCCGCAGGTTGCTTCTGGCAAAGATGAAGAACGTTGGCGCAGTAAGAACGAGGGAGCTCTTTTCAGACGCTGGAAACGCAACACTGCCTCAGTAGAATCCAACTCACCTGTTGCTGCTCCGACTACTCCTCCATCTTCGCAACCCTCAGATTTACTTAAATTCTTAGCAATTGTAAGTATATTTTTTTATGAAACTAATAAATTTAAATCAAATTAATATTATTTCTAAAAAGCATTTATTCACAAAGCTATGGAAAAAAAATATCTTAATGCGAAAGCTACTTTACCCTAATAACATAGAAAGTAATTGCTCATTTAAACTAGTTTTTACATAGCAAAAGGGCAATTAAAATAACTGCTGGTCATTAGAAAAGAAAATATTTAGTATTTAAAGTCATATTTAATTTGGCAACAGTTATATATTTATAAAGAAAATAAATCTTGATTAAATGTATATATATAATTCAATTATCTCGTATCTTAACAAGTCAAGTCAAGTTAATTAGTATTGAATTAAGTAAAGTAAGTAAATTATAAACTTTTTTTTTTGTTACAGAATGCATTAGAACTCTCGGCACCAGCATCTGATGCTTTACTTAAGTCACGATCATCAGAATGGTTCCAGTTGTCTGGCCATCCAGGTTCACTGGCTCCTGCTGGTCCTGGCACCGTTTGGAAAAGACGTGCCGCCGGCGATCATCCCATGCACAACCCAGAGCGGGACACATACGAGGCCTTAGCTGCCTGCCCTCATATGCGCTCGGCCATACCACGTTATTACAGAGAATTAGAATATGGAGGTGAACATTTCATCGAACTGCAGGATCTCCTACACGGATTCCGCGATCCCCACGTTATGGATATCAAAATGGGCACGCGGACTTTCCTGGAAGATGAAGTAAGCAACGCTAAGGCGAGATCTGACCTGTATGAGAAAATGATTCGCCTGGATCCAAACGCACCAACTGAAGCAGAACACGCAGCTCGCGCGGTGACCAAATTACGTTACATGCAGTTTCGTGAACAGTGTTCGTCGTCCGCTGAGCAAGGCTTCCGCATAGAAGCCGTGAAACTCCCTGGACAGCCACCACTCACGGACCTGCAAAAAGTTCGTGAGCCTGCGCAGCTAACTGCTGCAGTTGCAAGATTTCTTGGCAACGACGAAAGAGCTCGCCGTGACATCGCAGCTCGTCTACGCGAAATTAGAAATTTATTTGAAAAATCAGAGTTCTTCCGAACTCATGAAATCGTCGGTAGCAGCATTTTCATTATTTACGATGATGAACGCGTTGGTGCCTGGCTTATTGATTTTGCTAAGACTCGCCGCGTACCAGATAACCTTAAAGTAACTCACAGACAGCCCTGGCAACAAGGTAATCACGAAGAGGGTTTCTTATATGGATTAGATAGACTTATAAATACAATAGAAACGGCAGGAATATCTGAAGCAACTACAGAACCAGATGTATCACGTTGAACATAAGTCGAGGAGATGTTGGATTCGCCTCGGTAACTTACCGTTTGCTTGGCTCTCATGCCCCAGTGCTATACTCCCGGCGCCAACAAGGCTTGGAGATGTACAGAAAATTACGTTTGTTTTGTTCATATGAAAGAGAATGCGATGTATCATCTAATTAATTGATCTAGTCCTTAATTATTTAATTATAATATTTAGCGAATACATAAATTGTTTTATTATCAACCCTATGATTGCTAGTAAATAGAAATATATATTTTTAATTTTTAAATATTTTTAAGTAAATTTAACATGTATGTTTGTATGTGTGTATGTTAAACACATACAAACATTACTATTCATTAAATGACTAGGGATTGGTATAAAAAATAATTTATAATATAATATAAGAGATATAGGTACACAAACACACAAATATAGGTAGACATGTCTGATGTACTGGAAGATTCTTCTATATTCTATTCGAAGAATTGTTATAATGTTTTTCCTGATTTGATAATAAAAAGTCAGGATTAGTATCCTGAAAACCAAAGTTTAAAATTACTAAAAATAGGGATACCATTCAAAACGAAAAATAGGAATAATTTTTTTTTGTCTGTAAACATCTAATAATAGTAGGTTTATTAGATGTTTACAGAAAAAAACTAATTATACTACTACTACTAAAACTACTATACTACTAAAGTAATTCCTACTAAAGTATTTGTATAGATAAGGTAACGCCATCTAGATTTAGAAACGAAAGACATGTTTTTATACAAAATATGTCGATCAACATCAACATTATAAACTAGTGTGACTATAGGTAATATCATCCTTATATACTATACATATATACTATAAGCCCTGATCTAAGGCACAATTCTTCTGTCTATACTTTTGTATAAGAAGTAGTTGAATTGAAACCAGAACCATCAACTTGAAAGAAGCACATACCAACTGCGGCGTCTACATCACATTTACTAATTACTTACTGCACATACGCAGGAGTTAAAAATTATTGTATTTTTCTAAGACTAATTATATTGTTAATAATAACAATAATAGACCAACTAAGACACCAAGAACATACGATGCGGTAAAATCAACTCAAAAATATGACGTAGATGAACATACTATAACCGAAACTGCCAATTATGTATATATAATAAATTTTTTCAAACATGCGCCGTGATGGCGCCGCGGCACAGTGTCTGACTGTAAACAGGTCGATGTGACATTGTTGAGTGGCGGAACTCAACGCTGCGCTGTCTTTTTACCAGAGCGAGGAAATTAAATAATTTATTCCCCGATTTGGAATTGAACACAATAAGACTATCAGGTCTCGAATGTTAAAAATTGGATTATAACATACATTCGGCAGTTTCAGTTATAGTACGTTTTATATTTTAATTTGCTGTTTTACACTATTTCAACGTTATGCAGAAAACGTGCTGTCAAAAGTCATACATCGTCTTAGCCATTTTTGAGTGGCAAAAAGTAACAAAAGAATGAAGTCCTGAACGGGGCTCGAACCCACAACACGTTTAGTCAGAAGCGTACAGCACTGCTTCACGTCGACTTTAAGTATTACATGAATGAAAAAGATAGCAAGTGTATTTTGTTTACTATGAAAATATCTCTCAGCATGTTATTATTACTATACGAAATACGGCACATATTTATAATTAACAAAAGTAATTTTGTTCATTATAATTTATTGAAAATAATATATAATGAACATAACTTGACTTGGTATTATTTCAACAATGAAAACAAACAGCGACATCTGTCATCCATTTTGTGGAAGCACGTATGAATTGCAAGGCCAAATAATATGAAGAAAAATGCGCTTGTATTTATTGGTGATCATTATATTAC
Organism: Dione juno; assembly: GCA_037127375.1. Lineage (NCBI taxonomy): Eukaryota > Metazoa > Arthropoda > Insecta > Lepidoptera > Nymphalidae > Dione > Dione juno. The sequence goes on along the minus strand of JAXRJS010000041.1, from coordinate 6,165,575 downwards.
TTAATATTAATTACAAGTTAGAATAACAACAAAATACTATTAATTAAAATTGAAAAGTTAAAATTTATTTAAAGTAACCTACATGTCAATAGATGAAAACACAAGAACCATACAAATTATTGTATTCATACTTTGCAAATCATTTTTAATAAATTTATGTAAAAAATGTTATAAATTAATATATGAACTTAATTTGTAAACATATAAGTGACATAATGGCTAACAAAACGCTCATAGATGCACATCAATACTAATATTATAAATTATTAGCTCAAGATTTTTTGTGGTAATCTAATCTCACAAGCTTTTGGATTGAATTGGAGTTTTTTGTATTGGATAGTCCACATAGTCAAATTCAATGTATTCCAAATACCAGCAGTCAGTTACCTGAAACACTTAGATTGTGTCATGTGTCATACACAACTCTTTGTTACTTCTATATGATCACATGGACAAAGCCACAGGTAAAAGATAATTAAAAACAATAACTTGGAGCATTATTATAATAAGCATATCTATTGTCAATAGAGATGAAAATATTTTTAAAGAATATCTTTTAAATGCTAAAATAATATTAACAAAATGTGCATACTCTAACAATCATTTTAAAGGTCCATTAATTTTGAGTCAAATCATACTATATAATCAATATTTTCTTCATTGCTCATTATCTTAACAATTGCTACATAAAACTATTCTAAAAGATGAAAATATATAATCGGTGGATAATTCCAAGAGAATTAAACATTTAAGACTATAAATACAAACTTAATTAACTCTACATATTATAAAAAACACATTTAATTACAGTAACTATATGATGCATTCAATACAAAAATGTATTTAGATCCTGAATGCATAAGATTTTTTACAAATGCTAAAATTGTGTGTTTATTAATGTAATTAAATACATGTCAAAGAGGAAATTACATGTCAACCATAGTTAAGTTTTTCTTGGCTTTTACTGTTCGACAACTATTAACTTTTGTGGCAAATCTTAAGGAGTTAAGAGTCTCATTGAAACATTCATCAAATTGATTAACGTTGACCAACATGAGGGTCTTGGAATTACCACCAAGACTAGGCATTAATAAATGTGTTAACTTTGAATTTCTGTATGGTATATGAGACTGATTTGTTTGCAAAGACAAAATAACCTTTGACAGCTCAGAAAGTGACCTATTTATATGTTTTGTTTCATCCATTCTCTGAGTAGTTTTACCACTTTCTGATCCAGCTAAGTCAACCAAATTCAAATTACTTGTGAATTTTTCTTTGCGTTTTTCATTGATTGCTGATATTTTTATTTGGGCAACAGAATGTGATCTAGAACTTCTTTCATTATTCAAAGTAGCAGCAGTTTGTCTATTGCGTTGAGCAAATATTAACAGCCTGATAAAGTCATGAGAGCTCTTTACTTCTTCTTCCTTTAAGTTTGAAACATACAAATCAGTGCCTTTAGAGTTAACCATTTTAATGTCATGACTCTCTTGATCCTTGCTGGAGTTTAATAAGTCATAAATTACTTCATTATATATTTCTAAAAACGATGCTTTTATTGTTAACTCCCAGCCCATTCTTTTCAGGTCTTCCATACATATGAATATCATATTTATGGCTCGAGGGATAATACCATATTGTTCAGTCCCACAGCCACCTTCCATTGTATAAGTTTTCCCAGATCCCGTTTGCCCGTATGCAAATATACAGACATTATAACCATCTAAAGCTGATTGAACCATTGGTGACACTTCAGCAAATACATCTTCCTGAGATGAATGGGGCGTAAAAATACCATCGAAAGTAAATGAGTGTTGAGATTTACCTTTTCTGGCAGAATTGAGAAGTTCAATCTTTTCCACTTCAATGGAACATGCATCTAGTACATTAAGGTTGTACAGAGGCTTTGTTGCTTCCGACTCCAGCGGAGGTCGCACTCTACAATAAACTCTTATGTTTCCTTTCAAGTCTTGCACTGTGTTCCGCAAAACCCGTTGATCCCTATACATATTAGCTAAAATGTTTTGTAATGCCTCCGAGTCATTCTTATTTTTAGTAATTGTTACAAGTGCATCTTTATGGTCTAATTGTAATTTATCATGTTCAGCAGATATTTTTTTGAGATGAGCAGTCAAAACTCTTAAAGCTTCAGTTTCTTCACTTAAGCTTTTATGTCGGCGAGTTAAATCATCAAACTCCATTTTAAGTTTATCATATTCGGTTGTTTTAACTTTTAAGCTGCTGGTTACATCTTCTAATAATCTTGTTTTAGAATGCAAGTCTTCATTTTCTCGCTTTAGAATTTCATAATCAAGTTTTAAAGCTTCATATTCATTTGATTTTTGTCTTAGATCTTTTAAAGTATTTAACAATTTTTCTTTTAACATGTCTCTTTCATTGATACTTCCTTCAACAGTTTCTTTAATTTTTTCATATTCATCTGATACTTCCAAATGTTTGTCTCTGAGATCACTTAATTCACTTTTAATTGTTTTATGCTTTTCCATCAAGTCATTGAATCTAGCTTTGTAATCATAAGGAGCTATTCTAGGAGCAACAGTAACTTTTTTCTCCACTTTTCCCACTTTATTGGGTACTGACGTTGTTGTAGGAGCTGTAGCCGATCTTTTAAGGCGCGGAGCCGCCACTGTTGTAGAGGCAGTAGTACGCAAGGGTTTAGTGTGATTTGTTATCAATATCTTTTTATCGGCATCACTTAAACCATTTCCAATCGTTCTCGTTAAATTCTGACCATTTCTTATTATAGGTTTATTTTCTTTAGAAGCCGTGGAAGGAAATTTTGGAATACGAGACATCTGAAACAAATAGCGTAATCATGATATTTATAATATAAAACAAACAAGTAAAAATTTATAAATATTTTCAAAGAAACTCACGTTAGATTATTAAATAATTCTATCATTCACAAACACATTAAATATATACGAACAATCGTTTCGTTTGTCAAGATATTAAACGGACACAATTTAAAATTCGAATATTTACGCTTTGGAACAGTGTTGCAATATAAAATTAAAAGAAAATATTGACAAGTTCTCATAGTATTTATTTTTGTAATATCAATCCTTGTGTGTTTAATTATTATAGCAAATATTAGCAATACAGTTTATTATTAATAACTCAATAGTCATAATTTTATTATTTGCTATCAGTACAGTCCTTTGTGTATGATCAACGAAACGCCTAAACTCAATTCGTAAAGATAAAAACATATCAAAATAAACAAATATTTTATTCTATGGTTTTAGGGTCGAGTTATTTCAAAAAATTGATAAGCTTACTATTAGAATTTTTAAGTACCTTGATGTAGTTTGGTCATTGAGCAACCGTAGCTATATTAATATAATGAAAAAGTACACGCTGTGCATAGTAAACGATATTTAAGTAGTATATTTAAGTAGTCTGTATGAATAACATTTACGAACACGAGACTTCGTAAGTGCAACACTGACGAACAAAGTCAAATTGCCATTTTCCTATTTGTCTCACTGTGTCTAGTTTGTGATTAATTGATGAAACCATATTGTTTTTATATTTAGTCATAAAGGAATAAGATTTTCTAATAAATTATGTCAAATTAGTTAATACATATTACATATGGAATTAGTAACCTAGTTTTCATCATATTTGTATACAGTTGCAAGACCTGTTTATCACCATTGACGGATGGATGTCCTTGTACATTTTGCAAGAAATATTGTGGCGGTAAATTTAATTTTTACTTTTAACTAACGAATTATCATGTAAAATATTAAAATAAAAAATAAAATGGGTAGTCCAGAGGAAAATGTGCTTACTATTGAAAATAAAAGTGAATGTGATGTCGTCGAAAATGAAGCCGGCGATATTTCGGAAAATGACCCCACTGAATCTGCGGAGGTATCGCTCAACATGAGCACTTCTTCAAACGCACTTACTGCAAATGATGCGAATTCTTCAAAAGATGGTGATATTGCTGCTGTAAGCTCAAAGAAAACTAAGAAGAAATTTCGACATGGCAAAAAAAGTCATATCCCCACTAAAGATATTCAAGAAAGAAGTACTTTAAGAAGAGTACATCATCCTAGCACAAAATTTAAGCAATGCAAGAAACGAGCACAAAGTTTCCCATCGATATCAAAATTTTTCCTCCCGTACAAGAGACCGCGCAAGGAAGCTTTCATCCCACCTACGAAATTTCTACTTGGTGGCAATATTTCAGATCCATTAAATCTTAACAGCTTACAAGATGAAGATGTAAATCGAGCTATGAATGCTGTTACTCCAGAATCTTCTCCTTTACCAACACCACCAAGGCACAAGGCTAAGATAGATGTGATAATTCCTCCTAATATTAGAGATCCACTTAATTTAATGGAACCTTTAGATAATGAAGAATACGAAAAGAGGCTAGAAATGCAACAGCGAAGACCACGGAAGAAACCTAGATTAAGGAGGCGTACAACAGAAACAAATCCACCAATAGAAATTACTGTTGAAAAGTTGGAGGGGATTAAGGAACCACAACCGCCAGAACCGTCAACATCTGTATCAAAGTCGCGTAAAAGATCATGTAGTGATAGTGAAAATAGTTCTCAAAAAGGTAAAGATGGCAAAAAATTGCGCCGTATGGATTCATTGGATAAAATAGTAAGCCCAGTAGTACCACAACCTGGGGCTTGGATGAGAGCAAGACCACAACAGCGTGCTGGAACTCAGGAACGTCCAGTTTCCCCACACAGGACTAAACTGAAAAGTGTATCTGAAGAGGATCAAAAGCTGCCAACATTTCATGCTAAAAATTCAAAATATCAATATGGAAATTATGATAGGTATGAAATTTCTTTTTATTTAAAATTTACTATGATTAAAATTAACTTTAAAATAGATTTTATTAAAATTTGGACATAGTGGGATTTGAAGTGGCTCTTGGAAACCATTCAGACACAGTGACCACTTAATATAGCCTTACATTCTTTCCTTAGTATTGAATAATACTTAAAAAATAATAAAAATAAAGCTACCTGCTTCTTTTAGTACTATTTTTTTTGCATTATAAACACAATTCTTATTAGGAATGTCTATGAATTACAAGTCTAACCTGATGTTGGTTTGGCCGTGTCTAAAATTCGTTTTTTTTACTCGTTTCATAGTCATTGGTAGAATGATGTCTGGCTAAGATGTTTGGGTGATTTTCAAACCTTTTATTATATTTATTACTACTGGTGTGTATTTCATCCTTTACCATAGGTATATTTAAAAGATCATGTATCTCCTTAATTTGCACAAACAATGGACAGTTTGAAATTTGCTTTAAAATATAAGTTCTGAGTTCTTTGAATTATATTAGTATTAGAGATGCACTCAGATCCAGAAAGCTTGATACCATAAGTATATTGGTTTCAAGATTGTTTTGTAAATAAGAAGTTTATTGTCAATAGATAATTTTAGAATTTCTTGGGAGCAGCCAGTAAAGATCTTTATATTTTAGCATAACTTTGATTCTTTTTGCTTCAGTATTAGATTTCGAAGACAGTTAGCGATCAAAATGTGCTCCCAAGATACTAAACACTGTTTTTTTAGGGCAACACCCGAACATCTATTGTGACTGGGAACACTGTTCTTCACTTGCACCGGTTTTGTTGCACTTTTATTCTTAACTTCGTTAACCATATATAGATTGCGATTAGACTGTTTTGGAGGGCCGTAGATGTTTTTATAGAGCGAGTATTACATGCTAGCAAGGTTGTGTCGTCAGCAAATGTTGCTTTTGTTACACTTGGAGTTGAAGGCAAGTCATAACTGTAAATTATATAGAGGATTGGTATTAATACAGAACCTTGAGGAACACAGCAGAATTTTATAGAACTGGGATGTGCATTTGTCTTCCTTGATTCTGAAAATCTTATATATGATACTGTATGTCACTTGTTGTCTTACAAGACTAGACAAAAAATGTATTATGGTCTAAAAGATGATTTGAATGTCTAACCTCATGATTATTTCTTTTAAGATATGCATTACATTTTTATAGACAAGGGTCACTGGATTTCATTATAGCAACAATTTATAAATTTTTTTTTAGGTATTATGGCTACCGTAACCTGAATGCCACTATAGATATAAGACTGCAAGTATTTGAAATGCATCGACATTTATTTCAAAATAAAGATGTCCTAGATATAGGTTGTAATGTGGGCCACATTTCTATAGCTGTGGCTCGAACTCTTGGAGCTAAAACCGTTGTTGGGATTGATATTGATCCCGTACTTATAGGTATGTATTATATTACGATAGTTTGAATTGATAAATATATTTATTAATTATAAATTTTATTTAAATTTAAAATTGTATAGAAAACTAAATCTATATTATTTCCGAGAAATTGACATTTCTCTATGTTATTATCATCTGTTAACAATATGTTATAATATGATTTGTAACTTTTGTAATGAAAATGAATTAAACTTTTGTAAAATGTTTTTAATTATAATATATAAATTAAAAATAATTTCAGGCAGAGCAAGAAAAAATTTACGATCCTTCGTGCCTATACCATCAGAGCAACCAAAGACAGAAGAAGACAAGAAAGGGGATAGCGATGATAAAAAATTAGATTGTAGTAAATGTAAGGAAGATAAATGTGAAGACTGTATTTCGGTGGACCAGAAAAATGATAAAGAAGATAAGGATGATAAAGAAGATAAAGAAGATAAAGACGATAAAGAAGATGATTCCAAAAAGATATTATCTGGAAGAAAGTTACGAAAGCCAAGAAAGAATAGAAAATCAATAAATAAACAAGAACTTGGCCAGTGCTTTTTTCCTATGTCTATGTCTATTATGTTTGGGCCTCTTGGTGATCTAAATCAGTCAGATATATTGAATATGGGATTTCCATATAACGTCACATTTAAGCAAGTAAGTAATTGAAGATTATTTTGTTAGTTAATAAATCATTATAATAGGAACAATTTTCGTATATTATATTAATAACTTCAGTTGAATACATTAGTCATTTAATAATTTTTCATCTGTTGATATTTTGCTAATATTTCATACAATTTATTTAGAAGTATGTCCTCGTGTCACTTGTTGGGTAGGTTAAAAAAAGGTTTATTATAAAACAACATTCTTCACGCTGTAAGCATTGATTGTTAGAAAATAAGACCACATCATGTAACAGAGGAAAGACAAAAGAAAAATATTTTCATATTTGATGACCCATACATATATGCATAACCTCAATTCAATACTATATAACTAGTATAATCTAGTCCCAAGTAAATGCTTCAATTTTAATTTTATACTCCGATTCTTGTATTTACAGGGTAATTACGTGCCTCGAGAAGAAGTAGCTGTAGTCTCTGGTATTGAAAGTCCTCAGTTTGATTTAATATTATGTCTATCGACAACGAAGTGGATGCACCTAAACTGGGGAGATGCTGGTTTGAAACGAGCTTTCCGCAGAATGTTTGCAGATCTACGTCCTGGAGGTAAACTTGTGTTGGAGGCACAAAACTGGGCTAGTTATAAAAAGAAGAAGCGTTTAACTGTAAGTGTTCATTGTTATTATTCACCAATTAATTCTATTTGTTACTTAATTCATTTATCTAAATCAGTAAAAATTAAAATCTTCAGTAAACTTTGACTTAATATTTTTATTAGTCTAAGAAAATATTATTAATTTAAGTTACCTATATAATATATTTAAATTAAACATTTGTGTCATAATACTGTTATTATGTTAAAGTAACATTGCTTATTTGGGTTTTAATCTCATATGATATAGTTCTTATATGAGAATGTACTAGTGATTTTATCAAAGTAAAATAAAAAAACGAGATTATTTATTCTACAATATAAAGCAAACTTTTAATTTTCATAGTAGTGACATCAATATAGCACTTGTTCTTGTATGCATATGCATAAAAATAAACATGTGTAAAAATAATTTGTACAATATTTTGTTTACTGTTGCAGCCAACCATATATGAGAACTTTAATTCAATCGAGCTGTTCCCGAATAAGTTCCGGGAGTACCTACTGTCCCCCGAGGTGGGTTTCAGCAAGTGTTGTATCCTAGGGGTGCCGCAGCATACGAGCAAAGGATTCCGGCGACCCATTCAACTGTACGTGAAAGGCGACTTCACACCCAGTAAGGCGTGCTGGTCGGACGCGTACGCGCCATCGTCGCACCACCGGCCCGAGGCCGAGCCGCCACGCCGCACCGTGTACGCGCCCGTGGCGCCCGCCTACCGGCCCAGCGACGACGCGCCCTCCACCGGCGCCGTCACGCCCTACTCGCCCAACCTGGACTGCAGCGCCGACGACTCGCCCTTCTACAACCCGCGCAGCGACTCGTACGCGCCCTCGTTCCAGCCGCCGCGCCCCACCGTGTACGCCACGCTGCCGTCGCCGCGCGGCGTGGCGTCGCCTGCGGCCTCGCCCGCCGCCTCACCCGCGCCCGACCCGCTCGCCGCACGCGTGCCCGACGAATGAACACCACGGCCGCCGCCTCCGTGTAAATACTGTAGATCCCCTAACATGTTTCGATAGGCTGAAAATATTTTATAATATTATATTCGTAAAGTATTAAGTTCGACTGTGTTTTATTTTTTCACCATGACCAGTATTCTATATCTTCTGATAAAGTTTAAATTTTGTCAAATAAAAACTTTGGTATAGAAATTATATACGTACATCTCACCTGAAAGTTGCAAATACATTTTTAATAGTAATAAGTCCAAATGAAAACTTAAAAGTATGGCAATTTGATTGTTTTTATGTAGTTGCAGCATACTTATAATTTAACGTTGGATAGGAATTGTATGGATATGATACTTCTAGTTGAAATAGAAGATTGGGATTAGTTTGCGTGTATTGAAAGTGAAGAGATGAAAAGGTACCTTTTTGCTTGATAACTAATTTGAGCCGAAATTATCTATTTGTAATAGATAAATATAAACTTAGAAATAATTACAAATTAAATTAATAATTCTCTATTTCTGATAGTACTACTTTCTTCTTGTTTAATTTTTTTAATTACTTTTAATAATGATAAGATTTATTTATCCAATGGACATACATCTAATTTAGCACTCATTATACTTTCTTAATAACTATTTGAATATTTCTTGTCAAATTATGTCTAACATTATTTCTTTATTTTATCATGAGTATGAGCATGTGTGTTATATATTAAAATAAAAATTATATATTGTAAAACAAGCAATAATTAACGTTGCTTTAAAAAGTATATAAATAGAATATTAACAGAATATTTCTTAGGATGCAGAAATTAATAATTAGATTATGTGTAAAAAACGAATATGGTGGACGTAACGATAATAAAATGCGATTATCGCGGCAGGTCATAAGGCTGCGATATTAAATGCGCATACATGCAGCTGACGTTTCGTACTTTTATTACGGTTACTATAGTAATAATTTATTTATATATATAATACTTATATGCGTGTCGTAAAAAAATTTTGCAACTAAATAAAAATTAGAAATTTATTAAATAGCCTCCTATTTCCATTAAGCTTTTGTATTTAGAATATTACTCCGTAACGCGCTTATCTTTGAAAAAGGGTTTCAGTTGTAGGTATTTAGGTATATATGTAATTATAGGTATATATTTATGCTATTCGTTTAGGAAATCAACTGTACTACATTAGCTTTTGATTTCCCATTTTCCCGTGTTCCCGTGTTTTACTTTCACTGGGTGACAGATCGATTAACTTAAATGTCACAACTTATCAATAGTTACCATTTGATCTGCAAAAAAATATGTAAGGCTTCACGCCTTAGGAATAGGAAGTTAAATAGTGCTATAAAATAAGGAAAACCAACATTTATTTTAAACCATTGAAATTTTATATAGGTACTATGGCAGGATTTAAAAACCTTTACAAAGTCTCGCTAATAATAGCTAAAAATTGTAAAAGTTAAAAAAATATTGTAATATTGTTAGAGAAGGTTCAATTTACTCAACTTTAACTTCTTAAACTTTTAAGACGTCATTCTCTTAAGGAGCTGATTTTTTTATTTAAAATTTCAGTAGGCACCTTTTTACCTTCGAATATGTCAGTAAGATTAAAAAATATATCGGTTAAGTACGAGTAGTATTCGGCATCCGGGTCAGTAGTGTCATAGGAGGGTTCCGTCCTTTTTTTATCATTGTATTGCTCAATGGGAAGTACAACTTATAAAAGTTGACAAACTTAAATTTTGCGCTCTCACGCATTTTTTTAGTATGAAATTCAATTATTATTAATTCAGTTTGTATTGGAAATTCAATCAGATTAACTACACGTGCCTATATGATTTTTTAACAGGTAGTATAGCAAAACAATATTTTTGTATATTAGTATTATTCATAAGTAACTCCAATATAAAAAGTATACGACGTGTCTATAAATTTACATATTAACGACTACAAACTGTAGTTTGACCCTTTTTCACCATACAAATTAAGCATAAAGACATCTTAGTCATATAATATATTGTTGAGATTTCCTAAACAAAAGTTGAATTCAATAGCTATTCAAATACTTTGGGTCAAAGCTTTTGAAGGTCGACAAGTCGACAGTTACATGGACATGACAATAGAATATAGATGTTGTATTTCGTACGCTTAGTCTGAAATACTCGTGGACTTCGTTAAAGATTTATATATATTTGGATTACAAATTATATAAAAATTACAATTACACGGCCATGTTTGGTAAAATGAGTTGTAAAAACCTGGCCAAAATGACTTAAACAACATTTTTACTTTAATGAGAATAAATAAGAATAATATTAATTTATTTCAATAGAGGAAGTTAGAAAACTTTCGACGTCAGTATTTATTGAACACACTTTCATCATTTTTATATAAGATGTATAAACCAAAATAAATATTTAATTTTAGTAAAGATGCAGTAAAGTAAAATATGAAATATCTCTAAATGTAATTAGCGTTTTATTGTTCATCTATCTCTTCTCTATATAATAATATATGCTAACGCTTGCTCAGAAACAATAATATCTTGGAAACACTTGACTGGAAACAATATTAAATTGAAGGCAAGTGGCCGAGGGGACGCAACCCAAAAATATGGTCGGACCAAGTATGCTAAAACCTAGAGATACCAATAAGCAATCGATCAAGCCATTAACCGCGACAAATGGAAGGAGACCATATGCTGCGTACGGCAGGAGCAGCGAAGTCACTATCCTCAGCACTGAAAGAGACGTCACGTCACGTAAATACTACTGAACAGAAATAAATGAATTTTGGTACAGTAATAGCTTACAGGACTGACCAGCATAATTTTTTTTTGGTTATTTACGAAACTATTTGAAACAATACAGCATTATTCCTTATCCAAATAAATACTAGATACGTTACGCGTTTGATATACATTAAAATTGGCCTTTATAGCATATCAATAAAGTTGATATTTTAGAAGATATCACCGTTTTAAAATATGATGTAATATTATAATATTACAACATGTTATACTTAAAGTAGTAACAATAAAAACTCATTGCGAAAATGGAAGTGCTAGAGAGATGCCATTACGTGCGCTGCGGAAACGGTTTAAGTTACGCAAAACCATTTATGACGGAATTGTTCCATTTAAAAAGTTCTCAATAAGGTCAGTGGAAGCACATCTCTCATCTGAGGATGACCCTGAGTAACATTTTTGATATTTCACAAAGAATAAAATGTATTTTACGAAATAATTTTAGACGATATAGAGTATTATTTTTTATCCAATTAAATACACTAAATGCATTGTGCTAAAATGCACCTAAAGGTCATAATTGCATTTTAATGTCTGTGGTTTAGGTATACTGATATCCTAAAAGTTAACAAATACAGCGCCTACAATGGCGCATTTTTGAGAGTAAAATGCACCATGTGTATTTTGCCTCAACAAAAAAATGATTATCATTATATATGTATATAGATATACTGTGTTTTGCCTGTTACTTTAGATATGAACGAGTGCACCTGGGCGTGGACGAAAATATACTAATATGCTGAAGTGAAATGAGTATGCAGTTTTCAATCATCTTTTCTACTTATACGAAGAGCAATAATTCTTCTACCATTTATTGTACAGCTACAATAAAATAAAATTTCGCTTTCGTCAGGAAGTAGCGTAAGTTTACTTTTTAATTAGCCATAAGAATATGTACTGATAGTCATACAAAAGGTGTAGATGCGGCATAAAAAAGAATGCTTCGATCGCATACATATTAACTACTGATAAATTAATCTAAAAATCGTGCCTACACGAGAAAAATTGTACATACCTAAAATAATAAATTACAAAAATTATAATTTAAAAATATATTACGATGATATGATATTTCTTAATATAACTCGAATGTAAAAAGGTGATTATATCCATATATTATACCTAATAAATTCTTATCCAAATTAAATATTTAATTATTTAGGCTGTATATGAAGAAATAAATTAAATCAATTATTCTAACCGATACATTAAAGTTTTGAAATCGTGAGAATAGTAACAGTTGTCGCTTTGTTTCAAACCCTTGCGTTCTATAAAATAATACACCTACATTTGATAGGTAAAAAGAATGTAATGTCATAAAATCGGTATAAAGCAGAAAATTAGTCAAAGTTTAAGTCTTTACATGAAAATGTGTATATTTTTGTTGTAAAAAAAGTATTCTTCTTACAGAAATATTCCATACAAAATCAATAGTAGATTGCGTATTTGAAAAGGAAAGTTTATACAGTGATTTTGCACATTTTTCATGTAAAATATTTACATTTTCTTAAAATCAATTAAAATTTAAGATATTTCAGGATATGTGCATTTTCGCCATGGGATCCTATAGATTGAATAATTTTGCAATTAACTAATTTATATCCTGCTTATGAGAATTCATTGAATTACCAATAACCCTGTAATAATAAGTATTTATTTATTGTAATAATAACCCTGTAAAAACAGTATATAAAAAAATAATATAATATGTGTGAATCACACATTAAGTCTTATGTAGGCTATAAGTTTACATAAATGTGATTAAGCAAACGAAAAGGAACTTGAAAGATTTAGCCTACCCAAGATAAATAAAAGATATTCTTAGGAATTCTTTGATTGGATACTGGTTTTAGCTACGAAGCATGAACTTAAAGCCGCATTGTGATGTAACTGAAAATGCCTGTAGACTGAACTTTAAATAGATAAAATATAAACACTACTTTTTTACGTAATAGATTATTATATATATATATATATATATATATATATATATATATATATATATATATATATATATATATATATATATATATATATATATATATATATATATATATATATATATATATATATATATATATATATATATATATATATCTCAATATTTTCCTAAGAATTCATTCATATAATCTTTCGTAAGAATGCAATGAAAAGATCTATCTTGAGTATATCATAAAATTTCTTATTCGTTATTAATTCCATTAATTATTTTGTAAATATTTATTTTTCATGCTGTATCCCGCATAGAAGGGTACGCAGATTCTAAATATTCTGTGCTGAATTACGAAACTCAACGCAGCAGAGAAAATAAAAAAATAAAAAATAACAACAACTTATTCCCCTGACTGCGATCGAATCTACAACCACCACGATTACAATTAGATATTGTCGAACTGCACACTATGATCAGAATTACCTAAGACTACGAATTTATAAGGGACATAGTTTAAATATTATTACATACACTTAATTTCAGCGTGATACAATATAAAACATTATTTGTATCTATTATTATTTCAAAAATTCAGTAGTTATATGCTATACATATATATGCAAACATAATATATATAAGAAAAAAAATATTCAAAATATAAAATATGACAGCATCCCTTAAGTAGATTTCGCTGGTCCAGGTCCACATGTACCAACGGTGCCATCTCTACACGAGGCTGTCAAGGATCGCGATGGCTTTACACGAGGCCGCTAAAGATAATGATGGTTGGCGCTCTATGAGAGAGGCCTACGCTTAGCAGTGGACGGCGGTAGGCTAAAAAAAAATAAACGTAAATTTTTGGTACTTTTTTCTTCACCCGGTAATATCAACATTTATTATTATAATATATAATTCTTCTTATTGTATTAGAAATAATTCTATACACATTATTGAACAGTTTACTTTCCTGGAAATATTGCTATAAGATCTTAAATAAGGCTGTCATTGAGATGACAAAGTGCTATATTCACATACATTATGAAATATTGTCTCAATATTGCCTAATAAAAAGACACATTGCCTGTGTGCGTAAGTTGCTGGCGCGTTTATTTAGGCAAACACTTTCACATATCGCGTTTCTGCACGTGTGACACTATATATTCTTCTCTATCCCAACGCTCTTTATGCCCTTTTTTTACGGGCATATTTTAATAAAAAGGACGTTTTATTAAAATATCGGTAACGGTAAATATTATAAATACAATTTTCTGTACAGTTGTTCTTCAATATTATTCATCACTGTTCCGAGTATAATTTTGAATTGACTAATAAAAGCAAAGTAAAATTATATTTGTTGGTACTCATAACATAGGTAACATAGTATAATGGCGTCGCATTGACTAGCGGTAGACGCGGGTGAACTCGCATCCACAAAGCCGTCTTTAGTACCTGCTTCTATTAGAGTAAGCTTTAAAAAATACCTTTTTAAAAAATAATATATATAAATGTTGCTTAATAAATTATTAAAATATTGCTTTTAAAATCCATTAGGTAAGCCCAAAGCAAATATTTATAGCAAATATTTGAAAAACTTTTTGAATTTGTTTAATTTTATACAATAAATTAGTTTTGTATAACTTAAGTTCTAATACAATTCGTTCTAATACAAATCTATTTATTCCGCATCACGCGTAAACGGATGGAACTATTTCTTTCAAAAGGTTCATTGGAAATAAAAAAAAGTATAAATAAGCGGAATAGGAAAAAATCGGCTAAAAATTTATTTGTGTAGTTCATTTTATCCAAAATAATTGCGTACGACCGCAAATTTAATTTTGTCAACTTATATAACCTGTATTTTTATTTGACCTACAATCTTGAAATTAGTCAACTTGAACAAAGTTGCAAATCGCTCTATAGGACAACACTCATATATTAGATATTTACGTAAAAAGAATCAAATGTTATAAAATCTTTACATCTATGCTTAGATAAAATTGATTGATTGCATTATAAACATTATGCATTTTTCGAAATTTTTAGCTGTTTTAGTTGTATTACATTTAGTACAATAAATTATAAATACTTTAGTTCAAAGAACATTTCCTATTCTACTACTTTTAGTAGAAATGATTACTACTGTGATTATTTTTAAGAAAAAAATATCAAATAAGTGAAATACAAGATATTTAGTCTTCTAGTAATTAGTAATTTAATATTAAATGTAACAATTTATTAATAAGTTTGCTTAAAATAATAATAATAACCATAATTAAGACGATATAGATATTTATATAATACCTTCTTTTTTAATTTTTATGCTTAAAATGTTTTAAAAATAACAGATAAAACTTAAATTAGTAGGTATTTTCTAATTCTAATGAAATGTAAGAAAATTAAATGAATATGTACACAATATAATATACACACAATATAATATACATATAGTGTAAAAGTCATCATTTCTGGTGGAAATAAGCACAATATTACAAATTATCTTGTAAATATAGAACTTGAAAGTGAGTATTTATTTTATTAAAGACTACAATTAAATGTCTAAAATGATATTACTTTCGCGTTGTCGTCTACAATAGATTCAATTTTGCGAATTAAATGAGCGGACTTTCCGCTACATAAATTTGTTCTTTCGTTTCTATAAAATGTTAAATATCTGCTTTCATTTCATTTCATAATAAATTTAAACGACGTACAATACAGGTACGGTCCAAGTAATGGAAACCTTAAACATTCATAATTTTTCTTTACAGTTAAATTATAATATAAGAATAAGAATATTTTTTGGTGGAAATCCACAGGGCTTAGATATAAATTTCGATTAGTAAATTATTAAAAAAAATCACACACAAGTACCTCCGACACCTTCTTACAAAGCTCAAAAATAAAATAAAAAGGAAACAATGAGCTTATGGATTTTCTTTACGGATATCTATAAGCCGATTTTGGATGCTTCTGTTAGTTTTACATTTGTATAACTAATATTATAAATGCGAAAGCTTGTGAGTGAGTTTGTGTGTATGTTTATTACTCAATCAAGTCAAAACGGATCTGGATGAAATTTAGAACAGGGTTAGTGTATGGTCTGGAATAACACATAGGCAACTTTTTATCACACGGGAGCAAGATATTACCTTAACCTTAACCTTATATATATCCACCTAATATTATGAATGTGAGAGTTTGTTCCGATTTCACTCAAAAACAACTGAACAGATTTAAATAAATTTTTCAAGCAATACAGCTTTTTCATCAGAATTACATATGGGCTACAATTTAAGATAAACCATGCAATTCAGTTCACTTTTCTATAAAATAAATATGTAACAGTGAAGTTCAAGCAGGCGGTTCGCTAGTGCATGATAAATATCTGCCGCCAAAACTTAAATAAAATTGGCATAACCTATTTTCAAAGAAAATGTTAAAACAGTGTCGTGAGTAAAGCCTATTTAAAGCCTACAATGTGTGTAAAAATGTGTGAAATTGATGTGTGTGTGCTGATATTACAAGTTGCACACAAGCAACATAGAAATTGTATAAAATTTTACTTTTGCCTCTCTTAAGATATGGATGGAAGTTCATATGTAACTTCCACCAATTTTGATGCTAGAGATACGAAAATGTATAGTGACTATTATAAATGAGATTAACAGATCGTTCAGGATTTTCAAGAGTTCCTGGAGTAGTAACTCCATATACGAGCCGTAGCTTTAACAAACTGTTCATTTTAGTCAAAATATCAAATTGGATTGTTTTTTTTATTAAAGACATAATTAATTCTTAAAATTAACAACAATTAGCAAAAGGTATGATTATCGACTTATTTAATTTATTAGGTTATATTTAATCATATATTATTACCAAAAGCCTGACCTACATTTCAAATGTAATATGACATACTCCTAGTACGTAGTATTTCCATATTAATAAAGTTGTTAGCTGCCTTATGAGATAAGGTAGATCAAGCAACAATATTGAATGCAAATGTCTTCATTCAAAGTCCACGGTAATAGAAGTTATTGAAGTTGATTATATTAGGGCGGAGAAGATTATTGAAATAGAATATCAAAAATGAAAGAAGTTGTGAAGGTTAATTTGTCAGTGTGGCACAGTTGAGACGTGTTTTATTAATTGAAATTGGTTTATTTCGTAATACTTAAAAATGATAATAAAAATAATTATTGGTTAGATATATCTGAGGTAGGTATGGAAAAAATGGCTTCTCTCTGGTAAAAAAGTAAAACGCGGTGTTCAGTTCGTCGTGTCGCAAATTGGGCGGAGAATAGGGAACGGAGTGTCTTAGCTTCCCCATGCCTACCCAGCTATATACAATGTGAAACTAAACAAATAATATATTTATTCAAAAATGTACTTACTCATTGTGCGTATTAAAGTAGTTAATATGCAGTGTTTTTTATGTTTCGGTTTTAAGTATATTAAAAATTATAAATATGTTTTAAATTATTGTGCTTATTTAATCTATACTAGTTATACTTTATGTTGGCTTATAATCACAAAACGGAACTTGGCCAACATGTTTTAATTAATTTTATTGCATTACACTACATTTAATTAATTTGAAAATAGTTTCGTAAAAAGGTAATTACAATTACATGTCGTTAAGCTAAGTTTATTAAAAAGTACTCACTATTTGCCTTTTTGGATCTCGCCTTTGTTTGAATCTCGCCTTTGTTTGAATCACATTAATATGTTTTTCATAAATAGGTCATACGCACCATGTGTTGCCAGAAAAGCAATTAAATACTTGAATAGCGATCTGTCAACCCTTAAATCAGTTACATTGTTAGAAATTGCCAAAATATGGGAAAGTCTCTTAAGGAATTCTAAATTCATTATTCAGATTCACATTCACAACGTACATTAAACTAGATTTATTGTTGCTTACCAGTAACTACTAAAATTAAATAATACTTTCACCGTCTTGCTTTATCGCATATAGCTGAGGAAGCAGCGATAACCTAGTGTCAAGACACTCACGAATTGTATCTTAAAAAAGGGTGGAAGTAAAAGTATTTGTTTATCTTGCTAGATAGTAGATATTTTTTTTATCCAAATGTATTTGCATGAAAAAAATGTTATTATTTTTAATAAGCTTTCTGATTTTTCATAATAATGTTTTTAAACACCTTACAATTTTTTAAAATGGGCGATATCAAAGAGGTATCCTGTCCCGCCGCGTTTAAATTTCAATTAATTTTCATTCAAACAGAGAAAATTATTATATTTGTATTGTTTAAATTTTAAGTTACTGTCAATAAATTCAATTAATTCCAACAATTCCGTCACTAAACAGTTGATACCTCGAATAACAATGTCGAAGTGGAGTTTCCTGGCAAGCTTCTCTGTCTTTAAATTAGAGCATGACAAAGCATAAGAGGTACTTGTTAAACTTTCAAAAGATCCAGTATGCAACATTATCAAGAAGTACGTACATAAAATGCTATAAAAGCACTTTATGTACGTTTAGTATACTTTAGCGTTTCGCATATTAAGTATAATGGGTCGTACATTTTATACGAAATTAACTTTGTCAATATTTTGCGAACCTTTGATGATGGCTTATCATACATTGTTACTGAATTATTTAATTATTTTATCCTATCTCTTTATAATTATTTTCTTTCTGAAAGAATTTCCTTTGTGATTATAAAAGCTTTGAGGCCAGCGTGGCGCAGCGACACGTCTGACTATAAACGCGACGGTTGTGGGTTCTCACTTAAAATAAGAGAAGGAATTATTTAATTTCTTCGCTCTGGTAATAAGACAAAGCGTGGCGTTGAGTTCCACAACTCCACACGCAATAAACACTAGGTTCCCTATGTCTACACTACTACATGCGGGAAATAGTATGAAGCTGTATCAAAAGCTTTGAAAGGTAATTCAATGTTTAAGCAGCCAATCCTTGCAATAGCAACCTAACAAAATGCAAAAAGTTAGATATAATGACGTTTTAACTTTTAATTTTATATATTTATTTATATATTCGTTTATGTCTGCTAATAATATGTTGTAATATTTCTTTCTCTACCTACATCCTTATAATTTTAATAATAATAATAATAATAAACTGATCTGAACCAGACTTATGTTGACAAAAATACGTCGAACGAATGGCTTAGGCGAGGTGTACTGTTCCCAGAAACAGAGGCTTTTATGCTTGCTATACAGGATCAAGTCATTCCTATCAGAAATTATAAAAAATATATTTCTAAAGTAATAACAGAAGGCTCCGATTTATGCAGACATTGTAATAGCTCACCTGAAACTATTCAGCACATAACAGGCGCTTGTAAAGCATTAGAACAAACCAACTATAAGCATAGACATGATCAAGTTCCATCTATTTTACACCAGCATTTGGCACATAGTTATAAATTTATAGAGCAAAAGGTACCCTATTATAAATATAAACCAAATACAGTTCACGAAAATTGCCATTATAAACTATATTGGGATCGGACCATTCTGACAGATAAAACAGTACATTACAATAGACCAGATATCACCTTGTACAATAAAATTTCAAACACCGTATATCTTATCGACATAGCTGTTACTAATTCTCACAATATTCAATCTACCATCGCTGAAAAAATTACGAAATATCAGGAAATGGCAATAAAAAGTCAATGGAAAGCAGAAATAGTTCATATAGTGCCAGTAGTTATATCCACAACAGGAATAGTACCTAATACACTACACAATAGTGTAGATATTTTAAAGATTCCCCATGCGATTATTAAAACTATGCAAAAAGCAATCATACTAAATACTTGTCGCATAACTCGTAAATTCTTATCAACATCATCTGTAAACTCAGTTGCCTCTATACTTGGCTAAAGCCCGTATATATGGTAAAAATACCCCTTCTTAGAAAGGGAGATCTCTAGAAGTAGATAAATAAAATAATAATAATAATAATACTTTATTATACACCAGAAATAAAATATACAAAAACAAAGAAACATATAAAAAAAAAAGAATAATGTACAGTAGGCGACCTTATCGCTATAAGCGATCTCTGCCAGGCAACCTTAAGGTGTAGGAATATTCTAAAAAACGGTAGGCGGTGTACTTGTTTGATATAAATTTATACATAGACATACATAAACTCATATCTAATAAAAATACATAAATACATACATAATTAATAATAAACATACATAAAACGTTATAAATATGTCCATACACCAAATAAATATTTTCTTATGAGACATTATAAATAAACATACATATACATAAACGAGCATGTCAATAAATAAACTAATAAAAGAAAGTGAAATTTAAAAAGAAAAGAATGTTATATAAAAATAAGGAGGAGGAAAGGAGAATTAAGGATATTTACGTGTATATATATAATATTAAAATATAAAGTCGACCGGAATTTAATAAATTCATATGTGATTATATCGAGAAGAAAGACAAATAAAATGAAGAAAGTATACAGATGAGAAACTTATTATTACATAAATAATTTAAAGCATTTTAGAGAGCTAGATAGTAAGCTTTTAGCAGACTTAAACCTATTAAGACTCTTAGCACGTCTTATGTAGGTAGGAAGGGAACTCCACAGCCGAACAGCTTTGACTGTGAAGGAGTTGGTGAAAAAGGAGGTACAATGAGAGGGCATTTTGAGGATAAGGTTTTGATTGGATCGGAGAGAACGATCGTGAGAGTTACTCAAAAGCTCAAATCGTTTTTTTAGGTAAGAGGGAGTAAAATGATTGAACAGCACACAGTATAGAAGATGTAAAATATGAGTATTCCTGCGAAGTCTTATAGGAAGCCACTTGAGCATTTTTCGATAGTCAGAAATGTGGTCATATTTGCGGAGACCAAATACAAACCGTATACAAAGATTTTGGAGTCGCTCAAGCCTATTCAAATACTCATCTCTAATATCAAGATAACAAGTATCAGCATAATCAAGAATTGGTAGTAATAAAGAGTTTGCCTGCACAATTTTAGTAGGTATCGGAAGAAAATTTCGCAGTCTACGAAGAGAAGCGACTGCACCAAAAAGCTTCCGGCCGAGTTCAATAACCTGCGGCTCCCAGGACAGATATTTATCTATAGTAATTCCCAATTTCTTAACTTTTTATGCGTAAACAATTGGTGTACCGTCAAACATGACAGATGGTAAATCAGAAATATTTAATTTTGCCAACAATTTATGACTTCTTATAACTATAGATTAACTTTTAGCGGGGCTTATTACGAGTCCGTAAGATTTACTCCACGTAGATATCCGAGCGAGATCTTCATTTATTAAGTCGGTAGTACCAGGAAAATTCAATAGCGATGTTGTAACGTTTACCTGCAAATCATCGGCATATAGTTGGCAGAGAGAAGATATTTAATGGCAAATTGTATTAATGAAAATGGAAAACAGGAGTGGAGACAACACGCCACCTTGTGGAACACCAGCATTTATAGCAGACCAATCAGAATAAGAGTCTTCTATACGAATGCGTTGCCGGCCGGTCGCACAAGTAACTTCGAAACCAGTCAACCACCTCAGGAGATACGTTAAGAGAAATTACAATGGCAAGCAGGATATCATAGTTCATTGCATTGAAAGCGTTAGCGAAATCTAACAGCGTCCATAACAGTGACCATCCGATCATCCATGTTCTAATGTCATCTGTTATTTTGATCAAGGCAGTTGTCGTACTATGACCGAGACGGAAACCAGATTGAAAAGGATTTAATAAATTTTGGTTACATAGGAATGTGCTAAATTGCTGATGAACAAGGCGCTCAAGCACTTTGGATAAGAAAGGAAGTACAGATATTGGACGGTAATCAGAGAAGAAGGATGGATTAATTTTTTTTGGTATAGGAACTATATGACCATCTTTCCAGACGGTAGGAAAAGTAAAGGAGTTGATAGATGTCTTTAATATAGACGTTATAACCTCAATGATAGGAATAATCATTTTACAACAAATGCAATCAGATCCAACAGAATTAGATTTTATGGCCGTAATATTTCTCTTAACGTCACTTATGGAGAATTGACTAAACTTAAATCTGGGACAATCGGGAATGGGAGAAGATAGAAGGTGACTTAAAGTGTTAGCTTTATTTGCGCTATCTATAGTAGCTGAAACAGAAAAATGCTTATTTAGCTGATTTAAATCAATATTCATTGGAATTAAGCTTTGTTATACCTAGCACTATAACACACATAACACCTAGAGATTTTAGAAACTTCAGATTTTTTCTGAATCTTCTTAAGTGTTCCTTTTCGCCCTAAAGGTTATCTGGAAGTGATAGCTATAAAGCCATAAGATCGCCTTTTGTACATACACACTATTTATTTTTGTACATACGATTTATTTTTGTCTTTGTTTTTTTTTTTATTTGTACTTATGGTAGTAAGTTAAGTTTACAAATATAGAAATAATATAATTTATCTGTTTGAATAAATATACAAAATTTCCCCTAATTAAGGACTTGTTTGAGATTCAAGAAGATAGTACAATAATAAACTTTCCCTTGAAACTTTGTTTCTGCTGACGTAGATTTTAATTAACAGCGAAATTAAACTTCAGTAAAAATGTTCTACCCGACAAGCGTTTTTTATTATTATTCTTGGTGTAATTTTATTTAGAAATTTGGACAAATTATCGTAAATTTTGTACTTTTTAAGAACACGCCTTAAAATCATGTTCTTCTAGGAAAATGCTGACATACTTATTTCTAACAACGAAGTTTTGAAAGCTATAACTAAAGAAGTGAAAAATTATAAACTGTTAAAATAAATAACGACAATATTAAAAGTGACAATCCCATAAAATCCGAAAAGTAACCCTCATTATAATCCGAATAAACTCAAAATTTCTACTTGTATACATTTTCTTGCACTCCAAATCATTTATTTACAAATTTAATTTTTTGTACTTCACAGTGTTTTGTATATGAAATTTATCATTTTAATTTCAAATTCAAGGCTATCACGATGGATGCTATTTTAAATCATTATACCTACTAATTTGCTATACTATACTAATTTGCCATACTGTGAGGTACTAAGTATCAAGGTATCAAAGCTTATACTTACTTAGTTTAGACACATATTGACTGACCGAAACTGATTTTTACGACCGAAACCGAAACTGAAAACGAATTTCAGCAGCGGTCTCAGTTTCGGCTGAAACCGAAACTTCAAATCACATAGTTTTAAAAATGCGTTAAATAATGACTTAAATACTTTTTTTTAGTTGTGGCCTAGTAGGTATTTAATATTGAAGTGATAAACAAAACCTATAAACCTTACTTTTGTAAATACCCACTCATGTCATTAGTTTTTATTTATTTAATTTAATATAATCGTGTTAATTTGCCAAAATTATTTGACTGTACTTGCTACTTGGTTATATTTGGTAATAATTATTAAATTCAACGTTGGCGCTCTAAATCCTAAATAAATAAGTGTCAAGTACCTAAGTAACAAAAATACTTAAAGAAAACATTAAAAAAATAACACAGCAGGATTTGAACCCTCATGGAAAGCGTCCAAGCGTTCTGACCACTACGCCATGCATGCTGTCTCACGCTGTATCGAAATTCTTATAAGGTTTACAGTTACAACTTATACTTACAACTTATTACTTCGTTAGCATCTCTGTAAGGAGATTTTTACAAATTTCCGCTACCCAAAGATTATTGCAAAGAACAATCATTTGACAAGAGAGAATTCTATTTTTATTAAATATTTTAATGATTTTTAAAGTGTTAATCCACACTAAGGATAGAAAGAATATTTAAAAAAAAACATAAATTTTTAACACAGCAGTATTTTGTTTCCATGAGGCGCGGGTTCCAATTCCAAAATACTTCATAAATAATTTAAATATACCTAACTAATGTTTATTTACTATACGTAAATAAACACTAGTTAGGTATACTTTAAGTATTAGCGAATGACTTAAGTAACCACAAAATATTTAGATAGTTATATTAAACTTGTTATATTAAATAAACTTTCGATGCTTACTACATACTCTAACTCATACTATATCGAACGATAAAACTTACCTAATTTAAAACAAAACACACGAAAACTCACTACAAACAAAATTGCGAATTGCAATGCGAACACAGACAAGTCACGACATGATTAGGAATTTACCGCATTGATCGTTTCGGTTTCGGTAGTTTCGGCAGGTTTACCACCGAAACCGAAACTCATTTTTTTGCCGAAACTTAACCGATACCTAAACTGAACTTTCGGTCAGACATGTAGATATCTCTATTGTATCACGTACATATATTTACTTTATATTATGCTTAAATAAAAAAAAATAATATAAACAAATACATACATTCAATATAACATTGGCATTTGTCAATATTTAAGAAATGTTTCCTCGTTTGGCAAGGACTCGGCGGTTGGCAAGTTGGCAAAGACTCGGCACTCGTTCGGTTCTGCTTCCCAGACGAAAATAGGGATCGGAGTGACTTATCTTTATATTATATCATATGCGCTTCACACATTTTCAAGCATAGCAGGATAGACAAAGAGATACCTGTGTCAAACATCAAAACACATCGTTTCCGCTTGCCATGAGATATGGTCTCATTTTATCTGTCAATAAAGAACTATATAAAGTAGTTAAAAAGGAAACAGGTCCTTTTCTGTAATTTCTACTGATATTTTATGGAATCTAGGTCTATTAGAAGGTCTTTTAGTCTATTAGTTTATATAAAATATCATATTTCAGTAAAAAATTAAATTATTTTATGTTTCTGAGATAGGAGCATATTTAAAAGTGAATATCGTTAATCATTTGAACTTATACATATACATATATATATATATATATATATATATATATATATATATATATATATATATATATATATATATATATATATATGGAGGTCAGATGGCAATCGCTCCACATATATATATATATATATATATATATATATATATATATATATATATATATATATATATATATATATATATATGGAGGTCAGATGGCAATCGCTCCACAAAAAACCACTTCGCCACTCATATGGACCGATTGGTCTTAGTCGGAAGGCAGACCCTGGCAAAAAGCCGGGATTAATGCCAGGAAGAAGAAGAAGATATATATATATATATATATATATATATATATATATATATATATATATATATATATATATATATATATATATATATATATATATATATATATATATATATATATATATATATATATATATATATATATATATATATATTTTAACAGTATATAACTCAGCAGCAAGCTATGAAACAGTTACTCATATTATATAAGCAAATAATTGTCGATTTACGACACGGTTTAACCCGTAATTTGTTAAGGCCTCAAGTTATCAAATTACAAATATGCTTTTAGAATTTGTTTATGTTTTTGTACATTCAAATAGTATTTATCTTCGAAGACCTATATTTTAGCAGTTCCTAAAAAAGTGAAAGGGTATTCGAAACAAACAATAGCTATAATAATATATATAATAGCTACCACTTTATTTCAAATAGGTTCCTGTAAAAGTTTAATATCAAGTTTCATTTCTAATAACCCTGTGTCCCGAATTAGCTTCATTTACTTTCAGCAGCGTTGCACTCATTACATTTAGAGGCAAACGTTTTGGAAAGGAAAATAAAACGTCAATGTTTCAGAAAGTATTAATGAATTTGTTTTTGTTTTTCAAAATTAACTGACTGACTTATAGCTCAATAATCATAAGCGCATAGATAATTTTATTTACATTAGTTTATAAAATATCGAACAACAATAATTTTTATACGAATTACGTATTCACTATTAGTTTTAAATAAAGTTTGTTTTCCTTTAATAGATAAATTATGATAAAATACGTACCTTTACCTCAAATGCAGTATCTAGTAATTCAGAGGCTCGAAAATTCACGAAAAAAAGCGTTCTAGCAATTTGAATGATAGATTGTACCGGCTTAAATTTTGATATATTACATATTTTAATCGTATGATGTGAATATTAAAAAAATATATTTTCGAAAAATACGTTTATCCTGAAGGATATCGTGCTATTGACAATGATGTACAAAGAACGTAAAAGAATAAACATACATTTTGGAATTTCCCATTTTTGCTGACATCCTTAAACTTAAGAAGTACTATATTAGTACTAGTGACTAAATTGACAAATTTTATAGGAATTCTTAAAAATAAGTTCATAAGTTTTGATTATAAATAAATAATTGTTTTAGTTTTCCACAGTTAGTAAAAATGTATATCCTATATAAACACAGAAAATTTAGTGCCAAACGATAAAATGAATTGAATACTTTAAATTTACGGAAGCCCAATCACGCTCTATAAAATACTCTGCCGTAACTTTCTTAGGAATTAGACATTTTGTAGTTTGTGATTTTTAGATGCTGCAGCAATTCAAATATCGTTGAATTAACGTAATTTTTAATTATTATTATTTTTAATTAATTAGAATACGAAATTTTAACGTAATTACATCTGTGATAGAAAATAACATAATTTTGTTGAGCATTAAACTAGCTGGAGGCCTGATCAGAGTTTTTAACGTAAGATTTTTCACGACAGTTTTGTTTATTTATATTTAAGCTACCTATAATGCCACAGTCAGATACCCAGAATCATGAGAGGTTAATAATAAACTAATAGTAAAAGTACACTTAGATCATTAATAATGTACAAATACTTAAATGGCCTATGTTATTATCATTATGGACAAATTGTGTCATCTACGAATTATATTGTAATTAATTAATGTTGTCTAACGAGATGAAGCTCGTCCTTACAAGATGACACCTGTTTGATGAGAAGATAATAGACGTTTGCTTGAGGCTTCACAAATTATCTCATACATTTGGTCACGTCTTAGTAAAGGCAAGTCTAGGAATATGCGGGTGCAATGCTGATACTAAATATACTACAGGATGTCTTTATATACAATGTTCTTTATGCACAGCTTTTTTGTCATTACACAATACAAACGTATTTGGAGATTGCTTTTGAAAGAGGGAAATATGTATAATTGGCCATGTGAAAGATATCACATTAGAAAACTTAAAAATGAGCAGTGTTCATCTACTATATGTATTATGCATATGCTGTACATATAAACCTTCCTCTTATATCATTCTATCTACTAAAAAGACACGCATCAAAATTCCAGACAATTGGACAGACAGCGAGAAGCGACTTTATTTTATAATATGTAGTGATAACTGTTAATTGTGATAGTTATGAGTTCATTCTCTTTTCGGAGGAGTTCATCATTTTCATTTCCGCGCACAAAATTAATTTTCACACCGTGGACAAAAAGTGGGAAACGGAGTGTTTTAACACTAGGCTCCCTCTGTCCACCCTGCTAAAAGCGGGAAATAGTGAGAAGCTATGTTATTTTATTAATATAGCCTGTAGCCTTCCTCTATTAGAACGTTTAATCACACAACCTTTCATTTCATTGTGTAACTAAAATTGATTTTGTTATTTATTAAAACGTATATATATTATATATTATCGTGCCAATATAAAAATAATTTAAATGCATCGTATTGTAACTGAAAAATCATACTTTTCATGTGTTTTTTATATTTTGATATCTGAAATGTAGTTATAAAAAGGAATGGTCGATTATTTCAAGATATATCTGAAATTAAAATTATAGAAACGTTTTGAATAATTTATGAAACTTTTCCAGTTCGTTTAGAATTTGTCAAGCATTTTAAAACAAGATTTTCTCATTTGCGCATTTCATTTAGCCACAAGTCCATTATGTTAATCGGCAGTTTTATTAAAATATGA